>JAKSZT010000380.1:3098097-3176378 GCA_026826555.1 Tolypeutes matacus | reverse complement strand
CATCATCATCATCAGTTCTTACTGTGCCACCTTGCATCTACTTTATGAGATCTTTCAGAGTTTTATCTGAGTGCTATTCTGTGGTTAATTCTCATCTTTAAAAAACTGAATTAGTTAGAACTCTTGATGGCAATAGAAACTAACCCTTTCTAACTTACTCTCCAACCCCACCACCACCACCACCACTAGAAAAAGAGGCTCTATTGGAGATCTACTGGGGTAACTTACATAACCCAAGGAAAATGTGATCAGCTGAACCCTGAGAAAGCAGACACAGGGCAGCTGGGAAACATCAAGACACCACACACAGCCAGGATCTCTCTCCCTGTCTTTCTGGCTCTCATCCCTGCATTCGTATCTTGGCCTATTAGCTTAATTATTTCAGAGCATCTTTTTCAGTGAGTCCAGAACCAAACTTCCAGCAGCTCCTGGTCTATAGCTTTCCAGCCTGACCACCAGAGAGCAATTTTCAATTACAAGAGAAGGATTCTGGGTGGCCACATGTCCATCCCTGAGATCTAGAGGATGGATGGTTGGAAAAGGGGGAAAGATTGATTCTCTGACTAAAAGGAGTTCTGCTTCTAGATCCAAAAAGGGAGAACGCTGAGCACACAATTATTATGATACAGTCATTTATTCAGCAAACATTCATTGAGTACCTACTATGTGCCCAAACCTGAATAAGCACTAGAGACACAAAAATGAGCATGTCACAATGGTCTCTCTCTCAGGGAGCTAACACTCTATAGGGGAAGACAGCAACAAACAAAGAAACAGGGAATTTGGATCTCTGTAGGGATACAAGGCACACGCGTGTGCATGCGTGTGCATACACACACACACACCACCCCTGGGGAAAATCTCCTAGAGCCTTCCTCACCACCCCCAGAGGCCTCTGGCAAAGACCCCTTCTCTCCCCTGGTTGCCCTGGAATCCCCCAGTTAAATCATCTTCTTCAGCACCCATTCATCTTCTCTTCTAACCCTCAATTTTAGTCCTTTTGAAACCTATTGAGATCCAGTGATGCAAAGAAGACACTAGCTAGATTTCCAAGAAAATTTGCATGCTCAGAATTATGAACTAAAGGTAGGGCGGTCTAGAGAAACGTTCCAGATGAACTGCAGTCAGGAAGAAAAAAACAAAGGAGAAGAAAGAAGAGTAAAATTAGTGTCTCGAGTGTGGTCATCCATGAGAGCCCGTGGCTTAGAAAGGAGTTAACCAGGGCCTGTCACAGGGGGTGAGGGACCACTGGGCCCCAACCTCACTCTCATAAGCGTAAATGCAGCCATTGTGTTTGTGAGTAGGTGTGTTTCAAATATATTTTCTAATGGGAATGTTTAAAATAGTTCATAATTTGGCAATTCATTTTTTAATATACTGAGATTTGAAAATTGGAAGTGCCTCGGACTTCACTAAAACTCTGAGCACCTACACGCAGTGTCTGAAACTCTGCCTCACACTGTGCTCGCATTCTCATTGATGGCAGAGGGGCTGCTGTTTCCGAGGCACGGAGGAGGAAAGTGGGGCCGAGAGGGCACGTCCCCAGCCAAAGGCCACCCGGTCAGTAAGGGGCACAGCCGTGAGTCCGTGATGCTCTCTTTGGCTCAAAAGCCTAAACTCTTTCCTCCCTGCCCCTGGTCCCCAGTGCTGGTCTCTGGGTTGGGCCAGTCTGGGATGAAGTTGTTTTCACATTGTAGCAAAATTAACTAAGCAAGGGGGATATGATTTTTTTTCATAAAGCTAAAAATACTCCATGTAAAAGACTGTTTTTTAAATTCTAAGATTATAGCCTTCCTGTCTTTTTTTTTTTTTTTTTTTTTGGTGTTAATTTTTTTATGATTATTTTATAGATGTTCGTTTTCTGGATTTTTTTTTTTTTTTAATGCCCTCAGTTGGCAAAATAAAACACTGACAGCCCGGTGTGAGTGCTACAAAATTTGGGTTTTGAAATTTTACTTTGCCATGAAATCTCAAAATCTGGAAAGCACTGCTCTTTATAAAGTAGGCGTCTCAGAAAGGAAGAGCCGCCCTTTATTGGGTGCCTGCCGCGCGAGGGCCCTGGGTTAGGTGGCTCTGAGACACTTTCTCTGGCAGATCAGCCACTCAAGGGAGTGATTTTGCAGATTAGGAGCCTGAGGCTTGGAGACAGGAGTGTCCTTGCCCAGGTTCCTGGGCTCAAGCCCTCCCCCTCTGTATTAGTCAACCAAAGGGGTGCTAATGTGAAATACCAAAAATGGGTTGGTCTTTATAAAGGGTATTTATTTGGGGTAGAAGTCCACAGATACCAGGCCATAAAGCATTAAGTTTCTTCTCTCACCACAGTCCATTGCCACGTGTTGGAGCAAAACAGCTGCCGGCGTTTGCCAGGGTTCAGGCTTCTGGGGTTCCTCTCTTCCCAGGGCTGCATTTCTCTCTGGGCTTAGCTCCTGTTTCCTCCACAAGGTCAGCTGTAGACGATCAGGTAAACGGCTTGCTTCTCTTCTCTTCTTTCCAACATCAAAACTGCTTCTCAAAAGACTGCTTCAACTGTCCTTTGCCTTGCCTTTTATATTCAATTCCCCACCCACCAAGGGGTGGGGCTCAATGCCCTAATCCTAACCTAATCATGCCCAGATTAACAGATCAGTTTACAAGCATGATCCCATTATATTTTTGGAATTCATAATTATATCAAACTGTCACACCCTCCATTCTCCCCGATATGCTTGCAGGCTGCTGGTGAGCCCAGAGGCTCTTTGCCCTCAGTGCATTTCACTCCCAGGCAGCCTCCTTCCAGTGCTCCTGGCTGAGCTGACAGCCTCCTCTTCCCTCCACACTTTCCCCTCCCAGAGTCCAACCCTTCCCCCATACACTGAAGTCTTGATACCATTTAGAGCCTCCATGAACAGCATTTTAGAGGACTGAGACCAGCTTTTGTGGTTCTTTTCTGCTGCTCTGGCTTGGAAGAACTTCCTGGAGAGCCTCAACAGGAAGTTAGTGAGCTGTGTGCTTCTGTCCCTTGCTGGCTGGGGGCACTGATGTCAAATGGCCTCTCCAGAACTCCTGGCAGTTCACAAGGAAATCTCTTATTTTAATGCAGGGCAGGCTGGGATGGAGGATCCACTGCTGTCCAGAGAGCTACAGGGCCTGCATTGCACATCAGTAATGGTGTGTGCACATGGCCTTCCCTCTGTGTGCAGTAGTTAGAAGGTAGTTTTCCCCTGGACAGGCTGGTGGCTGGTTTTCATGGCAGTGTGCACATTCTGTCTACACAGGGGGTTGGCACTGTGCAGAGGCAAATGCACCTCTGGACTGAACAGAGTTTGTTCTACTCATGCCCCAGCTCATCTGCAGGGACAGCCACACTGTGAGGCCTAGCGTGGCCACCACATCTGGCTTGAGGCAGGCCTACACCCAGACAGGACGAGCACCTGCTCTCTTCTTTAGGAAGAGTGCTCAGAGGAGAGAGACAGGGTCTGGCTCCGTCTGGAGAAGATGGACCAGACCGTAGATCAACTTGTTTTTAGGTGAGATAAGATAAAGGGGAATGCCTCCATCAGCTCTGGAACTGGAGATGGCTAGTGAAGCCAACATTATTTACAAAGTGAGAAAAATATTGATAAATAGAGCAAAGCTTACCATTATACTGAACACTATGCACTAATGGTAATAATAAGAGCAGACCTTAGCTTGATACATATTTGTCTTTTTTTTAATATAGTATCTCTTCTCTCTTCCTAAAAACACCTTTCTTTCCTTTTGGGCAATTGCTTGTCCCCTTTTGTGGTCAGTTTTGGAGAAATGGTAATCATCTCTGTCCTTACTCTGAGGACAGAATACTGTCCTCACTCTGCAGAAGCCACAAGGATTCCTGGAAATGCTACCATCAGATGCCAAGGGGTAGAGCCAAGAGGTGGGCATGAGTCCTAAGCGCATCCCACTGTAATCTCCCCCTGAGACTTTCATTTTTGGGCAAGGGTTGAAGAAACATTTGGGATTTAGTTGTTTTAATTGTGCAGCACCTGAGCTAGGTTGTCAGAGGGTTCCAGTTCCTTCTGAAATATCTTTTCCAAGCCTGATCCTTCAGCCTTCCTTTTGAACAAGCAAGTTCCCCCAGAGCCTGCCCGTCAATCTACTTTCCACTTAACAGAGTCAGTTTCTGTTGCTTACAAACAAAACACTCCACTGAGCATTCCCTGCCCAAATTAGTGTTGTCCTCTTCATTGCCCACTAGCAGGTCGTACACCTGGCCCAGAGGTGCTCCCACTCCTTAAACAGTACTGGACTTCCTCATTCGAGATGACTGTGGGAGCCTGTGTCCACGCCACAGGAGAACACGTAACTTTATAACCATGCCTCAGTTTGGACCCAAAGCAATATTACCAGCACAATCTGCTGATTGGTCCCTGACTTGGCTACAAATATCAAAAAGCCTCTTAACTGTTTCCAAAAATAAAATTCAGTCTCATAGGATGAAGATCTGCCACCACTGTGCCTATTCCAAGTGACGTGGCACAGAGTTGAAGAAAAGTCTCAAGGGACTTTTCTGGAACAATAGCAGCAGCCTTGGGGTAAATATCTGGAATCTATGGATGACTGTTAAGGAGGAGGGATACTTGGATGGATACCTTCCAGTATGTTTATTAAACAGCCCATCTCATTATCTGAAAATCATACTCCATTGTGGAGACATGATTCCAAGCCTAAGAATTAGACTTTATTTTCAAGACCCTTTGGAAAATCCCCTACATTGGGCCCGAGAACCCCCAGACATGGCCATGCAAGGATTTTCCCTTTTACATGGGAAGCAGGTGAAGTTTAACAGGTAGTGGCTATTGTCTATTGTTCTTAGGCATGATCTGGGTCCTCTGCCCAAGGATGGGCTGCAAATCTAGAACAGGAGACATGTAACATCCATAACACCCTGCTTTCAAGCAGGCATCATGTTTCAGGCTTCATGTTTCCTTGCTTTTTAAAAAAGCTTTCCCTTAAGTATCTGTAGCTGTTTGGCAGTTTGATGTAATTATGAATTCCAAAAATATATATTGGATCATGCTTGTAAACTGGTCTGTTAATCTGGGCATGATTAAGTTATGATTAGGGTGTTGACTGGGCAACGTCAATAGGGTGTTGAGCCCCACCCCTGGTGGGTGGGGTCTCCAAGATAAAAGACATGGCAAAGGACAGTTTTGAGTTGACATTTTGATGTTGGAGTCTTGAGCTGGAGCCCCAGGAAGTAAGAGAGCTTGGTCGTGAGGAAGGAGAGAAGGCCCCAGGATAGAGATGAGCCATTCACCTGAGAGTTCATAGCTGGCCTTGTGGAGAGAAGCAAAGCCTAGAGAGCCTCACAGTCTACAGCTGACCTTGTGGAGGAAACAGAGGAGCTGAGCCCAGAGAGAAACGCAGCCCCGGGAAGAGAGGAACCCAAGAAGCCTGAACACTGGCAAACATCGGCAGCTGTCTTGCTCCAACACATGGCAATGGACATGGGTGAGGGAAGAAACTTATGCTTCCTTAAGGCCTGGTAACTGTGGACTTCTACCCCAAATAAATACCCTTTATAAAGACCAACTGATTTTCTGGTATTTTGCATCAGCACCCCTTTGGCTGACTAATACAGTATCCCAAAATAAGAGTGTGTGTGTGTGTACATGTTTTGATAACACTCTGGGCCCCAGACTGAAACATTAGAATGGGTGGGAACACCGCTACCTCATCCCCACCTCCATCTTGATATGGCTACCTGGCTGTGCCCACAGACAGTCAGGTAAGAGGAATGGATGCATTCTCTGTCATCCTCCCCCATGCCATTGCCAGGTCCAGGTCCTGGACTATTCTGACAAGTGAAGCAGCTCACTTTCAGGCAGGGGGCAGGAGAAATGTAGTAGTTCTTGATGTTTCTTTTGATAGGGAAGAAAAGGAAGAGTGAAGCTTTTGGAATTGGCTTCTGTCTCTTAGTGTCTTAGAATTTCCATCTCAAAAGATCACAGCCCAGGGAGGGGAGGAAGAGAAGCACCTCTACTTTTGGCAGGCTCAAAGATGGTCCTGGATTATTTATTTGTTCTGTAACTCATTTCTGTCAAACAATCTTTTTCTATCTCTTGTCATAAAAAATTGAAATGCTGGTTTCTCAGTAGATGTCTTAGCTTTAACTATCTGTCTGACCTTGTACAAATGACTTAACCTCCCTGAACCTGTTATCTCGAGTGGAAGCACAGTGCCTGGGACAACATAGATGCTCAATAGTATTTGTGGGTAAGGAGCTGATTCCTAAGGTCCTAACAGCTCTAACCCTCTGTAATGGAGGGTTGTCTATCAGTGGGCTCCCTCCACGTGGTGGACATCATGAGTGTCACTTGGAATATTTCATATTCTTTGTACATTTATACCCCAAGCACTGTTTTGCTATTCTTCTGAGTATGTTTGGTCATCACATGAGGCATATGAGATTCATCCCAGGAGTCTAGAATTGAAAGTCCACATAGTTTACCCAGCAGAACTGCTATTGTCTGACCATTGCTCAATGCTCCTAACTTTGCCTGTCAAAAGTTGTTCATTTACTCTATGTATTTGAAAAGCTTTTCATAGGTAACAACTTCCCCACTTCCTTCAACCCTTCGTTGTCTATCTCTTGGCATCCCATAACAAATACGCTAGACCATAAACATTGTTGAAATGTTGGGTTGCTCTTTGAATTCCCATTTCTCTATTGGCCAGTGCCTGAATTTGCACATCTGAAGTGCTTCTGGGGTTAATATAGCCTTTTTTAGTGAAGTTGATTTACAAAGTGTGTCCCCTAGAGGCACACCCCTAATCTGAATTGTCATTTGGGGACTGCTAGAGATTGATGGCAGGGCTTGATGATTGTCTACGTTTTGCGCTTTCATCCAATTTTCTGATGTGCTTTAGTAACGATGTTGACAGTTGTGTGAAGATCTGTTACTGAAATTAAAGCAGCAGCAGCAGCACTTTTGAGCTTGATGATTAGATTTGATTAGATCAGAGTGGGTTTTACTTCTACCTCAGAGTCAGCAGAGATTTACTGTCCACCGACTGATTTAACTCCATGCTGGAAGATGGTTAGTGACATAACTTGCCATCAGAAAAAGAAATGTCAAGGAGCGTTAGAACAAAAGCCCAACCTTGTTTGACTTTTGCTTTGACCTTGAAGGGGCTGAAAATGTGCACATTATCAAAGATTTCTGCCCCTAGAGCAACATAGAGAAAATAAATGTTGACATGTCTTGGTGGTCATTTGTATTGATGAGTGTCTTCCAACAGTAGATATCATTTGAGTGAATCAGAGGCTTTCAGGAAATCAGATAAGGCAAAAAAAGAATAGGATTATGGTCTCTGAATTTTTTTGCCAATGGCAAGAGGTGAAAGTAGCCAGTTATGAATCTATATGACTTAAAGCTACAGTGAGATGCTGGAAAGAGACAGTTCGTGAGCGATCCTGTGCAGCCATTTCCTACAATGTGATATGTGTAATTTCACTCTGAATATGACGACTTAAAATGGTCATAATCGAACATTCACAAAAGAAGAGATGCAAATGGCAAATAGACATGAAAAAAAATGTACAACTTCACCAAGAACTTTCAAAATGCAGCATAAAGTCAGACTCTAGTTTTCACTTACAAAACTGGCAAAATTTTAGACAAATTATACTACTCAGTGTTGGCAAAGATATGGTGAGATGGCTATTTTCATAAACTACTAGTGGGAGTGCAAATGTCTGTAAAGAAATTTGTCAAAAGGTACTAAGAACCTTAGAAATACTCCTATCCTTTAATTTTATATTTCTACTTCCATAATTCTGTGCTAGAGAAATAACCAGAAATGTGGTCAAAATTTTATAAACAAGACTATTTGTGACACCTTTGTAAAAGAAGTAACTTTAGTGTCATTAATAACAAAATGGTTAAGTGAATTATGGACCCCTAACATGATGAAATTCTATATGCTCATTAATATTTCTCTTCAAAGAATATTTAAGGACAAGGGGGAAATATTCGTGATATCATAACCAAGGGGGGAAGCAGGACATTAAACTTGATACAGCATTTTGTAAAACATTTAAATATGAACAGAAAAAATACTAGAAGGAAATACACCAAAGGATTAACAGTTATTCCAAGTGGACGACTTAGAGGTGATTTTTATTTTCTTTTTTATGCTTTTCTATATTTTCCAATTTTTTAAAAATTTGCACAAAGAACATTTTTTTATAAACAGGAAAAACTTTTAATAATCATGACCACAGATCACACAAGAATTCTTTTCAGTATTGCATATCCTCAGGATGATAACAGGTCGAGCCATTACGTGCTTCTCTTAGCCTAACTTGGAAAATTTTAGCAAAAATTCCACTGGTTCCGGATGCCTTGCTTTTTCAGCTACTTGACGATTTTCTGCACCTTGTCAAGAATCAGAGGGATTCTGCAGATTCTTTTGTCTGATATTGCAGGACAGAGTTGAAAATGTGTTCCTCAATAATTGTCTTCCCTGAGAAGGTGTCTGAAATACTCTTTCCAGAGCTCAGCAACGGCTTTGTTCTTATTTAGCAACTTTCCCTCCAGGAACAGCAAGGGAGCCAGCAACCATGCTCTGTGTGTGGCTCTTAAATCTGTATGTGTTATCACCTGTTGGGGGAACACTAGCCGTCCTTCACGGGCCATCCTTCCATCTCTTCTGTGCTCCAAACTTCTCTGAGCCTCTGCCCTGGTTTATAGATGCCTTGATTTCTCTCCCTCTAAGTGGGTGCCATGTGCTGGAAATGAGAAGCCTTCTGCCTGCTAGTTGGGATGAGGAGGTTGAGCTAAGGTGCCTTACAACTCCAACCTGGTGTGTGTCTATCACATTGGGAGTTGCTCATTTTCTCTAGCCCCTCATTATGCTTCAGAACCCAACTGTGACATTGCAGGAAGTGAATGCCAGGACTTCCTCACAAGCAGGGTGGAATGAAGCCCGCCCTCCCATTGGCACGTCAGGGAGCTCTCTGAGTCTAGAATATGGTGCTGGAGGTTCTGGAGGCTTAAAAGGAAATGGTAGACATGGTCCCTGATTTAAAGGGAAGACAGGACCCAAACATTTGCTCCAAACTGATATAAAAGCAAGTGCATCGCTAGGAACAGCTTCCCAGAACCGCCGTTATAGGAGAGCTGGGGGGCTGGTGGCAAGTAGCATTCATCGAGCACCTACTGAGTTCCTGCATTGTGCTGAGCACTTGACATACACGGACCTTTTTATTTACTCCTCAGCAGTCCTTTGAGATAGATGCTATTATTTGCCCCATTTTACAGATGAGGTTTAGAAACTTTCCTGGGGTCCATTTAAGTTGCAAAGCTAGAACTCATCCCAGGGCTCACAGAGGCCATTGGACCAGTATGTTCCAAGCTTGCTTGGAAGAATCACTCGGGGTGTTTGTTAAAGAGACAGCTCCCTGGGCCCCTGGAGCTTCTCTAACTGGGTATGAGGAAAGGGCCTGGGAATTGGTAGTTTTAACAGGTGCCCCAGGTGATTATCATCAGGCACACTTAGGAGAGACAGTGTTCCACTATAACTGTGGTGGTTCTCAGCCTTGGCTCTGAGTTAGAATCATCTGGGGCGCTTGTTAAAAAATACTGGTGCCAGTTCTACCTGACACATTCTGATTTGACTGGACTGGGGTGAGGCCCAGGCACCAGGATCTTAAAGCACTCCAGGTGTTTCTAAAGGGCAGCCAGAGTTGAGAACCACCGCTCCGCTTCCTCAGTTGATTAAAATTAAGTCAGCCTGACTCACTCTACAAACACATTGGTAAAAGAAGAATCGCTTGGTGCCAACCGTCTCCATCTTCAAGCCCAGCAGTCAGAGGAAGACACATAAATGCTGCAGGGAGCAAAGCAAAGTGGCCAGCAGGGTGTGACATCAGTCCTTTCATTCACCCATCCCCCCCCCAGCTCCTGATGGAGCACCAGAATCTGATGCCATTAAGGTGCTTCCTAGGCCAGACTGTGGACAAAGAGGGGCTTCTCTTGTTCTTTTATCACAGCGGCCCCCAAACTTCAGCACATATCAGATCACAGCAAGGGCTTGTTGAAACACAGGTGGCAGGACCCTCGTCCCCTAGTTTCTAACTCAGTAGGGCCAGGGCGGGGCCTGAGAATTTGCATTTCCAGCAAGTTCCCTGATGGTGCTGATGCTGTGGACTGAAGACTACCCTTTGAGGACCTCTGCTTTAGAATTCTGGCTGTCAACAAATTCCCGTGCCTCATGAGTATAAGTGTGGGCCCACCCTGCTTCCCGGCCAGTGTGGAGCTATGCTCTGGAGCGAGAAGTCCTCTGAGGGAGCGCCCTGTTGAGGCTTAGCGTCTGGACCGTGACATTTTGCAGGACACTTTTGAGGCATCCACATAAATGAGTCGGTGGCCAGCCCTGACCTCCATGCACTCCCAGTCATTCCAGTCACGCATGTTAAGTCATCAGACCAGTCGACAAAGTCTATTTAATGCCTCCTGGATGCCTGGCAGTGTTCTGGTAGGTGAAGAAGAATGGTAGACAAGGCAGCCCAGGTTCTTACCTCCATGGAGCGTGCACTCTTGTGGGGACCCACCACACAAACAAAAGTAAACAAGATAACTTCAGAAAGTGGTAAATGATATGAAGAAAGTAAATCAGGGTGAAGTGGCAGCGAGTGTAAGCTTTGGGCTGGGAGGGCCAGGGACGCCTTTCCAGAGGAAAAACAATTGAGCTGGCACTTGAAGACAAAAGGAACCCCTCGTTGGCAAGGACCCGAGGACTGTGCCCCTCCATCAGAAATGTCTCCACTGGGTTCTTCAGAATAGTAGGGGGTTAGAGGGAGTGATCAGCTCCAAGTGTCCTAAGGGCAGAGGCAGGAACTCACTCAGTGCATTTGAAGAATAGAAAGCAAGCCAAGGTTATGTGTACAATAATCACCTGAGTTTACCCAGCCCTATAAAATTCTTCACATCTTTGTCTCATAGGAGCCTCATAGCATCCCTAAGCCGTAAGAGGGAAGGGAGTCTTTATTCCCACTTTTTGTATGAAAGAAATGAGTGGAGAGAGGTAGAGGGACACTCCCAAGGTGAGAGGGCAAGTAAGCAATGGCGCGTAATAGGTCAGCACTTCTCAAACTCAAGGTGCACGCGGATCACTGAGGACCTTGTTAAAGTGCAGATTGTCCTGCAGCAGGTCCAGGTTGGGGGCTGAGTCCTGGGAGACCTGCTGCTGCTGGGGTCCGCACTCCACACTCTGAGTAGTGGGGCCTTGGGTCGTCTTTGATGCCAGCATGGCCAGGTTGTCAGAATCGGTGAGGGCTGGGGTGTGAGATTATTTCGTAGTCTGGTTGATCAGGTGGTCTTACCTCCCGCCTCCTCAGTTGTCCAATATCAGAGGCTGAGGTCCTTCCGGAGGCTGGGGTGCCCCCACCCCCATCTAGAGCACCAGAAAAGCTGGAGTCCCCGCTGGTGTCAAACCCCTCCTTTGTCTTGGGCGCAGCCTCCAGGTCAGGCCATACATACTGATGATCTGGCATATTGGTTCCCTGCCACTTTGATTTACGCTCACTAGACGCTCATCAATTCCGATAGGGAACTTGTTGAGTTATTTTAGGTTTTCACTCTTGATAGCAAAACCCAACTCTATAAAGCCAACATTTGTCTTCCTGGTTACATTTCCAAGGATGGCATAGCCGCCGCCTTGCTCTCGGGTTGCCTTGCTAACCAGGTCTTGTTCCTCTCAGGGTCTTACTGCAGATGTCCCACCCCAGGGTTCTTCTGTCTCCAACTGGGATGGATACCCTGGAGAGGCACCATTAAGATTATCCTGGAAAAAAAAAATGTGCAAAATTGTAAACAGCTGGCTTTCTTTTTAACTGCATCTTTGCACTAGCCACTGTTACCCAGAGAGGAAAAAAACTGACAAGACTTGATTTGGGGGAACTTTCATGGCAGGGGCACTCCTCAAAGAAGACCGCAGAGTGCAATTAGAGCCACCCAGCCTTGCTCCTGTCTGGCTTATGTGCTAGACGTGCTTCTGGAGCTGCTGCTCTCCTCCCCAGCCAAGGCATGCCAGACATCACAAGACAGCACGATGCACAGCAAGCAGCTTGTCAAAGGACGCGTAGAACCTGTCATAGACGATGCCTGGGTGGAAGCCCCTTTACCTTGGGCACTCTTAGCTGTGCAGGGGCCCACCTGGTCCAGCTCTTCAGAACTTACCCATAAATTCCAGGGAAACCCAACACTAATTTGGCAGTAAATTGCAAATGAACACCAATTGCATAGAAATGCTTAGCAAATGCTCCCTCTTTTCCTGTGACATCATAAAAGTCTGGCAAAAACTCTGAAGCACTCAGGGAATATCTACTTCACACCTTTCACTGAAATGATCCCTGGGCTTAAATGAACAAAAATGACTGAGCTGGGGTGTATTTGTCTGCATTTTATTCAATTCAGGAAACACTTATTGAACTATGCCAAGGAACTTTGCTAATCACTTGAGGAGAAATAAAGATGTGTAAGGTACTGCCCCTGTTCTCAAGAAGATTGTAATCTATTATAGTTGAGCTGTAGACACATCCACAAATATTCTATGCAAAATAGAGTGAGACAAATTCTGTATTTGAGGCAGGATCAAAGTGTGGTTGGGAGCTGGGTGGGAGAGAAGATTAATTCTAACTGGAGAAGTCTGGAAAGATTTTGTAGAAGAGGTGGCAGTGGATCGGATTTGCCCATGGAATAGATAGACTTTCAACCAGGGATGCACGTTTTCAGTGAACTGAACAATCACAAACATGTTAAGTTCTTACCATGTGTCAGATACTGTTCTAAGTGCTTTACCTGCATTAGCTCATTTGATGTTCTTATTAACGCTGGGAAGCGGGCACTTAGAGTGTCATCCCTGAGACAGGTGAAGCCCAGCCAGGTCAGGTAACCTGCCCCAGGCCAAATGCTAATGAATGGGGAGTTGGGATTTGAACCTGAAGCCTGGAGCCAGAGCCCAAGCTGGTAACTACTGCCTCTATGCACAAGACATTTTGTTTGCTTTTTTATTACCCTCATTTAAAAATCACTAATCAATTCTGTTGGGCTTTGTTAGAAGCAGAGTAAGCACTGAGGACCTTCTGAAGATGTTTGTTTATTCCCTCTCCGTGGGCTTTTGAGCCACCTAATCAGCAAGGCCCTAGAGGAGAGCGAGCTGCAGCAGCCTGCCTTTCTGAGCTCTAGAAAGCCAAGAATAGGCTCTCCAGGCTGCAGCTCCCGGCCCTGGAGAGTCATCACCATCCTCAGAAGCCAGCTAAGCCCATCTCTATTCCTCTGGGGCTCTGACTCAGTGTCCATGGTGCCTTTATGGGCTCTAAGATGTGAGATGTGGTTGGGGGCAGGGAACCCACACCAGAGATGCTTCCTCTTTCTTCCATGGTTTCATGACTTGGTGTTATCCATGGACCCAAGAGGCAACGGGGAGCTGGTTCTTCACCCATAAGGCCCCTGAGCAAGATCTGCCAGGTGTCTCTCTCAGTGGGAGAGTCTCTTGGGGTGGAGGTAAAAGTTGCATTTAGGCAGGGTGGGCTGCCCTGGAGGAGGGCACCAGCTGAGGGGGCTCGTGAGCAAGTGGGGGCTGAACTCCACACCACTGCCCACCCCTGCCCACCCCTGCCCCAGGTTCAAGGTTGTGCCAGTCTAGGGGAAGGAGGTGCCTTTTTGTCCTTTGCATAAAGGGTTTGCCTAGGACTAAATAAAGAGATGAGCTGGCAGGTTTAGCAGAAATGGGGCACCTGGCAGCTGCTCCCACTTCCTTAAGGAAGAAATGGGGCTCAGTCCTGCCCTGGGCCAAAGTGCCCACAGGGTTAACTGCCTCTCTCTTCTAGTAATGCCAAGTGAAGCTCACTCTTTCAGGCCCTCTACCCCACCCTACCCCACTCCCAAGAGAAGGAAGAAAGCCAGGTCTGCAAGCTCCCCACCCCTCCATTGCCTCACACGACCCGGCACCTGGGTGCACAGGAGCTGGGAGGTCTTGAAGTCTTCTGAACCTTCCAGCCAGTAGGCAGGTCAGGAAAAGGAGCTGCCCGCCTCCCCACCATGCTCTCTCCTGAGGGGGCTGAGAGTGAGCCAAATCTGCCAGGCAAGCCCCAGGTCCCTCTCCGCCCTGAGATTGGTCCAAGAGCATTTTGTGTTAACTGCCGACATATAAATTTGTAGACGATCCTTGTGAGCAAATTGGATTCCTTCACACAGCCCTTAAGTGCTGCCATTTAACCAGATTTAACGGGCAGCTCTTGCCACCACCGCCACCCCCTTCCTCCTCCACCTGGCTGACCCCTCCGCAGTCACCCAGGAATTGATCCCAGGCCAGCCTGCCAGAGGCTGCGCACACCAGCCCGTCCCGCCCGCTGCCCTGGATCCTTCTTGGCTCCATCCCCGCCGAGCGCTGGTCTCTTTCTCCCCCTCTCTTCTCTCTCATGGCCCTCTGCTCCCTTTCTCCCAACCGTCTGCCCCCTCCTGCCTTCCCCCTTCCCCTCCAGTCTCTCCCTCCCCCGTCTGTGCTGTGGCAGCTGCTTCCAATGCAGGGAGATGCACCAATTCATTCAGCCTCTCAGACTCTTTAAGGTCGTTACTAAATATATCAAGCAGAAGAAAAGGGTCTTTTTTCCTATCTCTGAGCAAGGAGCATAAATGCTGGCCTTAGGATCCGCACTTGTCCTCCCTGATCCCGACTAGGAGGCCATCCAGAGCCAGCCCTGTTCCCCCGAGCCCACCACCCAGCTCCCGCAGGGCAGGGAGGGTGACACCGGCGGCAGGAGTGGAGGGAAGCTGGCAACTGGAGATGGAATCCATTTCCTATCTTCCAGGAGTTAAATCGCTTTGGAGGCTCGGAGGAGAAAACAATTTCCACCAAAGCTGTTTCTCCCCCTCTAGATTATTTTGTCTTTTTTATTTATTTTTATTTTTTTTAGGGAAATTGGGAAGTGTTGAAAGGGGCTGACTTGACAGGGCGGGAGAAGGAATCCTATTCAAATGCTCTAAGCAATGTTGTCCCTGATTTTTTTCTAAGTTGTAAGCAGATGACCTTGCTGCGTGAGCAGTAACCAGTGGTGCCTGTGAACCGCCAGACTTCAGCGTTGTGATTAGACAAAATGTACAACAAAGTTACTCTGCCTGTTACACATTAGGGTAGGCGCCTGGCGGTCTTGCTCCTCTTCACCGTTTCAGGGCAGCTTCTCCCTCTATCTCATCCCCGCCCCTCGCCAACACCCCCTTCCTGGCTGAGTTGTGATTTAAAAGAAACGCCTCCTCCCTGTGCGAGAATATCTTTCAGAGCGCACAGCACGCAGCTCCCATCACTTAGAAGTTCTTTGGGGGTGGGGGTTGGCGAGGGAGATAAAAATATAAGGGGTGTTTTATCTTAAAATCAAAAGTAGATGAGGTCACCTAAAGAGGTATAGGGCAGTCGTTTTTAACCTGTTTTAGTTTTGGGGCCACAGCATCTTTTACAAGACCAGGAGCACTGTGGCTGTCTCCCCAGGCAAAAGGCACATGCTCTCATCATCACAGAATTCTGTACACCATTTTGGGAGGTTCATGAACCCCTAGGGACTATCTATAGACCATCTGATCTCCCGAGTAAAAACTATGGGGTTCAGGAAGGAAGGCTGGGGACATTGACATTTTAGTGTCTGTCTAAAAAGAAGATCCAATGACAGCAGTTAGGAAGTGGTTAGGTGGAGGAGAACTTCCTAGCAAAGTGTGGTGTCCCTGCAGCCACATGCCAGGTGGGATTCAGGATGGATGAAGTGGTGCCCATCAGATGTCTTGACGCAGGGATGATCAGGCCTAAGAGGCGCTTATTGGAAACTGGCAGTTTGTTAGTGATGGCCCGAGAGAAAAGTTTAAGTGGTGATTGGAGAGGAAATCAGATTTTCAATGTGTGACTTGGAGGCAAGATGGTGGGGATGGGATGTGTAAACCTCTCTTCAAAAAGCTGGGACCCAAAGGAAAAGGAGCAGCTTCAAGTACTTGGGAATGCAGAGGTCCAAGCTACTGTTTTCTGGATGGGGAGTTGTCAGGAAATCTTCACCGTGCCAGAGCTTTTTCAGATGGGTCGTTGAAAACTAAATAGGGATTCACCAAGCAGAAAAGAGGGGTCCAGGGAGGGCATATCAGGCATTTCACAGAAAGAAAGGCATGGAAGAAAGACCACTCCATGTTTGGACAACCAGGAATAATTTGTTAGTGTAGACTATGGAAGGGGGTGGGTAGAGAGAGGTATCGCAGGAAGAAGGCAGGAGGCAGGGTGCAGGGGCTGTGGAGTTTGTGCTTACCGATATCCAAGTAATGAACAGCCATGGAAGAGATATTTTTAACAGCCTTTCTTTTCTGATTCTAAAAGTAATACAAGCTCATTACAGAAATTCCTGAAAAATATGAGAAAGTATAAAGAAAAGCTCCCACATAATTACTGTTAATAATTTGGTATATTACTTTTAATCTTCTTTCCATACTGTGTTTTATTAAAGCCAAGATGCTACCATTTGGGAGCACATCATTATTTCATGTGCCACCAAGAATGTGCAATTACACTTGACACCATGTTTCTTATCAGAGAGTGAGATGCATCCCATTTCAGATAGGTTAAAATGGGGAAAATCCATGTCTTGGAATCAATGAAATAAGGCGATATATATTTTTTAAAAACTTGAATCTTCATCATATTTCTAATTTTGTATCTTGCTTTTTAACTCGGAATTATGACACAAGAATGTTCCATGTTATAAAAGTATTTGTAAAGATCATTTTTAATGGCTGTATTTCACCATATGGATATTCCACAATTTACACACTGTATATAATCATTTCCCTATCAATAGATATTATGTTGATTCCTTTTTTCCCCCTTTACTACTATATACAGTATCTCAGTGAAAATTGGTGGTTATAAGCTTTTATCTGGATTTGGGACTATTTCTCTAGAATGGATCCCTAGTCATGGATCAAAAGGTATGGAAAAAAAAATTAGACTCTTGATACATATTGCCAAATTGTTTTTCAAAATCTTTATACAAATTTACACTCCCACTACTGGTGTATAAGCATGCCTGTCAGCATCAGATATTATTATTTGGTTTATTTTTGTTACTTTGGTAATAGGAAAATAGCATGTCATTGTTTTAATCTGCATTTCTTTGAGCATTCCTAACGAAGGTGAACTTTTTTTTAATATCTTCATTAGCCATGTATGTTTCCTCTTTTGTAAATTGTCTTTTCATGTCCTCTGATCATTTACCTATTAAAGATATAGTGTTTTACTTATGATTTTATGTGCACTCCTTGTAGATTAATGATTCATTCAAACAATTACAAATATTCTTGAAGTGCCTCCCATGCCACATCAAGTGTAGTCTAGGCATTGGAGAAACTGATGGGAACCATCAGCTAAAAATCCCTCTCCATGGAGTTTACATCCTAGTGAGAGAGAAAGATATTAAACAAGATAAATAAGTAAAATGTATGTTAGCTTGTGGCAAGAGCGAAGGAGAAAAGATCAAACAGGGAAGGGAGGTAGAAATGATGGGGCCAGGTGTCAAGGAAGGCCTCACAGAGGAGCTTGAATCAAGCCTTGGGGGAGGTGAAGGAGCAGGCCCTGGACAGCAGCCCAGGCAAAGCATACAGCACGTGCAAAGGCCCTGAGGCAGGAGCAGCAGGGGGACCAGCAGCACTGGAGCAGAGTAAGGAAAGCCAGCGGAGAGAGAAATGAGGCCTGCATGTGCCCAGAGCAGCAGACCACACCGGCCCTGTGGGCCGGTTGCTTAGACTTTGGCTTCTTTCTCTGAGTGAGAAGACTGTTACAAGAGAGATTTTGAGCAGCGGGTGATGCGCTCTGACCAGCATCTGAAAAGGATCACTCTGATCTCAATCTTGAGAATAGTCTGAAGGAATGGGGGGAAGCTGAGAGAACTGTTGGGAAGTTCTTGCATCAATCCAGCTGAAAGATGATGGTGCTGAGCCCAGGGACTAGCGGAAGTGTGCGAAACAGCTAGATGTGGCATAGTTTTCAAGGTAGAACCGAGAGGACTAGCTAGTGAATTGGATGTGAGGAGTGTGAGAGGAATCAAGGAAGACTTCAAGGTTTTGGCCTGAGCAACTGGAAGCCTGAAATTGAGAAAGGAAAGCAGGAGTAGATCCAGAGGAGCAATGGGGAACTCGGTTTTTGACAACTTAAATTTGAAATGTCTATTAAACATTCAACAGCAATGCCAAGTAGGCAGTTGGATATATGAGTCTGGAGTTCAGGGAAGAAGTCCGGGGCGGAGATATAAATTTGGGAGTTGTCAGCGTGTGGATGGTGTTTAAAACCCTGAGACTCTATGAGATCAGCAAGGGAGTGGGAAGAGAGGGGAGGCCCAAGCATGGAGCCAGGTGCAGGGAAATGTTGACCCTTTGGCATGCCCCCTCCGCCCACCAGGGTTACCAGGGTGTGCTCAGATCTGTGGTTTATTCTGTCTCTTCTGAGCTGGAAAGAATCTGAACATTTCCCTTCAGAGATTCCCAGCAGGCGATCGTGTCTCAGATTTCCATGGTTACTTTTGACCAAAGATCAGCAAACTCTTTAATCTCTAGAGTCATCGTCAACAGGTGGAAACACAATGGCAGTCCTTTGATATTGAAGGGGGGAAATGAAGCCTTGGGAGAAAGAAAGGAGAAAGAGAAAGGAAGGGCAAGGGACCCAAAGAGAAGCTTTGGGCTGGAATGACAGCCCTGTGCTATCTGCCAGCTACTTCTTTAAAGTAGTAATTCTTAAGAGGTCATGGGGGAGGGGTCGGATGTGGCTCAACTGGTTGGGCGTCCGTCTCCCATATGGAGGGACCCGGGTTCGATCCCCAGGACCTCCCGGTAATAAAAAAAAAAAACAAAAGAGGTCATGGGGGGCAGCATCAAAACACTTGGGGAGTCTGCCAATCTGTTTTCCCCTGTTCCCCAAACCCCATGACTCTGGGAGATTCTAGAAACTTCTCTGCCTCAACATAAACCTCTCCACATCCCCAGTTGAGAATCCTTGCTGTGGACAGTGAAAATACTCTCAGATAGGACCTGAGATGGAATGGCCATGCTTGGCTAAGAGGGACACCTGCAGATACATGACCTTCCCTACAGCTCAGGGATACCTGTCAGTGTTAAGTAGAGTCACCAAATAATTTATGGTACAAACCAGGGTACTTCCAACAGGGGAGTGGTGATGGTGGAGAATTGCTAATAATTAGCCCAGACAAAAAAAGCAGAAACTGGAACTCTACTAGGCAAACTTTGATGTTAAGACCATCAGCGTAGCTCCATATGTGGCTGAGAAATTCTGGTATTGGCATCACCTAAGGGAGGTTATTTTAAAAATAAATCTCTGAACCCACCACTGGATATATGGGATCAAAAGCTCTGGGGAGGGAAGCGGCTGTGGCTCAATCAGTAGGGCTCCCGTTTACCATATGGGAGGCCCCAGGTTCGGTTCCAGGGGCCTCCTGGTGAAGGCAAGCCCGCCCGTACGGCGTGGTTAGCTGACCCAGCGAGCACAAGCAGCAAGGGGGGGATAAATGAATAAGTAAATAAAATCTTTAAAAAAAAAAAAAAAAAAAAAAAGCTCTGGGGATGGGGCTCACAGGCTGCATTTTTAGTGAGCGCCCCCTGGTGTAGTAAGTCTCTCTTTGTCTCTTCATCTCTTTACTTTCTGTGAAAGGCTCTGGATTTGTGGTCTTACTGGACAAGGCTCCAGCAGGAAGGCACTCCTCTTTCCTGCAGGGAAGTGGCCACCCTGTTTTTAACATGTCCTAAAGCTGGGGCAGCAGTGCCTTCCGGGGAACTCAGCCCTCTCCATGTAGTCAAGCAGCCAAGTCCTTGTCTCCTTCTCTTGGCCCCTGGGCTGCCCCATTTTCCCTCACTAGACCCTGGGCTACAGGAGGAAAACATAAAGAATTGTCCCTCTGACTCTGCAGCCCAGGATATTCGAAGGGACAGCCTTATTATCTCCTTGGACATCATCTAAGTGTCTGGAAAGTGTCCCTCCCACAAGTCAGCAGCATTTCCCTTTCATAATCTATTCTTACCCTGTCATCTCTGAATTTAAAAACCTTTTGGAGTCTCATTTATGTTTTAAGCAATTTTTCCTTCTTGGGATTGCAAATGCCATAAATTGCCTACCTGTTGAATAGTGCTCCCTTTACTTGTCCTAAATGCAAGGCTGAAACACTAGCTCTTTCTCCTTGCCCAGATCTAAGACTTCTGAAAGCTTCTGAATCCTCCTGGAAAGCCATATATACCCTTTCCTTATATGTTTCAACAATCATAGAACTAGAAGTCACCTTGAACACAGTAAAATTGGACTTATTTTTCTAATTCTGCCCAGCAGCTCTCCCCTTGCCTTGTACCCATCCAGTCTGCTTGAATACACTCAGTGATGCCACTACCTCAGAGGCAACCAGCTCCAATATTGCAGAGTGTTTTTATGCTGTTTAAAAATCAGCCTCCCCTAAGACAGAATAATTCATGTGGAATGGAGTTGGAGACATCAGTATGAACTCATCATTTAGCTTAATATGGATTCAGATGGTTACATGTTGAGATATTTATAGATTATGTATGTATACACAGGTTAGTACACACACATGCTCTCTCAGCTGAGAAAGTCTAGAGAGTTGTAACTGATGCCCCAGTAGCAATGCCCACACCTAAAACCTGTATCTTGGTTTCTAATACCATTCTTTAATGAAAGGAATCAGGGCTTCTTGGAGAAATGACTGATTCTATGATTGGATCAGAAAATATGCCAGATAAGCCTAAAAGAAGTGCTCAAACAGAAACACAATGGGGGAAGCAGATGTGGCTCAGGCAACTGAACTCCTGCCTACCACATGGGAGGTCCGTGGTTTAATTCCCAGTGCCTCCTAATGAAGACAGTGAGATCGCACGATGGGCAGGCACGGCAAGCTGACAACATCTTGCTGACAACAAGATGATGCAACAAGAGCCATAAGAAGAAAAACATAATGAGAGATACAACAAAACAGGGAGCAGAGGTTCCCAGTGCCTCCTAAAGAAAACGAGTAAGACAGCGAGCTGATGCGATGGGCAGGCATGGCAAGCTGACGCAACAAGATGATGCAACAAGAGACACAAAACATAATGAGAGACACAACAAAGCAGGGAACGGAGGTGGCTCAAGTGGTTAGGTACCTCCCTCCCCCATCAGAGGTCCCAGGTTCAGTTCCCGGTGCCTCCTAAAGACACAGCACACAGCAAGTACAAACAATGAGGGGGTGGGGAGAAAATAATAAAAAAAAAAAAAAGAAAATAGTAACACAATGGTGGGGGCATGTCAAAGGGACACAGAGACAACTGAAAGAAGTCCCAGTGGCCACAATTTGAACATTTGAGCAACAACATAAATAAAGTAGTATTGGGTTATAACCCAAAGTATAAAATAATATTAATGATTCCATACTGATATAAAGAATGAATGAATGGATGAATGAATGAATGAATGAATGAATGAAAATAGCCAAATCTCCCATGTAGGATTTGTATCGGTTCTCTACCTTAAAAGAAGGGGAGCATATGTATACGTGTGCATAGTGCTTCCTTACAAGAGTATGGAAAGAGAGGAAAAGGGAAACTTTACCATGGGAAAACATGACAAACACTGCCTCAGCCAGGTGATCGAGGTCAACATCTACTGTGCTAAGTCATGTTGTAGCATGTACTCATGATATGATGAGTTGAAAAGGCACTACCTCTCTCATCTTCCTCCCCAAAACATGTAACTCCAGTCTAGTCATGAGAGAAACCTCAGATAAATCCCAATCGAGGGACATTCTACAAAATACCTGACTGGTGCTCCTGAAAACCCTCAAGGTCACCAAAAAAGAGGAGCCAAAGGAGACACGACAACTAAATGTAATGCGGTGCCCTCAATGGAATCCTAAAGCAGAAGAAGGACATTAGGTAAAATCTAAAGAAATTTCAGTAAAGTATGGACTTTAGTTAATAATAATGTATCAATATTGGTACATTAATTAGGACAGATGTACCACACTAATGTAAAATACTAATTTTAGGAGAAACTGGCTGTGGGCATATAGGAACTCACTGTACTGTCTTTGCAATTATTTTAAACCTTAAACAATTCTAAACTAAAAAGTTTATTTTGAAAAGAAAATCAGTCTTCCATGCCTGCCTGCTGGCCTTAGCTCTGTCCTCAGCCTGAATTAACTCAGTAATGACCTAGAACAGGTCAGCCCTGTGTCCCTCCAGGCCACCCTGTGGCAGCAGCCATATACTCATCTGTCCCTCCACCCCATGTATATTGTTTCTCCAAGTCAGATGTGTCCATTTCCCTCGCCAGACCCTCTGGGTCCTGCTTTCAGTTTCTCACCCATCTCTGGGCACAGCTCAGTTTGACAAGTTCATAGACATGCACAAAACGGAACACAATACTCTGAGTGCGGCTGCACAGCCCAGGGAAGAGCAGATCTGTCACCTCCTTCAGTTTGTACACTGTATCTCTATTAGTATAGCCTATAGTGACTTCTTGGGGGAACAGCCACCTCACACTAACTCCAATTCAACTACCCAAATATTTTTCAGACAGCTTCACTATAACAATGTAAGGAAGATCTTTTTGCAAAGTCTAAGCTTACAGAAGAAAGAAAAGGATTGCCAGCAAATAAGAGCTTTTCCCTGCAGCCCCAACCCCAATGTCTGCTGTTTCCAACACTGGCAATTTCTGATCGTGGGTCCATGAGCAACAGCAGTTGCTCTTGAGTAACACCCTGGTGTATTCAGAGGATGTGGGGTTGTAGTACTTCTGGGTGACGAGGTTGTTTTAATAAATCCATTTAAAAAAAAAAAAAAAAAAAAAAAAAGAAAGTGAGTGCTCCATCACGGGGAGTATTCAGGTACACTTGGCAGCCACAATGAAAGGAAGGATTTGGTGGGTAGAACTGAAGAAGGGCAAGTTACTTGGTTGCTCTTGCCTCAGTTTCCTCATCTTTAAAATGAGGATGATAATAGACCCTACCTCATAGGATGTTGAGGATTAAATGGATTAATATGTGTAAAGGTGCTTAGAACAGTTTCTGGCATACAGTGAGAACAAAGTGTTTATTATTGTTTGCTATTGTTTGGAGTTACTATTTAAT
The DNA here is from genome assembly GCA_026826555.1 of Tolypeutes matacus. Taxonomy (NCBI): domain Eukaryota; kingdom Metazoa; phylum Chordata; class Mammalia; order Cingulata; family Chlamyphoridae; genus Tolypeutes; species Tolypeutes matacus. Next base: position 3,153,211 of record JAKSZT010000380.1, on the reverse strand, counting down.
ATTTGGACTGGAGCGGCCCCTGGTAAATCACTCCAGACTCCCAGGTGCCATTTGGATCCTGGCTCTGACACCCAGCACCATGGCTGCTTCTCCCAGCTTTATGTCACCTGCCCATGTGAACAGCAGGCCCAACAGTGTCTCCATCCAATTCGTCAGAGTGAACATTGAATAGAAGGAGAGAGAGGGCGGACCTTGGTGGTGAGTGTGATGGGTTGATAAGGCCAGGTCTCTTACCAACGGGCAGGCATCCCACCAACTAGAATGAAATACCCTGCATCTCGGGGCACCAGATTGGTTTTACCACAAATCACGACAAGTGCCTTACACATGCTAATGAACAACTTCCTTTGGTTTTAAAGAACAATCATTTCAGGAACATCAGGGAAAATGATGGGCTCACAGTAGCTATCGAAAAAGAAGTTAGAGGTCCTGGCATCTGAACTTAATTAGACGCCTGTGCTCTTTATATGGCCTGATAAGGTCAGGCAAACACGTTCAGCAACCATAACATTATGAGCATGGCGTGGTCGGCAAGCCTTGCCAAAGTCAATACATCAAGTTTTTGTGGCTGGGAACATGTGTCTTCTCAAGCTTGTTTCTTACACGCCAACAGCTGCTGCTGCATCTGGAAAGGCTGTTTCTGCTGGGGCTTCTTTTCTCCTCTGAGTGTTTTATGGGACACCCCATTCCACCTTAATCTTTTTAAGAGAAAAGCATTCATTCATTCATTCATTCATTCCTGATTGCCTGTTGAGTGCCAGCCCCTGGGCATTTGCTGTGAGGGATCCATGCGAGTACAGCGAGCTCATGACCCAGGGCAGTGGTCCTCAAACCTGAGTGTGCAGAACAGTCACGGGGGTTGCTTATGAAAGAGGCATTTACAGGCCCCGTTCCTAGCCCACTGCATTGGAATTTGGGGAGAAGGGTATGGCCTGGGGAATCTGCATTTCTCACATGGTCTCCTGGTGATTCAGATATAGTGATCTGAGGACCAAACTTTAGGAAATACTCATCTAGGAGTTTTTAGGCCCTCGCCAGCCCCCCACCGTGATGCACTGGATCACTAATATAATTAGCAAATCATTTATTCTGGTAGGAGGCTCAGGTGAGCCTTCACGGAGGACATGGCATTTCCGCTGGCTTTAGGTGGCTATGAGCTCTCCAGGTAGGCGGAGGAGAAAAGGGTGTGCCAGCACAAGCCCAGTCATGAGGCCCGAGAGAGATGGGAGGTGGTGAAGAGTGTAGAAGGGTTGTTGAGGTTTGAAAAGAAATGCGTTTAAGGCCTGGGATACTACCTAACCTGGGTTTGAACTCCAGCTCATCGCTTGCTGAGTGTCCTTAGACAAGTTACCTACCCTCTCTGAGCCTCTGTTTCCTCAACTGTAAAGAGCAGCTATCCACCTCTACCTCTCAGGGCTGATAGGTTAAAAACAAGAATACATGTCCTCATATGGTGTTTACCAAAGTGTGTGAAGTGATGCAAGTTCTCCATTAATGATAACTGTTAATAAATCTAGAACTAACAACAAAGAACCACCATATAAATAGTCTACCTTACTGAGGAGTTTGAACTTTATTTTTTATAGGTCACGAGTAATCTTTAATTCAGTCACTTAGTATTTATTGTGCCCCTACTATGTGCTGGACTGCGCCAGGCACTGAAGATAAATTAGAGGCAGGAGACCATCAGAACTGTTACAATAGTCCAAGCCAGTAGTTCTCAAGCAGAATCACCTAGAGGCCTTGTCAAAACACACATTTTGCTGGGCTCCATCCTCAGCGTTTGAGTCGGTGTGTCTGGGGTGGGTGCTGAGAAATTTGCATTTTTAGTGAGCTCCCAGGGCATGCTGAAGCTGTGGGTCAGGAGACCATACTTTGGGAACCCCTGGAACAGGCAGAAGACCCAGCTAACTAGGGATGGGGGAGGAGGGGGGCATTGGGCCCAAGGAAGGTTTTAGGATAGAAGCAATGGGAAATGGTGACGGCAAGGGAGCCAGGGACACTGGGGCCACCTCTAACTCTGGCCTCAAGGTTTGCTTGTCCCAGATTTTCTAAGTGCCATCGAGTCCTGTTCGCTCCCCTCTACCCCCCAGCTTCGTGGAGAAGAGGAGCCGTGGTCCTGCCTGTACCTTTAGTCCTGACATCCCAGCTGGAGTTTTCCAGTGTGGTCTGTTCCTTTTATCTCTGCCTGTGTTCCGAGGAGAGGCTTTTTTTTTTTCTTTTCTTTACTATTCCTCCCGGGATGTTGATGCTGCTGAGATGTGCGGGTACCGTTCTGCAAGAGTGCCCGAGGTGTGTATTGAATTTCGGTCCCGGATCATTTAATGCGTGGTGACAGAGGGAGCGGATGTTGTTTGGATTCATGTGGAACTCTCCGCCTTTTCTATTTTCTGTACCGAAAGACCGCAGAGCTTTGCTCAGCAGCCGGCCTCTGAAGTCCCCGCCTGTGAGAACCTCGTGGCATCAAGAGCCACTGGTCCCCACGGCATTGCCAAAGCTTCTTGTGAAACCCAGTGGAAAATTGGAATGCTTGTGCAGGTCTTCAGAGCATCGTTTCATTTAAAGCTTTCCACAACTTGAGTCGTTACTGAATTAAACATCGAAGCAAGCAACAATCAATAGCCTAATAATATTATGGTCTGAGACGTGTTCTTTAATAACGCTTGTGAAGCTCTTTGAGGATGGAATGAGTCTGTGTGTGCACTAAATGGCGGTCTGCGTTAATTCCTTTCCAGGTGCTAGTTTTGAAAAATGATTCTGGCTATTTCTTACGGATGCAGAGTGTCCTGTTTTCTGTGGCTCAGAAACTTCTCCTAGAGAGCTGGCTGTGAGCCCAGCCTACTCTGTCTTGTTCGGAAAGGCTGCTTTGATCCCCTCACCCTATCCTCCCTTTCCCTTGCCTGGACAGTTGACTTAGAAACCGGACCGAGAGGCCAGACCCAGCCCCGGTGGCATGAGGTCCATGTGCAGATGGGAACTGGTGAGGAAGGGAAACAGCAGGCGTGGACACTGCACATCCAGGGATGGGGATTTGCTTGGTTCCTGAGCACAGTGGTATTCCGAGGCTTTCCCAGGAAAGTTAAAGTCACGGAAACTGTCTTCTGGCATCTTGTGTTCTAGAAAAGACAGCAGCAAAGAGGGTAGGCACAAAGAAGCCACAGCACTAAGTATAAATGGAAATTAACCGGTTACGTTAAAATTAGACACTCTTCTATTGTAGGGGAAGGCGTGAGATCAATGCATGTGAGCACTGGGGCGTTTATGCTTACGTGGACTCCAAATTTTCTTCTGAGTCATTGCCACCCTGGAGGGAGAGGGACTAGAAAAGAGTGCATTTTCACTTTGGGGTTTGGTTTGTTAGGTCCTAGAGAAGTTAATTTCTCCAACATCCAATGTCTACTTGGTCTACTCCCTGACCACATATTGAATCTCTCCACTCCTTTCCCTCAGCCCCAAGATCCAGACTGGTAATTTATGTTTTCTAATATCATTGACATTATTTTGGTTGATTTTTTTTTTTTAATGATATTGAAAAATTTTTAGCATATACAGTAGAAGGCAGAATAGCATAATGAACCTCCTGTAATCTGGGGGTATTTTAAATGATGTTTAATTTTTAAAAGTTATTGGTGTCCTACAGCTCATGCTATTATGCTTCTTGTTCAGAGTAACAAAGGAAGAAGAAAAGAATAAGTTGTTGTTATTGTTGGGTTTGGGGGGGGCAGTAAAATATAATGTTGCAAGTGACAGGAAGAAAGTAGAACTTACGATTCCTGTTGACTTCCATTTTCTTCATGAGGGTCCTTCAAGCTGAAAGGGTAGAACCAATAAGCTACTGAGAGAACTGCAGCCTAGGGCAGGTGAGGTGCACATCTAGTCATCTTAAATCACAAACAAAGGTGCATCCCAGAGGCTGGCAGAACCTGCAGCTGTGCTTTTGATGATGTGTGGTGATTTGGGGGAAATGGGCCAGAGACAGGGAAGAAAACAGGCAAATTGCTTCGAGCAGGAAAAACAAAGAGTGGATCTGAAAACTAAGGATCAGAGTTCAAACAAATGGCTTCTGTATTTTTAGGGCACAGTGTGGTGATCACCAGGAGCTAGCACTGGATGGCTATGAGGAATCCATGCACAGCTAACCTTGTTTCTTTCAGGGAGGCATCTGGCTGGTAGGTTGGCAGAATGACATAGATGGTGTTTATTTTTATTTTAGCAAAGCAGTGAACCGATTCCCCCCATATTATTGTAATGAATGTGTTGACCCATGAGCCAGGTGATCATTCTCTTAGCTAGGAGCACACCCTGCAGGTTGATTCAAGACCTAAAAGGAAGGTTTTAAGTAGAGTGTCTGGGGCTCTGTCCTCCTGGCTCCTACCTTGATATTGATGAACTCGTTTTTAGCAATGACTCAGCTAAAGACATGGAAGGCATGCTAATCACAATTATAAATGACAAACTAAGACCAGAGATGAAAGAATAATGACTCAACATTTGAAAAGGAAAAGGTTTATGTGTTGGGGATTGAATCATGTCCCCCACAAAAGGCATGTCCAGGTCCCAACCTCTGGTCCCGTGGGTGTGAAGCCATTAGTAAATAGGACCTTTGAAGATGTTATCAGTTAAGGTGCCCAGTCTGAATGAGGGGGGGGGGGGCTTAGTCCAATAGGGCTGAAGCCCTTATAGCAAAGGAAATTGGACACAGAGAGAGAAGCCTTGGGGCGCAGCCAGAGCTGGAAGTCAACATAACCTAGAAGAGAAAGGAGAAGATGCTGCCATGTACATTGCCATGTGACAGAAAAGCCAAAGACCAAGGATCGCCAACAGCCAGCCCCAGAATGCCAGTCTTCTGAGAGAAAGCATTGACTTGCTGACACCTCAACTTTGCACTTCTTCTAGCCTCAAAATTGTGAGCCAATAAATTTCCGTTGTTTAAGCCAATCCATTTTATGGTATTTCTTTTAGCAGCCAGGAAACTAATAAGCTATGTAAGCAGTTAATTTATCTTGGATGTATACTGTGTGTGTGTGTCATGTGTTCTTCATTTTCCAAGTGAGTACCCAGTTTGACTTGGAGGGGACTAGTGCTTGTATGATGGTCCCTCCTTCCTGTAGAGAAAATATATTTAAAAAAAAAAAACTGATGAGGGGGAGTGGAGGTAGTTCAAGTGGTTGAGTGCCTGCTTTCCCACTTATGAGGTCCCAGGTTCAATCCCCAGCCCCAGTACCTAAAAAAACAAAACGAAAACAAACAAAGCAACAAAAACCTGATGGGGCTGATAATAATAGTTGCAATTTATTGAGCATCTACTACATGCCGAACAGTGAAGCATGCTGTGCAGAAAAGAATTAACATAGCAGGCCAGAGACTGCTATCCTTAGAAAGGTTGGTCCTTGGCTGGCTCTGGGAACTTGAACTTGGGGGTGGTTCCCACCATTCCCAGAATTGATAAGAATGGTTCATTGTGCCTAAACTATTTACACCAACATTGTTGTTTATGCTGAACTCTCACTTTCCTTCTGGGAATCTGGAATTTTGGGATGTCGTAGGCAGGGTCACTGAATGAGCTTTCCTGGTGGACGGCATTTCACATGTGTTGTCATAACTTGATGCTGGGGGAATTAAGCACGTCCTTTGTGACTCCACTGGAAGAGGACTCATGGAAGCTTCTGCCTGGTTTCCTCTGGACTTCGCCCCGTGGGCCTTTTCCCTTTGTTGATTTTGCTTTGTGTCCTTTCCCTGTAATAAATCTTAGCCATGAGTATGACTCTATGCTGAGTCCTGTGAGTCCCCCTGGGAGTGGACTTGGGGAGCTGGGGGGGTGTCTTGGGGACCCCCCGATCCACAGGCATTTGACGCTCATTTATCGTATAACTCTTGTAACAATTCTACACTGATTGCTGGTAACTTGCAGTTCCAGGACTTGAAGCCAGGCCTACCTCCAAAGACTGACCGACTTGGTACGAGGTCACATGATGGCCTGAGGCTCTTTTACACTCGCTGCCAAGAGAGGCCCCAAGATCTGGATGGAGAGTCCTGCTGTTCTGGGATTTCTGGAGTCCCCAGTCTTGTCTCGGTGTCTTCTGGACTGAGAATAAACCACTGAACAACATAAGCCACCCTGAAGCAGCAGGGGCCATGGTAGGGGGTAGTACTTTTTAGGGCTTGTGGAATGTATTCTTGTTAGTTTCATCTCTGTGGATTCTCTCTGCTGCTCCCTGAGAGACCAGTTGGTTGTATTTTCTGTGAAAAAAAAGGTGTGGCCAGGGGTCAGGGCCTAACGTCAGCTGTGGCCTTGCCCTGCAGGGCAGCCGCGAGCCAGTCACCCGCTCCTTTTTCTGTCAGATATAAAAAAGACCATGTTCTAGCGCTTCTAGTGTGCTTTAGGATATGGATTAGACCACCGCTTTCTTAAAAGAGTGGCTCGTTTCTGACATTCCCCATTGCTATCTCCATTAAATGCACCAAAATCTCTTTGAGAGAGATTTTGCCAACTGGCATGTGGTGCACCCGTCCTCTTCCCCAGCCTAAGAAGGCACGCATTGCCCAGTTCCTTGTTTTTAAACTGTATCCTTCACTTAAGCTGCCCCAGGCCTGAGGGGGCCAGAGGTTTTTCATGGAATCACCCTTTTTATGGGTATCCTGCTTCCAGCAGCTCCACTTTGCAACAAGGCTCTTGCAAGGGGTTAGAGCAGGTGAAGAAGGAGGGTGGGGGATGCAGGGATGGGAGGGAGGAGGGCAAAGATAGCTTAGGACCTTGCCCCAGTCCCTCCATCTCTAGCTCCATCCCCTCCCAAGTCAAACCCACTTCTCCTGATCGGCACAGGAAGTGGTGTCATGGTCTATACCAAGAGGTTCCCAAACCTGTTAAGGGATGTCATTGCCACTTCCTGTCTCCACTCCTCACTCACCATCTCCCCACTCCATATGTCAGTGACTATCACACACTTCAAATCCAGTCTCCTGGGTGCAGAGTTTCCATTGCATTCTAAGAAAAGACAGACGATGTAAGGGAGCAGTCCCTGCTGTATCAAAACAGTTCCCACCTTCAGAAGACTTAGTGCTGGAGACAGCTGGGTGAAAGTTAAGAAGAAAGCTGTGGAAGAACATGAGCTCTAGGTCCTCACAGGCCTGGGCTTGAATTGGGATCTGCTGCTTTCCAGCTGTGCAACATCAGGCAAACTGCTTAACCTTGCTGAGCCTTAGTTTTCTCACCAGTAGAATGTAGATGTTTATAATTCCTCCCTTCTGGAGTTCAGCTAAAGCACACAAGTCTTGTGGTGAGCATTGATGTTTATCAGCTGCCGCTGATGCCGGTGGGAACAAGCCCACCTGCCCAGGGCTGTGATCAAACCCCCTCCTCTCAATATCACACATTCCTTTCCTCCCCTGTCCCCTCCCACAGCTCCATTCTGTTGTCTCTGGCTCCTCATTCTAAGAAGTCTACCATTACCTCCTGCAGGGAGCCCACCAAGGCCAGATGCACTTTTGTCCTAATGCCCTTTTGGAGCATTGCTTCCTCCTCCCCAAGGAGTGGTGCCTCCTCTTAAACCAAGTGCTTCTCGGTGTGCACGCTCCAGGGAGCTCTAGCATCCGGCACCCCGGCACCCCGGCCCAGTGCTTCTGGGCCTGGGGGGAGCCTCCAAGGCCTTCCTTAGTCTTGTGTTCCTTCAGAGAGCCTATAGTTGTAGATTTCTGTGATTTAGAGGAGAATCAGCCCCAAAGCAATTTTTTGTTTGTTTACTTTGTTGGGTTCTTGTTAGTGGCAGTGGTGGAATTTTCTCCTTTTGCATACTTACCACTGCTACTGAGTATAACATTTATTTTTAATGATGAGGATAAGATCTTGTCAAAAATAAAGATGCACAAGAGCCAACAGAGCAAATTCTTTGTCAAGAACAGGGATCCTAGAGCAGGATAACGCGCCAGGAAAGGATCGGGGTCTCCGCATTCTCACCCAGGACCCAGTCTGAGCCGCACACTGCCTCTTCACAAAGAGTGACCTTAGGCCAACCCCTTGAACTCCTTAGCCTCGTTTTCCTCATCTGTGAAAAGGGATAATAGGGGTTTTTTTTTGGGGGGTGGGGCTGGGAATGAACATATAAAGTTCTTAGCCCAGTGCCTGGCACGTGGGAAGCAGTCAGTTAGTGGGCCGCTGTCATCACCGTGCACTCTGAAATGCAGGCAGAGCCTGTGCCTAAAGCAGTTACTTTGGAATCTGTGGAAGACCCCGATGTCAGTGAACCCGCCTGCTGGGACTCGCGTGTTGTATTCAGTCGGGAAGCAAATGTGACTGTACGCCCTTAACAGAAGCAGGCCATGGCCCTGGCAATAAGCATGGGCTTCACTTTGTGGCTTAGGTGGCACCTTACGAGGACTGGTGCTTGGCCGACTGAGGCAGCAGTTGCCCGCTTCAAGGTCATCTAGAGCCCCTCCGATGTTGGTCAGTAACAACGGTGTCAGGAAGGCCCAGCCCCCCCTCCGTGGCCCAGTCCTTAACAAGTTCAATCATCACAGCCCCCCTGGGACGCCGTCTAAGGCAACAGCCAGCGCCTTGATTCATCACCATGCAGTGGCGCAGACCCTCGGGGCTCTGGGGTGACAGCACACTCACACCTGGCCCAGGGAGAGCCACGCTGAACGTCCAAGCCTGGACTCCCGGCCATCCCGGGACCCGGCGGACATCCTCGTTTCCTCCAGAAGGGCTAGTGAGGGAAAACCGGAGCCACTTGTTCTGGAGAAACACTCTTACTTTCAAGAAGGTCCCATTCAAAATATCGAGGGGACTGATCAGTAGAGAAGTTCCCAAACCAATGAAGATAACAATGAAAATATTAGCTACTCTTTCCTGAGTATGTTTTAAGCACTACATGTGCATTATCGTTCAATTCTCACAACTTTTTGAAGTAGATTTTTATTATTATTATTAGTTCCATTGCACAGCTGAGAAACATGCTGCTCAGTGAAGTTTAGGAATCTTGCCTGAGGAACAGAGCAAGTAAATGATGGAGAGGAGATGTGGGCCCAGGTGGCCTGGCTCCAGAGATGGGGCTCCCGCCCCAACCACACAAGGCAGTGGTGTGCAAAGCACGGTTTTCAAACCTTCTTGTCTCAGTGTAACCCTTTGGGACAGCAACAAGTCTTAGGCAGCACCCTGTAAAACAAATCAGCGTGGAACTGCTGTGGTTGAAGGGGATTGGGGACCCGGATCCCCACTTCTCATCCTCCCCTCCTCCCCTCAGGGTCCCGGAGGAGCCTCTGCAGAGCTTTGTTTTTTTTTTTGTTTTTTTTTTTTCAGAGTTGAATCTTGTAGAAGCTTTTATTTCATTGATGAAAAGAATGCAGTAAATGGAATCTATGCTGATTAACATTAGGCATGCACCTCTATCTGAAACTATTAGTTTTTGACTGGTATAAATCTTTATAACTAATTTAGGCACATCTTTGAATTTTGTACCCTGAAATACAGACTAAGTTAACTTCTTCCTTGTGGCAGTCTAGTAATGAGCATTATGTTCACCGGCTAAATTCCTTTATAACTAAAGGCCTCTAGACTCTCAGGCTGCCTATACTGTCTCCAGAGACCATGCTTTATATAGGTTTTTAAGTAAATCATAGTATAAGGGAGGGAGATAATTTAGAAAGTTGAGATGTACTGTTTTAACACTCCATAGATTTTTTTCCAGTACTCATAGACAAACAATAGATAAGGAGGACTATAGTTACAGTACGAAATTATTCTTCCCCCATCGCTGCCCTTTCTGATACACACAAAAATGTGTATCAATCTCCCCAGAAATCTGAAATGAATCCACACAAATGACAGATGTTACCTCTGTGGTCCCACTGTCAAGTTATAGGAAGCAGCTAATGGAACTTTGAGAAAAGCATAGTCCCACATACAGTAATATGCATCTAGTAGTTTTCCATTCATCTGTCAATTATTTTCACAAGATAAGCATTAAAAAACACATCCAAGAACATATATGACCCTCAAGCCCCACACAAAAGTAACTGGTCTCTGTTCATGCTCAGATGACAGGATGTCCCAAGAGTGATAAAAGGTAGGAGCTAATTCCCCTATAGCCTTTTCTTCAACCATCCTATCAACAGCTCTTCATTTCTTGAACTACCTTCCTTTTCCAAAGAGGTAATACCAAGATCAGTCAGAAAGGCTTTCTGAGAAGACTGGCTTGGATTTCTGGGTCTGTTCCAGTCGATTCAAGATGAATTGGCTTGTATCAATGAAGTGCTCAACGCAGTTCACAAAACAGGCTTCAGCCCGACTGTCCAACTTTGGCCCAGGCTTGTCCATGCATTTCTCCCAACAAAGTTCAGTCATCTGGTGCACCAGCTGCTGAAAGTGCTGCTTCTGCGTCTCCACCTCGATAAAATGTTGCAACTGCGGGTCCACAGAGCCCAAACCCGCGGCAGAGGAAGACGAAGAGGAATCCATTCCAGCGCGACCACGCGTGCCAAGAGCTAACCCCTCTGCAGAGCTTTGGGCTCCACAGGACACCTGTTGAGAATGTCTGATAAAGCTGAAGGGGTGTGGACTTCAGAGCTGCTGCTGCTCTCTGAAGAAGCTGTTCAGGAGATGGAATCAGCTAGTGCATGCCAAGCACTTAGTACAGTCCTCAGCTGCCATTGTGATTATCCTGTGGAGACCATTGATGGGAAACAAGTATTAATCCAGAGGGGAGCTGTAGGGGGTTAAATGGCCCCTCAAAAAGCTATGGCCACCTCCTAGTCCCCCAGCCCGTGAATTACCTCCTACAGCAAAGGATGTGCAGAGTTAAGGACCTTGAGAGGCAGAGCGTAGCCTAGGCTATCCAGGTGGGCCCCAGGTGCCATCCCATGGCTCCTTATGGCAGAGGCAAAGGGAGTTTGGAGAGAGGTGACGTGGCCAGGGAGGCAGAGGCTGGAGCGCTGTGGTCACAAGCCAAGAACGCCTGCAGCCCCCAGAAGCTAGAAGAGGCAAAGGAGGAGCCTCCCCCAGAGCCTCAAGGGAGCACGGTCCTGCCCACACCTTGATCTCACACTTCTAGCCTCAGATTAAAATGCTGGTTCCTGAGCCCCCTGTTTGGAGACTGACTCAGTGGGTCTGGGTGGGGCTCAGGAATTTGAATTCATTTCTGTTGCTCTAAGCCACCCAAGTTTGGGGTGATTTGTTACAGCAGCCCTGGGATACTGAGGCCGGGGGTCGTGGCACCAGCACACACACTGTATGCGGGGACTGACACACTCAGAAATGCCGAGGCGCAGGGGACGTGCTGGAATCCTTGGAATGACACTTCAAAGGCGCCCCCCTCGTGCCCGGACACAGGCAAGCTGGCGCTGCCAGGAATCCCCTCTGCAGTCTCAGGACCCTTCAGAGGGCAGAGCCTCCTGGCCACCGTGGACGCCTGCTCAGGTTTCCACTTGTCCCCTCCTCCTGGGCTCCAGCCGTCACGCGTCCTATCAGTTACTTGTAACACCCAGATTGTCATGTCTGACAACGGGCCTGCCTTTATCTGTTGATTTTAATGATGGTGTGGACAGGAGCCTTACAAATGCCATCACCATCGCACTCTATCACCTTCCACATCCAGGCCTGGCTGGGGATTCGCCTCTGAGCAGTGAGGCCTCCTGGAAGCTGCTCGCACTGTGTCTCCTCTTCCCTCATTTTACTTCAGTAATTAGCATTTTCCAGGAAACTGCAGCTGAGCCAAGTTAGGTCTGCGCTGCCACGAAGTGGCCACTGGGCTGGTAGGTCCAGGATCCATGTGGCATTGCCATGTTCCTCCCAGGGTGACTCCGCAGCAGCCGAGCCGCAGACACTCCTCCACCATCTGGCATTGATTTTTCAGCTGTACCTCCTGAGAATTTGCCAGAGCCACGAAGTAGGAGATGCAGTAACACTTTATTTTCCTTGGCCACCACACCTACGGAGGGGGTATTACATGCTAGTTCTGTACTCACTGGTATAATTCTGAGAGAGCTTTCTGAAAAGAAATCCCTGGTCTAGTTAAAATAACATGTTAGTTCAGAAGTAGGAGAAAAAATTAAGCATTATGGTCAGGTAGAAAGAAACTAGAATTTGGAGTCAGAGAATCCAGATTCAAGGCCCAGCCCTGCCACTTCCCAGCTAGGTGACTTGAGCACACTATTAACCTCTGGACTTGGTTTCTTATGTAAATTGAGGGGGAGGGGATAATGGCCTCTGCTGGATCCCTGAGAGGATTAAGCAATAAATGTGGGTAAATGAGTAAACCTAAAAGCACTATGCAAATTCATCTGCACATGCGTGCTACGAACTATGAGGGCAGAAGGATTGAAGTGAATGTTTTGTTCCACTTTGGTTCTGCGTTTTGAATCCCAAGATCTGGGCCGGCTTAGCCCCATGTAGACATTGTCCCCCTAAAGGATGGCCAATGAGGGCCCGCTGGCCTCCTGGCCATTTATAGAGACTCCAAATCAACAGAGACCTCCAGCTGAACTCCTGTCACACATCGCCCCAACGTCGCCCCATCTTGGCTTGTTGTACATTGAAGTTCAAAAGATGCTGGCTGGTTTTCTCTTATCTCCCTCACTGTTCCGTGTTGGTGTCTCTCCTTGTCTGAAAGAACCAAATGCCTACATCAAAAGGAAAAGAAGAAAGCTCATGCCATCCCAAAGGACTGAGCGCTTGCAGATGCCAAGGCTTGCTCTGACCCCTTTCTGACCTACATGTTGGGAACTGGACTTGGGCCGGGAAGCAGAGGGATGCGCCCTCCTGGCCTTTGGAAGGGGCAGTGGGTGTGAGGAAGAGGGGGAATGTTTATAGGGAAAGGCTAATGAAATAATTCCCCTATTTCCTGTCTACTCTGAGCAGGAGCCAGAGTGGCTGAGCCTTGGCCTGGGCTCTGCCCAGTGGCCGGGAAAGAACGAGTGGTTCCTTGGAGTGGGAGACTACTCAGCTCCAGGTCTACCCCCAGAAGGATGAGGATGAAGCGTTTGTTCTTCTCCACCCTCAGGGAACAGGTGCGGAACAAGTGTGGAAAGGATAATCAAATGCATTATGAATTAGTCAATAACATAGTCCTTCCAGGTTTATGCCACAGCTTGTTCTCTCCATGTGCAACTGTACCAGTGTTGTTATAAACCCCTAAATGGCAGGGACGAGGTTCATGGAAATCCTTTCTTAATGGTCTGGGAACTCTGCATTTCAACTGGGTCGTGGTAAGACTGAATGAAGGATGGGGCTCAGGAATTGGTGAACATAAAAACCACCTGGGGGGAAATGGATGTGGCTGGGAGTTAGATTAAAATGCTGATTCCTGGGTCCCCTGTTTAGAGATTCTGATTCAGTAAGTCTGGGTGGGGCGTTTTTAACAAGTTCCCCAGGTGTTTCCAGTGCAAGTCATTTATTCTGTGAGAAACACTGACCCAGACCAGCGAGTCTCAGACTTTAATGTGCACACGAATCACCTGGGCTTCTTGTTAAACTGCAGATGCTGAGTCATAGATCTGAGGTGGGGCCAAGAGTTTGCATTTTACTACTGTTTTCCTGCAATCAAGCTTTAGTGGGGCTTTGATCTAGGTGGATGGTTCAAACCGAAAAACAAAACAAAACAAAATTCTGCTTTACCTAATAACTTACATTATAATCATGTACCTTTAATTTGTTATTAAAATAACATTTATTTTAACTGCCTGTCAGGTAGGTAACTTTTATATAGCAAGCAGTTTAAAGAAATAAACATGGTAAAGAAAGAAATTTGGTATTTTCTTGCTAATAGTTAACATGCAACATTTTCTATCCCTAAACTTTAATGCACATTTGCTCCGATAGCCAGAGTCCGACTAGTGCTGATGCATGGCTCAGGGAATTCAAGCCAGCTTGGCAACAAAGACCCTCTGGATGCCTTTAGTATTGGCAGCTCTCTGTATTTTTTAAAGCAAGAATCTCTTCTAGGGCTATTTTCTTCTAATCAAAATGAAGAATTCAATTCATCAGTTAACACCCAATTGCAACTAAGGATTTGCTGCTTCCTCAACCATTATTTCTCAATAACGCAGTCCCTGGCACATCTGTGTATACACAGCCAGGTACTGTCCCCATTAGCCTCATCATGAGAGGGAAAACTACATGGAACTTGATTTGCTTCCCCCATCGGGGTGGGATCGCAAGCAGAGCCTCGTAACCTCAGGGTGCGAACCAGCGTGTGGAGATGCAGGTGGGCAGAGGGGTCAGGGCCAACAGCACGTGGCTCGGGTGCTCGAGCAGCAGCTTACACGAGAAATTCCAAGCAGGAGTCATCACAAAAAGGGGCTGATCCCCAGCCAGGGGTCCAGGCCGGGACTCCAGGTGGGCAGAGCCCTGGGCAGAAGGACAGGCCCTTTCTGATGTGGACACGGCCACCTTCACCCCCACCCGCTGTGACCTAAAGCCCACCTGGTCCTGATCTGCACATGACCAGCCTGCCCTATGCCAGACAAGACCTCCGGACCTTCAGCTCTCTCCCCTTCACCAGGGCCTGTGGCTTGGGTCCAGTGCCCTGTGTCTCCTTGCTTGTTCGGCCCAGATATCAGGCCAGGCTGGCTTAATGTAGCCCCTGGCACACCCGTGTCCAATCCAGTACCAGCCCTGGATTTCCTCTCTGCTGGAGAAAATCACCACCGCCTGCTTCCTTTAACAGGGCATTCCTGCAGCTCAATGGGCCTATCACTCAGCTCCTGTCGAATCTGGTAGAAGCCCTAGGGCTCTCCAGGGGGGCCCAGACGGCTGCCTCTACCGCAGACAACAGCCAGATACCGCGTGCATATGTGTGTGTGTGTAAAACCTTCAGCTCTGTCATGGTTTACATATATTACCTCATTTGACCTTGAGGTAGAGCAAATATTATTAGCCCCACTTTCTAGATGAGGCAACTGAATCCTAGTAAAGATAAGTAGGTTTCTTGATCAAACATTGCGGTAGGGACTAGAAGAATAAAATATAGTCCTGAACTCTGTGGAGCTCACAGGCTCCTGTGCTCAAGGCTACACAGGTAATAATAACAATAATTCATTCTTTCAAAAATATTTATTGAGTTCCCATTATGCATCAGGCACTGAGTGTAGCGGGGAAGCAGACAGACAGACTAACTAGTGTTTATTAAGCATTTGCTCTGTGCCAGGAGCGGCACTGGCCCTTTTACAGGGATTATCTCGGTCCTCGCCACAGCCCTGTGGCACAGGAGCTGTTACCAGCTCCTCATTTACACACCAGTAGCTGGGATGGGTCTGGTGGCTTGTGGCATCCCCACAGCCAGAGAGTTCAGAGCAGGGAGCTGACTCCTGGGCCAGCCCCTCTCCACTGCCTCTCGCACTCTGGGTTCCCACTCCAAGTCCAGAGCTCCTTCCGCTGTCCCGCCTGGCCCCACAGAGCCCACCTCTCTCGGAAGAGCAGACACCCCTGCCTCCTTGACCAAGCCATCCCCAGGACAGAGCACAGACGGTCTCCGTTTCCAGACCCTAGGACCCAGTTCCTGCAGGGCTGCCCTCACCTGCCCCCACCTTAAGCTCGGTTCCTGGGGCCACCCTGCCTGTGCCCTCCAGTCCAGGTTCTCCCCTGGCCCTGGCTCTGCCCCACCTGCCCAGATTCCTCCGTCCTGGGGTGGAGCTGGTTTCCTCTGACCACAGTCCCGCTGCCTGCCCTCTCTGCACCTCACCATCCCCAGTTGTCCCGCGTTCAACCTCTCAGGTCCCTGATCCTGCCTGCCCCATTCACCATGGTGAGCAGCCCTGTGGAAGCCTCTAGGTTGTATTTCCAACTTCTTCCCCCCTAAAGCCGTGACTTCACGCCCTCTTCTCAGCCGAGAACCCTCGCCTCTTACTTACCTCTGAGCATGGTCTCCAGACCTCAGCTTTCTAGTAGCTCCTCTCCACCTCATCCTGTTCCTTTCCTCTTCCCTTAATTCAGACCTACCCCTTCTGCTGGCCCGTAGACCCCGTTCCCTCCACCTCCTACCCATTTTGCCCAGGTACCCTCTGCCTGCTGCCTCCGTCTTCCGCACTGGATCATGATCAAGCACAGACCTCAGAGCCCGCAAAACCCTCGCTTAACCCTGTGTCCCTGCCAGTGTCCTAGGCCTTTCTGAACCCTTTCTGCCCTCAGTGAATCTTCTAGGCTGCTGCTCCCATTCACCCCCATCCGTCCTCACTCTACCTCCCCTCCGTTCCAAGGAAGCAGCTTCCTGGAAGGTCTTCAGTGACCTCCAAATGGCCAAGTCCAGCTGCTTTGTTCCAGTCCTTGGCCTTCTTGACCTGGAAAGCAGTTAGCACTGTTGGCCACCCTTCACTTTTTAACCCTTGCTTTCCGGATTTCTGTGCTTTCTTGAGCACAGGTGTTTTTTTAGCAGACGTATGCTTGCTTGCAAGGAACAGAAACCTGCTCAAGTTAGCTCAGAAGAAAGTTTTTTGGTATAATTCAGGGGAATCTCATAAAACCCAATTTCCATTATTTGGCACTACTGTTTCAACCTCCTTCTCTGGCCAGGCCTTCATGTATGTGGCCACCAGACTGCACTCCCTAAAACAGCACTTGGGTATAATGATACACCCTGCTCAGAATCCCTCACTGGCTCCCCATTGCCTACCAAATAAATCTGAATGTAGTTTCCGTGTCACATCTACAGTCTTGTCCAATTTTGCCTTCCACTATTTTCTACGACAAACTTCTGCTTTATTCAGGTAGTCTACCCCCTATTCCCTAAACATGTTTTTCTGTTCCCTAATCTCCCTTTAGCTCCCACCGTATCTTTTGTAAATGGCCAATACATACATCTCCTATTAAAATCCTATACATCCTTCAAGATGTAGATCTAACGCACCTTCTTTATGAAGAATTCACCCCAGCAGAGATGACCTCAGCCCAGTACAGCCAATAAGGAGTGGCCCCGAGTCCTGAGCTTTCAGAGGTAGGGAAGGTCACTTCTACCAGGGCGTTGTTCCCTGAGCAAAGGAACAACATCATGTGCTGTGTATCCATCGCAGAACAGCGGTGAGCCCTGCCTAGAATGAGAGCCCAAAAAGAGTGGAATGAACTCATGGGGTGAAAGATTGGCTTATCTGTTTTACTCTTAAAGAATGACGCATTCATTTGGCTACTTGCCTCACCATATCAGCCCTAAATTGGCTCACCTCCTCAACTGAAAGACAGAGGCAAAGACCACCAGCTAGCTGCTTCTTGGAGGAAAGAAAGTTCAAGCAGAGATTTAAGTGTTTGTGACCAAGCAGTTAGGCAATTTGCCTGAATCCACAGCAAGCTGATCACAGAGTCGGATCAGAGCTCACGGCTGGACCCCCATGCCCCACACTGGCCTCGTTGCTGCCAACTCTCCACACTCTCCTGCCTCCTTACACCTTGCTCTGCTATCTGGAACGCAGGCCTTAGGATCAGGCAGGGGGCCAAGAACCAGACCCATCTCCAGAACATAGTAAGTCAAACAGTCGTTCTATTTTCTGTGTTTACCTCTCTCTGGGGCTTCTGGAGAGGAGTGGGGGAACCTTGAGGATTGTCTAGAGGACAAAGGGACTTGGTAGTGCCAGGGAAGCATTGCTTTCCATCAGCAGGCCCTGGCAAGTTTGTCGCCAGAATGTACAGACCCACATGAATCACTGTCTGTCCAGAGACACATCCTTCATCCTTTCTGGCACTTCTCTTCCTGTAAGTACGTGGCTCCTGACACGCTGCTCTCACTCGCTTTGGTCTAGTTGAAAGCTGACAATCATAGGCTCCCACGTCCTGGTTCTGGGGGTGAACATGTGACCCAACCTGGGCCAATCAGAGCCCTTCCCTGGGATCTCTCTCACTGGAACTGAGGACAGAAAGCATCTTACTCTCCAGATTTTGAAGTGAGATGATGGGATGCTGAGAATGCTGCCATGTTCAGGCCTTGTGGAGAAGGGCAGAATAAAAGAATGAGGCCAACGCAGAGACACAAGAGGAAAAGGGGAAGGGAAATGAAGCCCTGACGACTGCCTGGCTCAGCAGCCTGGTTCTGGTCGGCCCTCCGACCTTGCTCTTCCTGCAGTTTGGATACCTGAGCCAGTAAATCCCAGGGTGAGTGTTTGTACTGGCAACCAAAGAATCCTGAGTAACACATCCTCCATCTGTCACCTGAATCCACTCGCTGCCCATTTATGGAATTCCTGCCTCCCCACCCTCCTTTCCTGGGACAAACATATGTTGAAGAATGAAGTCATGGTCATCATCATCATCAACAACAAACATGACTGCGCCTCTGCTCTTTCCTGGCATTGTGCTAGGTATGGTGGGGAACAGTGCTGCGTATGAGTCTCTGCCTTCTGGGTGCTTCTATGCGCATCAAAATATAAGAAATCCCAAGGGCACAAAGCATATGCTGAGCATAGATCTTTTTTAGAACAAAGTGTAAATCAATCCATCTGCATGGACTATCTACAGAACAGACACTCATCACTGCAGATTATTCTGACCTTTTGGTACCAAACATCCCTTTTTGAAAAGCCATCCACCCCTAGGACAGAAGGTTCTTTTCCTTCATCTTAAAGTTATTTGTGGGATTTTCTTCACCCTGGTCAGCTTCTAATTCAGGATCAAATCTGTTGTTTTTTTATCCTGGGATGCCCTTTACTCCCCCTTGGAATCATCAGCTCCAGATTTCTCATCAGGCCCAGAACCCTTCCATCATGAGTCTCCATTCCTTTAAACTAATTCCTGGCCTCCAGATATGCCCTATTCCAGGACCCAATCTGTGCATCTCCTGTCTGCGTGCCTTCCCATATGCTTTCTGCTCCTATTTAACTTCAGTTGCTTTCAAAGAATTAAATATGTAAAAAGGAAAAAACAACATTACACATATCCAAAGAAATGATCTATACTCAATGTTGTGTGCATTCAAAATGGGAAACATGACTAGAAAGGAAAGAGGGAAGAGAAGAAGGAGGAAAAACAGGAGATTTTGGAATCCCTGTATTCCATTTTACCCTTCTACCCTCAGATTCCATACCAGATCCTGGGATATTTTGAGATCCAAGTACCAACCCCACTAGATTTCAACCTCCCTTGGGGAGACCTGCTACTGTGAATTTAAATGGCTACCCTAGAGAATTCCACTGATGTATGAATAATCCTTTCTTCTACTTTCCAGGGATTAATTCCTCTTCTCCTTAGACCTGAGATGGTCATCATTTTCCACTTATTTTCCAAAAACTTAGTGACTTAAAAATATTATTTCTCACAGTTGTGAGGATCGTTTGGGCAGGGTTCAGGTGGATGGTTCCATGTGTTATCGACTAGCGGCACTCACTTGGCTGCATTCAGCTGTTGGCTGGGCTGAGCTGAAAGGTCCAGGAAGGCTCGCTCACATGGCTGGCGCCTCAGTGCTCCTCCACAAGGCCTCTCCATGGGGCTAACGTGGGCTTCCTCAGAGCATGGTGGTCTCCAGGTAGTCAGGCCCCACCTCTTGATGGGTGGAACAACTGGTGGTGATAGAGAAGTAAGGAAGTAACGGCAGCCATCTTGGGAGACCATCTGCCCCTCCTCCCCCCTTTACCACTGAAGTTACTTAGAGCACACCTGTTCTTGCTCTTTTCTTAGCCTTAGATAAACCTCAGTATAGAACACTGTTCTCATCTTAAGCAACTCTTCTCCATCTGTTTTCCCCCAGCAGGTTATCTTGCCTCACCATCTCTATCCTAAGACATAAAATCTGCCTTGCTTTCAGCCTATATTCTCCCTGAAATACTTGTTTCACAAAAACTGTATATTCCGGGAAGCGGCTGTGGCTCAATCAGTAGGGCTCCCGTTTACCATATGGGAGGCCCCGGGTTCGGTTCCCGGGGCCTCCTGGTGAAGGCAAGCCCGCCCGCACAGCGTGGTTAGCTGACCCAGCGAGCACAAGCAGCAAGGGGGGGATAAATGAATAAATAAATAAAATCTTAAAAAAAAACTGTATATTCCCAAGTACTGAACCCAAATTAACTTTTACTAATAAACCTTGTTCTAGTGTTTTGTTCTGTCATGATAATGATCACTGAAGACTTGTAATGCACTCATAACATAACACAACCCTTTAGACCAGGGGTTAGCAATCTTTTTCTGTAAGAGCCAGGCAGTAAATTTTGGGAGGGTTTGCGGACTGTACAGTACCTATTGCAGCTACTCAACTCTGCCATTATAATGTGAAAGCAGGTCATACACAGCAGTAAATGAACAATCACGGCAATAAAACTTCACTCACAAAAACAGGCAGCAGGCCGGAGCTGGTCCACAGACCATAACTGCTGGCCCCGCTTTAGACGAAGGACTAAGTTTGTCCCTCAGTTTACTTAATCTAATAATTAGCTGTTTGCCATTCAGAAAAATCACTTCCTCCTTCTGAAACTCAGTTTCTTCATCTATAAAATGAGGGTATTGAAAATGACCAAGAAGTGATCAACCCCCTTATGCCTGTGGTGGTTTTTTGTTTTGTTTTGTTTTTTTAGGTTCTGGGGCTGAGGATTGAACCCAGGACCTCATAAGTGGGAAGCTGGCGCTCAACCACTGAGCCACATCAGCTCCTCTGAGTTGGTTTTTTTCGTTTGTTTGCTTGTTGTTTGTTTTTGTTTTTAGGAGGCACCGGGAACCAAACCCTGGACCTCCCATGTGGGAAGCAGGCGCTCAACTGCTTGAGCCACTTCTGCTCCCATTCCTGTCATTTTGAAAATGCAGTGTGTCTTTAAAAATCTTTAGAGGAAATGCCCTGAATGACCACAATATGGTCCTGGGCCTCTAGGATAATATCTTGGGATCAGTGTTGATATTCCCATGACTTTGGGTCTTTCCATTTGCCTCTGTAGGTCTGCAAGTCCCCTTTTCCCTGTGTCTCTGTTTTTATATCAGTCATTCTCTCTGTTTACATGTGTGTTTTCCTCTCTGTGCTTACAGGCTTCACTGTTCCTCATTTCCAGGTTTGCATAGTTTGTGCATCTCTATCTTCCACTCTTTGTGGAATACATACATCTGTCTCGTCTCTCTGCCCTGCCTCTCTCCCTAGTGTATACATCTGTTGAATAGATGTATATTCTTCACAATTTTCCTTTTTTTTATATGAAAAAGCTCTAATGTTCTTAATTTTTGGTTCTTAATTTTCTAAACAGCATATTTTATATATCTTTGAAATTAAACAAATTGTCATTTATATAAAATGAGAAATATGTAAAACACAGCACAGTATCTGGTACATAGTGGGGACTCAATAATCATTACGTCTTCATCTTGCTTCCCCATATGTGACTGTCTGATTTTTTTTTTCATGTGGGCCAACAATTCTCAACAGAAAACAAGATCTTCTGAATCTACCGCTAACACCGTGTTATTCTTTCTCACTCTTACCCAGGACACCAGCTCTTGGTATCCTCTTTGTCATTACCATGTTTGTGTATATCTTTGGGGAATCCATGAAAGTGGATGGCTAAAGAGCAAACAAGAGACTGGTGGCTCCACCGGCCTTTTGCTCAGCTGCCCAGCGGCCACCTTGTACTTTCTACAGGCTCCTTCTCTTTCAATCACTCTACAAATATTTGAGTGCTCATTCTGCACTAGATAATGGGTAGACTCCCTGCTCTTGTGGGCAGAAATGGGCAGTAAATGAGTAAATGAACAAAAGTAGAAAGCCGGATGCAGTGACTGAACACCGATGAGGGGGAAGGGCTCTCTCCAGAGGTGCTTTTTGAGGTGCGACTGGAAAGATGAGGAGGAGCCAGCCATGGACCAGAGCAGGAGGGGAGTGGCGGGAGAATGTTCTAGGCACAAGGAGCCATGGAAGAGGGCCCTGGGCTGGGCACAAGCCAGCAGGAGCTAAAAGGAGACCAGTGTGGTTGGAGGAGGTCAGCCAGGTGGGAGGCGACCGAGCGAGGCCTCAGGCCAGACCCGATAAGCGTCTGGGTTTCATTCCGGCACAATGGGAAGCCACTAAAGGCCAAAGAGTGGCATGATTTGATGTTTATGTTAAAAGATGGCTCTGGTCAAAGTGTGGGGAATTACGTTGGAGGCGCAAGTGAGGAACCAGAAGATGGAGGCTTTCCAGAGATGGTAGCTGTCAGGGAGGAAAGAAGTGCAAGGATTTGAAAGATATTTTACAAGGTAGAAATGACAGGATTGGCTGATAAATGAGATGTGCAGACAAGAGAGAGGGAGAACAGAGGCTGGTGCCAGACTTCTGGCTTTAGTACTTGGGTGTCCTTCGGGGGGGGGGGGCAGGGGTGAGCAATCAGTAGTTCCATTTTGGACATACTCTATCTGAGAGGACTGTAGGACGTGCAAGGGAGAGGCCAGGTAGGCAGGCGAATAGATGAGTCTGAGCACAGACGGGGGATTGGAGTTGAGATTCAGATTTGGGAATGGATATCACCCCGAGTGGAAGGGGAGAGAGAGAAGAGAAGAGAGGAGAGGAGGGGGGAGGGGAGGGGAAGGGAGGGGAGGGGAGGGCGCGACACTGGACCAAGCCTGGGCCCTCCAACATTAAGAGGTCTGGGGGTTGGGGGGAGGATCCTGCAAAGGGGAAATGAAAGGAGAGCCAGAGAGGAGCAGGAAAATCAGAGCAGGGTGGCATCCTAGCAGCCAAGGGGAAAGATCTTACAAGGGACGTGGTGGGGCAGGAGGGGAGCAGGCGACTAGGCCACGTACAGCTGAGTGGCCAAGGGAGATGAGGACAGAAAGGCGGCCCTAGGTGTGGCCATGTGATCACTGCCTATGACAGTAACGGAACGGCTTTGGGGGAGTTGGGGGCAGAAGGTGGGTTGGGGTGGGGTAAATGGGTGGTGGGAAAGTGGAGACAGCTCATGAAGACAATTCTTTTTGAGAAGTTTGGTTATAGAAGAGAATAAAGAAATATGCCTGCAAGAGATAAAAAGAAAAAAATCAAGGGTGTGATTTTTTTTGCATGAGAAAAACATGTTTGGAAACTATCAGAAATGATCGGTGGAGATTGTGCCTTTGGGTCTTTTAAATAATGACGAGAACTTATAATTGTGTAACTCTTCACAGTTTACCAAGTGTTGTCACACACACTGTCTCACATAATCCTCACAGCCATCCTGTGAGGTACGTAGCAGCCCGAGTTACAGATGGGGAAGCTGAAGCTTACAGGAATTACGAGACAAGCTCAAGGTCAGAGCTGGGAATTGGCAGGGCCAGGACCCCAGCCCCAGGATGCTCTCGGCCTAACCCCGAGTCCCCCCTCCCCCTCTGTACCAGTTGGGCCCTGGCCTGGCTGACCCTGGACATGTGTCACCATGGTTGAAACTGGATGCACGCACAGTACCTATCACTTGTGCCCATGCTGGTTTCTCTCAGGCAGACTTCACAATTGTCCCCAAGCCCATAACCTCTGCCCATTGGCCCATCCTTTGATATTATGAAGTCACAGCTGCTTTTCAGGGACATGGGACCCTGTCCCACTTCCTGGCTCCATTTAACTGAGCCTCAAGCCTCCTGGATTGCTAGAAGTGCCCGACAGTCTCTGGCATGTCAGAGAGAGGGGAAGGGTAATCCTGTGGACTTCACCTCCAGCTCCCCAGGCCCGTCGGTGTGCCCAGGATTGCACACTGACACAGCAGAGTGACAGTGGGCAAGTCCTCTGTGAACCTCTGTAAAATGGGAGGGGGAATAGGACCTTCGTCCTGAAATTGGCTTGAGGATAAAATGAGATAAGGGGTGTGAAGTGCTCAGAGCAGTCCTCAGCATGTGGGGAGCACTCTATTAAAGTTGCCCATCACATTTTCATTCATTCATTCACTCACTCACCCATCCTGGCATTGAGCAGACACTTGCTGAGCACCTACTCTGCCAAGCACTGCTCTAGGCATGGCATATATGAAGATACATCCACGTGCTTCTTGGGCTCGTGAAGCATGTGTTTTAGTGAGAAAAGTTATGTTGGAACACAAACAACTCTGCCCACAGCAGGAACAAGAAGTACAAAACTCTGTGGGTAACCAGAGAAGAGAAGGTCACATCCAACTGTGGCAATCGGGGCAAGCTTCCTGGGAAGGTGGGAGGGTGGGGAACAGGCTGAGATTGGAGGTGGAAGACTATTCCCCATGGGAGGGGGCGGCTGCAGCTGAGCCGAGTCACGGCAGCTGGAAAGGACAAGGCGTATTCAGGGGACGGAGAGGACCCAAGCAGGAGTGGCAGCTCTGTGGAAGGAGGCAGGGCTAGGGCTGGCTCCCGGGGGCAGGTGGCAAAAGACTCCAGAGGTCAGCCCAGCAGACCCAGCGAAGGGCAGCCTGGGTGGAGGGAGGAGGTGGCAACTCCGTACTCTGCCGCTGGCCCTCCATTCCCCTGACCTCGCCCCACGGGTTGTCAAGAACCTTAATGTAGGAGCTGTGGGCCTGACTTCATGTCTGCGGTCCCTACAGGGTGGGAAGGGGACCATCCCAGGTCACCAGGTCTGGGGAGGCCTCTATGGCACCTGGTCACCCTGTGAGGGACTGAAGAATTCGGTGCAGGCTGGGAACCCCACCCCACTATCCCCCCAGGGAGGCCCCGGAACAAGCAACCCCTTGTTCCTCAAAGAGAAGATCCAGGGCCAGCTGCTTCCCCAGGGCCACCACCCATGGGAACAGTGACCTTGTGTCCTCCCCACTGCCAGGTTCAGGGTGACCAAAAGGATTGGCTTCCAGTACAGGGGAAGGCCATGGCCTCTCATTCCCACTGGGAACCAACTCCAGGGGATGGAACAGACATTCTAGGAGCTCTAAGGGGTGGGTGGGGGTGTCAGTGCTGGACTGTATGGTGGCTTCTCTGCCATAGCCTGGGGTAGGAGACACCTGCTCTGCCCACCTCAGAGGGTTAGGCTTAGACTCATGGACCCGGAGAGCTAGACCCAAAAGGGCTCCCTCAGAGCATTGAAACTTTGGCTCTGGGATCCCTTGTTCAAACAACATTTTATGGAATCTGCTGCATAAAATAAAACACATCGACATAGGAATGCTCCTGTTGAAACTGAGAGGGGAGGGCCCAGAAGCCGGGCCCCACGGCCATACCTTGTCCATACCTTTTGCAACCATCTGACTTAGTAAAACTCTCATTTTTACAGAGGAGAAATCAGAGTTTGGAGAGGAGAACTGACCATCCAAAGGTCACAAGACCAATCTCTGGCAGAGACAGGATCAAGGAGCAAATGAGATTCAGGAAGAGAAAGTACTTTGTAAATTAGAAAGTACTGTAGAAATGTAGGGTTATCATTATCTCCACAATTTACACGAAGCTCTTGGCCATTTCTCTCGGTCAGTGCTGTGGGGGAGGCTCCCAGAAAATAATGCATAGGGCTAAAAGAGTTGTCATCACAGGCAGAGGGCAAAGAACATGGGATTTGGACTTTGGAGATAAGGTTAGAGGCCCAGAACAGTCACTTACAAACTCAATAACTTAGGACAGCTCACTTTGCCTCTCAGACCCTCTGTTTCTTTTTCCAGAAAAATGCCTTACGTACTTTCTTTCTGGGATTATGTGGGGCTCAAATGAGACGATGTATGTGGAAGTGCTTTTAACATGGCAAAGCACTCTATGACAACGATTGTTTCATTAGGAGCAGTAGTGGTAGTAGTAAACAGAAGCCCTTAAGGGTTTCAGGACCAGTGTTTAGCACTCAGAAGGCACTTCCTGCCCCCAAGGGCTGGAGCAGGTTGCTGACAGTGCTGAAACCCAAGGGTTCTGTCTCTCCTGCCTGGACGTGTCTCCATAGGTCATGCTGCACACTGACACACAGCCCTCAGACATTCTTTGTCAAGGTGTCTAAAGCACGACCTTCCATCACCAGGCGGCTGACTCAGCCCCCAGAACTCCCATCTCCCCTTTCACACACTCTGGGTGCCAAGAGGCACCCAGCCAGTTGTTCAGTATCCCCCAAACTCCACTGGCTCTGCATCTTGGTAACAAAGAGAGGGCCAAGTTGGATCTGTTTCAGGGAAGCAAGACGTGATTTCTCTCAAAGACCTTGGAGAGTTCTTTCCACCCTCCCCTAAGTGTTCTCAGCTGGGGACCCTGCCAAGGTCCACAGCTGAACTTCACTCAGGATATTCACACTCAGATTGAAACAAAGGCAAGAAGCAGGGGATGATGTGGATGGGGTTTTGGCCAGGTCCCTTGGAGAACCTGGCACACTGGCGTTCCTAGGAGGCAGGAGGAGGCCTCCAGACATTCGAGGCTGTGCTGCCTGGGGTGACCTTGAACAAGCTGCTCTCCTGTGGGGCCCTCATTTTCTCTATAAGAGCAAGGGCAAAATCCCTGAGGCAAGAAGATGCCAGGGGGCTTCAGGGAAGCCAGGAGGCTGGGTGGCTGAGGGGAGTGAGTGAGGGGAGAGCAGTGGGTGCTAAAGACTGAGGAGCACTTCATCCCTTGGTTTCCAGCTCCGTAGAGGGAAGAGGCCAAAGAAATCCCACAAGTCCACTTAACAATTTTAGATGTTCAAAATCTCCCTTCTGAGATGTTAGCTCCCTACCAACCACTTAAATGCTTGACACTGCCAGAAGAGAGTCATTCCAAACTTTAACAGCAAAGGGCTTGGGTTCAAGTCCCAGGACCTGACACTTATTAGCTGTTTGGCTTTGGGGAGGGCAGTTAACCTCTCTGAGCCTCAGTTTCCCTGATGAATCTCATCAGTTGCCTCATCCATAAAATGGGTTGGTAATATGCTTCTCACACCTCCTTCACTTGATTGTCGTTAGATTTAAATTAATGCTGTCATAAAGGTAAGGTACAAGAGACCTTTACATTGAAATAGGCAGGATGCACGTGAGGGAGGCTTCTGTTTCCTTCAGCAAAGCCTGTGGTAAGGTGTCACAGGCTGCCCACAACCCTCCACCACTCTGCTCCTTATGTTGTATCCCACCTGGGCCGAGATGACTCTCGCTTTGCCTGGGCCATGCATCCAACACCCAGGGAACCCCAAGGCAAGGCTGGTGAGGGTCCCCCAGGAATGATCTGAATCTGAATCACCCCGTGGAATGTCCCAGAGGACTCCGAGTCCATTGCTCCACCCGGGTGGAACTGGGCATGCCCAGCAGCTCCTCCCCAATGTCCCCTCCCCCTTCCTCCTCCAGGTACAATGGCCCCAACCTGGTTCTGAAGTACAACCGGGCCCAGAAGCGGCTGGTGAACATCGCGGTGGACGAGCGCAACTCGCCCTACTATGCGCTGAGGGACCGGCAGGGGAATGCCATTGGGGTCACAGCCTGTGACATTGACGGGGACGGCCGTGAGGAGATCTACTTCCTCAACACCAATAATGCCTTCTCAGGTAAGAGGTTGGCGCCTCGGGCCCCCTCTCCCTGCTACCCACCATCTTCCTCCCAGCACCACCTGGGGGTGGGGTCTTGGGGGTCCCGGGCTCTCCTCAGGCTCTGCCTCTGCCTCCCCCGGCAGAGGCCCCTGTTGCCCCCAGGCCCCTCCCTTCCCCAGCAGGGAGACATCCAGGGCAATCCGTTTCTTCTGGTGCATGAAGCTTGGAGTCCTCATCTCCTCACTGTGACCCTAGATATGGAGGGGCTGAACAGAGGAAACCAGTTCTCCCCCTTAGAGTTTATGTCCTCGTCACTCCCCAATCTGATCAGCCCCAAGTCCTCCTAACCCCTCCCCTCCATCCCTGCTGCTCCTGCCGTGGTTCCAGCAGTTGTCACTTCCCACCCAGTTGCTTCCATAGCCAACATAGCCCTGGAACAATCCTCCATGCTGCTTCTAAGGGAACTTTCCAAGATGCTTTGAGATCCTTTAGTGCCCCCCACGCTTTTAGGATATAATTCAAACCCCATGGCTGCATTCGTTTATTCATCCCACAAATTCTTGTCGAGCACCTACTCTATGCCAGACCCTGTGCTGGGGATACAGCCTTTCCTAGCAGTACACTTCTCAAACTGAAATGTGCTTGCAAGTCACCTGGGCTCTTTTGTAAATGCAGACTTTACAAGTCTGGGGTGGGGCCCAAGAATCTGCATTCCCACTAAGCTCCCAGGCTATGATGATGATGCTGGCCCAGGGACCACACTTTGAGTAGGGAGGCCCTACACACTAAGGAGTGGGTGAGGGATATCATGTCCACAAGGCAAAATAATAGTAATGGTAATAACAGCTTAAGTAGCCCCTCCTATGTGCCAGGCCCTGATCTAAGCACTGTACCTTAATTATCTCATTTAAGCCTCACAGTTGCTGTATTAGGTAGGTACTGGTATATCCTGCTTTACAGATGAGAAAATGGAGTCACAAAGAGGTTACGTGACTTGTCCCAGGCCACACAGCTTCTGAGTCCCAGGATTCAAACCCAGGTGTCTGACCCCAGATCCATCCTTTAATCAAGACACTCTACAGCCTTATTCAACCTTGTACCTCCAGGGCTCAGTAGAGTCTGGCTCACAGTGAGAGGTCAGTATTCTTGAGGTTGCAGATTGAGCTGTTTCCTTGCCCCTGACTCCTGCACATCCTGCAGGGCCTGACCTCTGCCCACGAGGATGAAGTTTGCTCCTGGGGAGCTGTATCACCTGTAGGGAGCTCTCTGGCCACGGCGTCCAGCAGGAGGAAGCAGGGCCTCGTGTCCTTGTGGGGCCAGGTTGGACATGATCTTGACTCCCCCAATGGCAGCAGTCCCTCGGGTTAGCCCTGGAGAGATCCTGCTGTTCAGACCTGTACACTCACCGTCCCAGGTGATTGCCAGGCTGGGGGACCACCTTTCCCGCCTGTCCCCACTCACACACTGGCTTCCTCCTGGGCCCACAAAGTTGCCCCTACTGGTTGCCGAGCCCTGCCAGTTGCACGAATGGGAGGGAAGAGGTTGGGGCCTGTGCCAGGGGAAGGGGTGGGCGGTGCTGGCTGGCTGACCGCCAGCCTTGTGCAGCCAGGAAACAATGAGCCACAGCCCCAAGTGGTGTTTTATGGGTTTTCATCTCATCTTGCCACCAAGTGAGGCCTGAGAGATAGTAATTATCCCTACACAAATATCAGGGCATGATTACCCAGCTGGATTTACTGCCCTCTCTCCAGTCAAGCCAAGATTGGATTAGGACACAATTAATTGATGAGCTGATCAACTCTTTAATGTGGGGCAAGGTCAGGGAGGGAGCAGCATCCAGGGATGGCTGTGGAAGGAATGAGTCCCAAGGAAGATGCTGGAGGGCAGGGAAGCAGAAATGGAAAACTGGAGTTGGGGTGCTCAGCGTGGGTTTGGCAGGCAGGAGGCCGGAGGAAGGGGATGGACTCTCAGCTACTCTCCAAGCACAGAGCACCTGGGATGGGACGTCACCTGTCTCTGAAGCAGCAGCCCCACACACGTGTATTCCCTTGTGAATCCTCCAGCTATGGTTCTCAGGCCGGACTGCCCATTAGAATCACCTGGGGAGCTTTCAACGCTCCCACTTCCCAAACTGCTCCCCCGGGCCACCATCTCTGAGGGTGGAACCCAGGCATCAGATGTTAAAGCTCCCCAGGTGATGCCCATGTGTGTCCAAGGTTGAAGACCACTTGCCCCCGGGTCCTGTTAGTTCCATACTCAACCCAAGAATGGACCCATTCATTCATTAGTGTATTCATTCATTGAGCAAATATTTATTGAGCCCATACTATGTGTTGGTCACTATTCTAGGCACTGAGAATACTTCTGTGAATAAAACAGACAAAAACCCTGCCCTCCTGATGTTTACACTCTTTCCCCAGCATCGCCTTATATTTCTCTAGGAATCTGACTCCCTCTCCCTGTCTGTGCCCTGGACTCCAAGCATCTTGAGGGCAAAAACCTGGTGTTGGTCATTTTGTATCTCTCTCTGGCTCCAGCCAGGCCCTGAAACAATCCAAGGGTGCCATTAAAACTTGCTAAATAAGTCAGGCTGGGCATGAATCATCAGCCAGAGAAAAGGTTTGCCAATAAAGGGAAGACAAGGGGGCAGGCAAAATGAAGCCCCCTGGGAAGGGTCCTGGACTTCCTGGGACTGGGGGCACAGGTGTCCATCTGGGAGAGGCTGGGTTCAGACCCAGTGTCCCACAGCCCCAGCCCCAGGCCAGCACCTCCCTGGCCTTCTGTGGGTTTGAGGGGTATCTGTGGGTTTCAGTTCATTTTTCAGTTGAGTGATTCAATTGATTCATTGACAGTGGGTACGGTGTGAAGCCAGGACATTTGTGCCACATCAGCACTTCCCCTGGGTCTAGCCGGCATAGCCCTCAACCATTGCCACCCTGTTCACTGTGGAGAGCCCAAGATCCTCTCCAGGAGCCCCCAGCCAGGCAAGATCTGCCATGGCTTTTGCGCACGGGGCTCCTTCCACCTGTGCTGGAACATTGGAGGGACCTGTGGGAAGGTGGCCCCTCTCCTGTCCCCAAGCCAGCCTTTGGGATGTTAGCATTGGTGTCTCTGGAGGAGGGCTGACACCTGCATCCCAGCAGTGTCCTGTGGGATGCGGTTTGTACAAACCTGGGGTCTGTCCCTTATTTACTAGGTGACCTTTGGGCAAGGCACCTGGTCTCTCTCAGTCTCAACTCCATCTGTAGAACAAGAAAAATCCCACCTTCATAAGCTCAACGCCCTTTAACGACTCCGTCGACGATACCCAGTGTCTTCCCCGCCACCTACAGCATCCTTCCCGCTGTGAGCCAGGCTGCCTTTGGGCCTTGTCTCCTCCTCTTGCTCACACATTCCCACCCCAAGACCTTCGTTCCTGCAGTTCCCTCTTCTCACCGATGCTGTCAGGGCCCACTCCTCCCCTTCAGTCAGGCGCCCTCACAGGAGGCCTCCCTGAACATCTTCTCTAAACTGGCACCCCCTCACCCCCCGCGCCTCACCTGCTTCACTTTCCCTTCATAGCACTCACCACTGTGGGACATGTGTGGTCATTGCGTTTGTCTCTTGTCCAGCTCTTCTGCTAGAGTCTCAGCTCCATGAGGGTAGGAACTTGGTCTTGTTCACTGCTATATCTCCAGGACCCAAAGCATTGCTCATCACCTAGGACGCATCTACTAACTACTTTCAAATGAGCCACAGAGATAAGGAATGAAAAACGCTTATTGCGCACCTAGGATGTGATAAGTGCTCTAATCAATAGCTGTTCTAATTCTGGCTGTGAAGAAACCAGAGCCTCCAGTGTCCTGGGCAGAGGGGCCACAGGCCTCCCTCCTGGCCCATGGGAAAGCAGCTCCAGGAGCAGAAAGAGAAAAGGACCGTAGGCCAGACAATTCACCACCCAGGTGAGGGTACCGCATGGGCATGATCCAAGGGTTAAGAATTGGAAAGTTGGGAAACGGATGTGGCTCAAGCGACTGGGCTCCCGTCTGCCATATAGGAGGTCCAGGGTTCAATTCCTGGGGTCTCCTGGTGAAAGGCGAGCTGGCCCGAGTGGAGAGCTGGCCCAGTGTGGAGTACTGGCCTGCACAGAGAGCTGGTGCAGAAAGAAGATGCAACAAAAAGAGACACAGAGGAAAAACAATAAGAGACGCGGCAGACCAGGGAGCTGAGGTGGCACAAGAGATTGAGCACCTCTCTCCCACTCCAGAAGGTCCCAGGATCGGTTCCTGGTGCTGCCTAAAGAGAAGACAAGCAGACACAGAAGAATACACAGAGAGCAGACAGTGAGCGCAAAATGACAAATTAAAAGAATTGGAAAGTTGGTGAGGGAAAGGGGAAAGAGGACAATTTACCATAATCCCAAGAAGGTCTGGGCCAGGAAGGCAGCTGATGGCTAAATGACCTGGAAAGTACAAGATTGTGTGTTCCAGGCAGTGGGGCTCAGTGAGACCAGACGGGAGAGGGTGCAGGGCAGAGGGGGACAAAAGGCAGGTCCCAGCACCTCCCTCCACATCCAGGAAGCTAGGACAGCCTGCAGTTCCAAGTCTCCTCCGTCCCCCTGGAGATCCTACAGCTGCCCACTCCACGTGCTTCACTGCAGGGCCCTGGGTTCTCCTGGCCTAGGGTAACAGGAACATGGGCACTGGGTGGGGCAGGGTGGACTGTGAGCCCCTCCACCAGCCTTATTTTCACTTCGTTCAATCCAACAAAATAATTGAAGATCTGCTGTGTGCAGGACACTGCTAAAAGAACATACACTCCGTCCTTTTCTACCCAAACAGCAGCATACTCTACTCACGATTTTGCTCCTTGATTTTTTTCATTTAACAATAAATTTTGGACGTGATTTCGTGGTAATACACAGAGACCCTTTCTCATTCTTTTTATGGCTGTATAGTACTCCATTGCTAGATTTGCCATTCACTTAATCAGTCCTCTATTAACAAACATTTGAATTGCTTGCAATCTTTTGCTATTACAAATAGTGCCACAAAATGAGGACGCTTGTACAACCATGCCATTTTCCACAATTGCAGGTATAACTGTAAGATACAAAGAATTTCATAGACTTGCTGCTTCAAAGTAATATACATTTGTAGTTTTGATAGGCATTGCTAATTACTAATTACTATTACGTCCCTATTAGCATATACGTATTTCCCAAAACTCTCACAAACACAGTGTATCAACCATTTTTAAAAATATTTGCCAAACTGATAGGTAAAAAAATTGGTATCTATGTATAGTTTTAGTTTTCATTTTTCTTATAGTGAATAAAGCTGAGCATATTTTTATATATTTGAGTCTCTTGTCTGCTCATAGCTTTTGCCCATTTTTTCTATCAATCATTGGTCTTTTTTCTTATTGATTTGTAACAACTCTTTATAAATTAGGGGAATTAGGTCTTTGTCTGTAATACAACTGGCTAATAGTTTCCCTTGTTTCTCATTTTTCTTTTTCCTCTACCCATGGTGGTTTTTGCAAGGCAGAAAATTTTGATTTTTATGAACTTGAATTTTTCAGTCTTTCTTTTATGACTTCTGAGCTCTGTCATGCTTAAGAGGCCTCCAGCAGGGGCTTCTGTAACCTCTCAGAGAGGAGGCATCAGTCACTGCACCAGGGAGAACGGGGATTCGGGCAGGCTGCACTCCCAGCCTCCTCTGCCAGCCCGGCAGATGAGCCATCTGCTCTTGCGAGGAGCATCTCTCGTCCAACAGCTCTTTCACTCAGGGCGGTTCCAGCTGCATCCATTAGACCTGGCTACTCAGTGTGATCCGCAGAACAGCTCCCTTGGTATTGGCTGGAAGCTTGCAAAAATGCAGACTCTCAGGCCCCACCCCAGACCTCCCGGACCAGAACCTGCATTTTAACAGGATCTCCAGGGGCTTCCTGTGTCCAGTAAAGTCTGAGATGCACTGCCCCGGTCTCGACCCCTCTTTTTCCAGGATGCCCTAGGTCCTAAAATGGATGCTAGGGTCTCCTGACCCCCCAACCACCTTTCCCTTGGCTGCAGAGTCCCACTTTCCAGCTGCCCCAACATGGGCCCATCTGGGGTCAACTGCTCGGGCTCCCTGGCCCCATCCTCTGTGCCTCATTCTCACATGGCCTGATGAGCAGCAGGGATGGGGTCAGGAGGCCAAGCAGCACCATCATGAGTATGGGGCCCCAGATGCCATTTCTTGGGGAGCCCTGGACTGCCCACCAGCTCTTTAATGCCGCGTGAGGGGGCTTTGCAGTCAGAGCTCAGCTTGAGGCTCAGGTCTTAACAGCAGCTTAACAGCAGCTGTGCAACCTTAGGCAAGTGTTTTAACCCTCTGTAAAATGAAGACTCTATCTTCCTGCCGAGACCACGGAGACGACTGAATAAGCTAATGTGTGAAGCACCTGGCAGGGCCTGACTGACTCTCCCTCTTCACCCTTTCACTGAAGGCAGGCAGGCTGGGGTCAGAAATTACACTGGGGGACACGGGGAGCCTGGGTTCATT
The DNA here is from genome assembly GCA_026826555.1 of Tolypeutes matacus. Classification (NCBI taxonomy): domain Eukaryota; kingdom Metazoa; phylum Chordata; class Mammalia; order Cingulata; family Chlamyphoridae; genus Tolypeutes; species Tolypeutes matacus. The sequence continues at coordinate 3,119,439 of JAKSZT010000380.1, read as the reverse complement.
CTTTTTTAAGATGTCCTTTGCCTGAACTAGTTCTTTCTTCCCCTGGGATCGGCACTGCTTTGCTGGTCTCCTACCAAGTCTTGTGAGGCATTTTATATTTAATGTCACCGTTGCCTTCTGGGATGTTGCCCTTTGAGGGCCTTTTGGTCGTGCCCTGTAAGTCCCTGGCAGATGATAATGAAAATGAAAATGTTTTATTATTAACTTTATCATGTGCCAGGCATCGTTCTAAGCGATTTCCATCCTATTTAATCATCACAGCCACCGGAAGACTAGGTAGCTATTCTGGTTATCCCATTTCACAGATAAGGAAATGAAAGGTTCATCCGCCACCCCACCCCCACGCAGAGAAAGGGGTGCTGCTGGTTACCTCCCCAACCCTGCTCACCTCCTCGCACTCACCTCCTTGCCTTACGAGTGAGGCTGAAGGCTGAGCCCACACCACCAGCCCCACACACCTGCTTATGCTCCTCTTTGCCACTGATACCAGATCATGAGTTAGGCCATCTCCTGGGGGGGGGGCAGCCCCTCAGGCAGGAGGCGATGGGACCGATGAGCTTTAGAAGAGCCCTTTATGCCCAAACTTGCCCCCCAGTGGCTCCAAGGCGCCCCCTGGGGGCAGAGCTGGGTGAGGAGGGGTTGATGGGACAGTGAATTGACCATTTGCTTGGTTGATGCCCTACTCCCCCTTGACTCAGAACCTTCTGGTTTTCTATTTCTCTAGTGACTCCTCTTCTCCCTCCTTCACACCAAATTGTGGCTGCTGCCCCCGGCTGGATCTTTGGCGCAGTCTTTTTCCTCTTCCCCTGCTCTAGCCATCTCAGCTCTGTAAGCTGCCATTCTGCCTGGGTGTGACCTCGTGGAAGTTCCTTCCCGGCCACCCTGTGACTGCCTCAGATGGGAACCCCTGAAACCCAGCTCCTGCTCTCCAGCCCAACACACCTGCCCCAGTCACTGTCCTGCTTGTGGGCCGCCACACCCAGCCATCACTCCTGCCCCCAGCGCTTCCTCCTCACTCCCAACAGCCCAAGCCTAGGTTAAGCCTGAGCCGCCCCACTTCACCTTCTCCTCCACTGCAGGGTTAATCTTCTGGAGACACTGTTTTCCCTTGTCTTTCCCCAGATCAGAAGCCACCAATGGCCCCTTTGCCCCACGTCCTGGAATTCCTGGGTCTCCCACTTGGACCCTGCCTCCTTCCCTGCTGGTTCTCCTCCTCCACCTGCACAGACTCTCCTCTCTAGGCAAACTCGGTGCTCCCTTGCCTTTGTCCCCACTACCCTGCCTGCCGAGAACCGACACCCCATCTCTGCCAGACAAGCCTCAGGGTGCAGGGCTCAGAAGCACAGGCTCTGGAGGCAGAACATCCAAGTTTGAATCCATCCCCACCACTTCCTTGCTCTGTGACTTTAGGCAATTGACTTAACCTTCCTGCTCCTTGATTTCTGCATCTGCAAAATGGGACTACACCACCTCTCAGGTTGGCAGCAGGGTTTAGATGAAATTATGGTTGTTTAAAAAAAAAAAGTGCTTATCCAGAGCCTGGCCACACCAAGTGCTCCAAAAGGATACTATGACCCTTCAAGTCCAAGTTCAGGTGCCTCCTTCTCCAGGAAGACCTCCCTGACCACTTTGACCTCCGTGTCTCTTCCATCACCAATTACATGGCATCTCCTGGCTGTACTGTCCCTTCCTGCCCCACTGGGCTTTGCTAGTTGCAAGTCCTTTATCTCATCAGGACAATGGGCATGAAAATAGCACCCACCTCTTGGGGTTGTGGTGAGGGTTATTGAGTGAATATATGTAAGGTGTCCAGCATGTAGACAGTGCCGTAGGAGTGTTAGCTGTTACTAATTTTACTACTGCCCCATGACATCTCCTCTGTCCCTTGTGTTGTCAAAAGGACTGTCAGCTCCCTGAGTCAGGGGCTACAACCCCTACTTCCCTGTGGCCTCCCACAGCACCTGGCACCCAGCGGGGCTTGGCAGGCACCCGAGCCTCACCTGCCAAAAGCTCCTCTATTGGCACCTGGCAGCAACTGGCAGTTCCATTGGACTCTGAGGCCTTCAATCTCCTTTAATGCCAAGATTCCAGAAGCAGGGTGGGAATAGGAATCCTCAGAAGTGCGTGCCATGGGGGCAGTGACCTCCAGGGCCTCCTATCCTGCCCGCAACCACCTTCCTGTTTCTCCCAAGCCTTCCCTGCCCTCAATGTCTCCCACAGGAACTCAGCAGCACCCTGTCTCCTGCTACTGAGCAGCTGTCCCTGGCTTGGTGAGGGACCCCAAGGCAGAGTGCAGCTACAAGGAACTAGAAGGCGGGATTACATGCTGACATGGGCTAGGGGCCAGTGCTGGGTGTTTATTGCCTGTGCCATCGACCCGCACAGCTCGCTGTTTATCTGTCTTCCTGACACACCTAATTACCCAGGTTGCAGCTGCCAGAGCATTTGCTCTTCCTAAATCACAGGCTCCCATCCTTCCTGTCGCCCAGGCCTCTGGGCCTCTGCCTACAGAAGGGCTGCCATTGATTTTGCCGTTCCCATTTATGATCTACAAGGCTCTGCATTGCTGTTGCACATTTTACCTTAATTAGTTTATTCTTCTGGGCATCCATGGTCAGCTCAGAAGCCAGGAGGCTGGAAGGCGAGAGAGGCCAATAGCACACGGCACCCTAACCCCTCTGGCCACAGAGCCCAAGGCGTGAGAGGACATCACCACCCTGGGACAGCGTTTTGCTAGGAACAGTGCTAGTTCCACAGGATGCTAACAGGTGACCTGCAAAAAGGGGGTCCATGGCCACGTACGTTTGGGGAAGGCCGGGTCAAATAAGACTAAGCAGGATTTTTAAAACTTTTAAGAGACTGATGTCCACTGAGAATTTCCAAGAGGGGGGACCAGAGTATGAAGTCTTTCCCAAACTATCATGACCATTGAATCCATTCTCCAGATAGCTCAGAGACCAGGGTTCCACAAAGCACTTTGGGAAATGCTGTGCTGGGTGAGTGGGAGGAATTGGGGGTGATGAGGCAAGCAGAGGGAGGTCAAGTGTCCCCAGACGCGTTTGCTCCTCTTGGTCAGCTGAGGTAGGTGGCTTGAGCACTTTCTCCCACTGGAGAAAGATGCCTATCAGAGCTCTGCAGAAATAGGAGAAGCAGCCATTTTCTTGCCTTTGGTCAAACTTTTGTGGAGTTTAACCAAGGTATTTAAGGAAGGGACTAGTTTAGCTGGAGGTGCAGTGTCTAAAGGGACCGTGATTTGACAGAGAAGGAAAAGGGTCACTGTTGGCCAAGGCCAGAGACCCAGAAGCACTGGGGAATGGGAGTAGGGAGTAGGGTACCCTCAGAACCCCTTCAGGCATCAGGAAATGACAATAAGGCTGCTGCTGCCCACTGATCACAGCAATAATCCAGAACAGTAGCAATGATGCCAGTCTAGGCCCAGAGGCCCTTCCCTGTAGTCCTGAAATGCAAAAAACTCTAAAACCTCAAGTGTTTTTTGTTTTTTTTTTTTAATTTGTGGGAAATTCAATTGGTAGCAAAACCTGGCCTGGGCTGACGTGAGCTATTTATAGGCTTTATTTATACCACTTAGTGTGAATATTCATGTTTCACTGCAGAAATATGAATGTGTTCAATTATGGTGTGCTGCCCCCAGCCCCTGCTGGGGGTGTTATGTAATAAACCGTGTTGGCACCGTGTTACCTTTCTAAAATATGAAGGAAAAAATGTATATTTCTGAACACATCTGGCCCCGGGGGCTTTGGACCCCACACAAGGCAGTGCCAGCTGCGGTGCACCCTCCCACTGTGCCTGACCTCGACCAGGGCTTCCCAGGCATCTTCTTATTTAACTCCAGCAGGGACATCGCCCGGGGCAAGGCCACATCCGCCACTTACAAATGAAGAAACCAAGGCTCCAAAAGGCTCAGGGGCTTGCCGAGGCCTCAGCCCTGGCAATCTCAGATCCCCACCCCAGGCCACACAGTTCCAGCTCCTCGGATTCCTCCACCAGTACAAGGGCCTGCAGGTCTCCTGGGTCTGCTCCCCCTGCTCCCCCTCCTGGGTCTCAGACAGGGCAGGGGCAGGAGGTCTCTGCTTCAGCCTCAAGCAACTCAGTGTCTAGTGAGCATCCCTGAGGCCAACTCCAGAGCCTACAGGTGATGCACCAGCCCCCGGGGGTCCTCATGGTCTCAGAGACCAAACCCTCCATCCTCTCCTGGGATATCCTGAGGCATGGTTCACACTCTGCCCTCACCCACACACACTCACTCATTCACTCACTCACGTGCATTCACTCTCACTGCCACCCTCACTCTCACACACATTCACTCACGTCCAGAATCCCTGACATTTGCCAAACCTCTGCAGTGCTCAGCTGATGTCTCTAAAGGACCTTCGAGAACATCTCATCTATAAAATGGGAATAATCATGTCTGTCTAATAAGAGCTACCGTCGTTGCAAGCTTGCCGAGTGCCAGGGGCTGTGTCAAACCTTTAATGTACCTCATCTCATTTATTCCTCGTACATGCGAATGTAGTAATCACCCCCACTGGCGAATCAGAAAACTGAGGCTTAGCAATGCTGGACAATTTGCCCAAAGTCAAACCACCAGAAACTAGAACTGGAATCTGGATAGAATTAGGACAGAGGCTCGTTTTACTCTAAACGCCGTCTCCCCTGAAGCTACGCCTCCCCCTGGGCTAGCCGGAGAGTCAAGTTCAGGGGTTCTGTCCCCGAGGCCTCTCTTCTTCAAGTTCTTCCCTGGTTGCTGCTGCTGTTCCTCTCCCTTTCTGGTGCTGGGCCCTGAGGGCAGAGCCCAGCCTCTCCTAAATATGAAAGCTCCAGGTCTGGAGTTTAGTAAACCAAGAGGGGAGGCAGAGGGGAAAGCTCTGCCTTAATGGTGCCCTGGAGGGGCTGGAGCTGCCAGCTGTCAGTGGTTCTTCCCCATTTCCCCAGCCAAGGCTTCGGAGGGCATGGACTCCTGAGACTTCATGTGATGTGCAATTTCCTGTGCTTGACGGTCATTAGCCTCTATCCCGTTTTCCAAAGAGTCACTAATCCAAAAGAGGTGGGCACCACTGCCTCGGGGCTCCCCAGTCTTGGAGGAGAGGCCTCCCAGAGCTGCCCAAACCCCTGGTCATGCTCTAGGCAGGACAACTCCTCACCCCAATGAGTGTAGACCCTGCTGCCCTCTCATTCTGGGAGTAGAGGTGGCACCTATCAGAGCTCACCTTCCAGCCCCTTCCTCAGTCTGGACTTAGAGACCCACCCACCAATCAGAACTGTTTTTTTCTTAGAACAAAATCAGGGCCTACGGTCCAGTAGAGAATTTAGGGGCCAACTCCCTGGAGGAAGAAGCATTCTGGGTTGAGTTTGGATGCTGAAGTATTGACAGTCTCAGGATTCTCTTCGTGATGTTGCAGGACTGCGGTGCAGAAGAATGTGAAATGTGGCTGTTGAGAGCCATCCCAGACACACAGCAGCAGTAGCGTTTCTCCCCCTGGCTCCTGAGGCCTGGGCCAGCCGTGCTCACAAGCCTCAGGGTCTCTTCTCTGAAGACATTTACGTGCCCCCAAAGACAGAGGAGTCTCGCCTAGTCCTGAGGTCCTCCTCGCAGCAGACGACTCAGCCACCTCTGACCCCCGACCACAAGCCCATCCACCTCGTGGCGGGGGCCGTGGGACACACCCAGAGACCGGAACCTGCGTCCTGGCACACTCTCTGCCAACCGTCCCTGTCCTCCTCTCTCCAGGGGTGGCCACATACACAGACAAGTTGTTCAAGTTCCGTGACAACCGCTGGGAAGACATCCTGAGCGACGAGGTCAACGTGGCCCGCGGCGTGGCCAGCCTTTTTGCTGGGCGCTCTGTCGCCTGTGTGGACAGGATGGTGAGTGCAGGGAGGGACCTGGGGGGGCCTGGGGAGAAGTGGAGGGCCCACGATAACATGAGATCCAGGAGAGGAGCCACCAGGCAGCTGTCCCTTGACATTGAGGGCAGAGCCCAAAGCAGCATTGTCTTGGTATAGCTCCCACAGTGCCTTGCACATAGTAGGTGCTAACTACTAACAACTAAGGCTTTCAGGATGAGTGTAATATACCAAGCTCCTTCACGTCATAAAGACGTGGCTCTCCCAGCAACCCGTGAGGAGACAGGCCAAGGACTGACATCATTGCATCCGTGGGACAGATGAGGGAACTGAGGCCCAGCTCAGAGCAGCGACTTGCCTGAGTACCCAAAATGGATCAGTGGTGCAGCTAGGACATGAAGTGGAATATTCTAGCCCTAAATCCTGTGCTTATTCATTCATTCACTTATTTTAACATTTATTAAGCACCTATTATGTGCCGACCATTGAGCCATGGCGCACATGATAAATACTTATGGAGCAAATGAAGACATGACAGGGATTTGTGGGTGGGCGAGTGGAGGGTTGCTTGAATGTACAAGTACCTTAGGTCATCAATAGCTTCAGCAATGCTTCCATGCCCTGCTAGTCTCCCTACGCAAAAGGGCCCGACCCAAATTGGATGGGGAAGAAAGGCAGGAGAAAGGCTGAGGTGGGGAGGGCCAAAAACAGCTGCAACCACTGCCCTATGGGGCAGCCTCCCAGGCTTATGTCTCAGCAAGCCCAGCTGGAGCCACGGAGGCTTGCTGTGGAGGTGATTTATCCCTCTTGTCACCTGCTCTCCTGCTGCCCACCTCCTTGGCTTTATAAACAGTCATCACTAAATCAAGGGCCCAGCTGCTGCCCAGCTTCCCAGGGAGCATCCCTGGGCCCCGTTCAGGGGCAGGGGCAAGGGAGCCGGCTTCAGAATTGAGATGGCACCAAGGGGATTGGGGATTCAGTGTGAATCTTCACAGCAGGGGCCTGCAAGCCTTCGGAGAAGGCAGGTGCCAGGTATAAATATTTATTTTTTAACAAGCTGGTGCGGGAGAAGAAGCCAAGCTGGGCTGTGAAGCCACATTTAGCCCTGACCTGAATCTGTGCCACCTGGACTCCTGCCTGGTGGGAGGGGACGGGGAGGTGTCTCTGTGAACAGTCCCAAAGAGTAGGGAGGCGCTGGGGGCCTCTCCCCAGCTCCTCCTGGCTTCCTGTCTCACCCGTTCAGGACCAAAGCTTCCCACACTGAGCTAAGGTGGGAAACTTCTCAGAGGGCTGGTGGGAGGTACGTGAAGGTTAATCAAAAAAGCCCTTCTCTTTGTCCTGACAAGGTCATCTGCACACCCATGCTTTTAACAACAGGACAAAGGTGCGATGTGAAATACAAAACAAAACAAAAGACCCTCTGACACTGCAGCACAGTGGGCGCACCTAGAAGCTTGCTCTCTCCAGCCCAGTCCCAGACCTCCATCTCCCAAGCCTCAGGAAACTAGAAGGAAGTCCTGCAGTCTATCTGCTGCCAGGAGCCGGGATGCTTTCTGAGTCCAGCCACTGCCTTGGCCATCCCTAGAACCTGAGACTTGTGGAGGGAAAGGTGTACGCTGGGGCAGGAGTGGGCAGAGGTCAAGGCCAGCCTGAAGGTCGAGAGATGGGAACACAGTGTGGAAAAGACAAGAGCACTAACAATAACTACAGCTCACACTTATTAAAATAGCAACATGCCAGGACCTGTGCTAGTGGCTTACATGCGTTATTTTACTGAATCGTCATCATCAGTCCATGGGGTACATGCTATCGTTGTCCCCATTTTACAGAGCAGTTAAGCAACTTGACCTTGATCACGCAGTAAGTGGCAACACCAGGAATTGAGCCCTGCACTGCCTGAAAATGAAGGAGATGCCTTTTACCCTGCCTCTGGGTGAAATGGTATCAGACACAACTGGGGAAACTCAGGTTCTACTACAGTGTCCACCCTACTCGTCTTCCCTCAGCCCCTGCGTGGGCCCTTTAGCCTACCTCGTCAGTGGTTATCAAAGAGTGATCAGCACCGTTAGAAATGCACATTTGCAGCTGCGCCCCAGACCTACTGAGTCAGAAACCCTGGGAGTGGGGCCCAGCAATCTGCTTCCACAAGCCCTACAGGTGATTCTGGTGCATCTAAAGCGCGAGAGCCAGCGCACCACGTGAATGCCTCAGCCCTGCAGTGTACTCCCGCTCCCTCTCCCCACCCAGGCCTCATTCATTCTCGGCCCCAAACCCAGAACGCCCGCCTGCCCTTTATCTTCAGCTGCCTCATCACTCACCCACCTTTCTGGATCCAGCTCAAAGCTGATCTCTTACAAGAAGCGTTCATTGATCGATAATGATTATGCCTCATGTTTATATAGCATTTTTATCTTTTCAAAGACCTTTCACATATGTTGTCTCATTTCATCTTCTCAACAACCCTGCCAGGAAGCAGGGGGAATATGACCCCCATTTAACACGAGGAGGAGATGCAGCCTGGAAGGGGCGAGGAACCTGCCTAAGCACGCAGAGCCAGTTCAGGGCAGAGCTAGCCTGACCCAGCTGATGGCTCTAAGGCAGAGGTTCTCAAAGTGGGGCCCCCAGACCAATAGCATCAGCATCCCCTGGGAACTTAGTAGAGATGCAAATTCCCGGCCCATTCCCACCCCCCACCCCAGGACCTAATGAAATGGAGCCCAGCATCTGTTTCAACAAAGCAGGAGAATCTCTGCCCTGGGTCCAAAGCTGCTTCCTTCTCCTGGAGTCGTCTCACCCTCCCAGATTTATCGTGGCCCAGTTCATTTGTGAATATCTGCAGTCTTCTACAATTATGACATACCCAATCAATTGAAGTAAGGAGCTAGGTATAACTGAATTTTATAAATATCCTAATTTCTAGCAGAGTGCATTTTAGTCCATTTGGGCTTAATTGTCCATTTGTTGATGAGATTGCTAACAGCTGGCCAGGTCAGGAGCAGTTACAGTGATGGTGTTCTTTTCCCTTTAGCCCCATTCATTCACTCTTCAGCCAGTCATTCCACACACATGTACCGAGCTCCCGTAATAGGCAAGAGACATTCAAAGTTCTCCACTAATCAAGAAACCATGTGGTAAAGCAGTGCATATGAAACTTTAATTTTGCTCAGGAATCACATGAAAGTCTTGTTAAAATGCAGATTCTGATTCCATAGATCAGAGGTAGAGCCTGAGATTCATTTTTAACATGCTCCCAGGTGACATCACTTTGAGTAACAAGGTATGTAAAGTATAGTTTCCCAGGTAGTAGGATAGAGGCTCAGATAACCAAGAAAGGAGTATGGGACACTCCTTTGGAGAATAGCTTTCTGCTAGCATCATCCCTTGACACTCCCTGCCTTGTACTTTACATTCCAGCAGCACTGAACAAATTGCTGTGATTTCCCTACATATACCATTCTCATTCTCATCTCTCCCCTCCTCTTCACCTAGCTGAGACTCCTCTTGGGAAACCTTTTCTGAACTTCCCATGGTTAGGTACTCTTTCTCTGGGTCAGGAGCCTTATCAGTCAGGGTTCTCTGGAGAAACAGTATCAACAGGAGATGATAGATAGATAGAGAGATAGAGATAAAAAGATATTTATTCTTAAAAATTGTCAGGGCAGCAAGTCCAATATCCATAAGGCAGGCTGGCAGGTTGGAAACTCAGACAAAGTTGATGTTGTGATCTTGAGGCAGAATTTCTTCTTCTCTAGGAAACCTAAGTTTTTTGCTCTTAAGGCCTTCAACTGATAAGATGAGGCCCACCCTCATTAGGGAGGGTAATCTCCTTTACTTAAAGTCAACTGATTGGGAAGCAGCTGTGGCTCAATCAGTGGGGCTCCCGTTTACCATATGGGAGGCCCCAGGTTCGGTTCCCGGGGCCTCCTGGTGAGGGCAGGCCTGCCCGCACGGCGTGGTTGGCTGACCCGGCGAGCACGGGCAGCAGGGGGGGGATAAATGAATAAATAAATAAAATCTTTAAAAAAAAATAAAATAAAATAAAAAAATAAAGTCAACTGATTGTAGCTGTTAATCACATCTATCAAATACCTTCACAGCAACATCTGGACACGAGACCCTAGGCAAGTTGACACACAGTAACCACCTCCGGGCCCCTTTTCTGTGCACCCGGGAAGTCCTATACCTGTTCTTTGCCATATTATTGTGGGATTGTTGATGTGTCTGCATCCCCCAGGAGACCCTGAGCTCCTTCTTCGTTGGCCTCACCCACAAGTCAGACAGATTCAAGTGGCTTTTAATCAGCTTCCCCAAAGAAATGGTCCCAAAAAGGTATAAAGTCAGTGGCCAGTTAGATGGGATGAGGGTTCCACTCATGGGGCCATGGGATAAGAAATAGAAGCAAGCAAAGATGGCCAAAATGAGGGGCGGACAGCACACTCCTGTTGGCTTGAGCTCACCTGCTTCTCGTGTTTCATTTCATGTTCATGGCTTGCCTCTCAAACTAGACTATTAGCAACCTGAGGACAAGGGCTTTGCCTATGACCAGAGTGCCTTGCACATAGTCAGAGCCCAAGAAATAGTTACTGTCTGATTAATTGGAGGGAAGCAAGGAAAGGCTGAGAAAAGAGCTAGAGAACATTTAGAAATTGTGTTGCTCTCCTGGGAAAGAGGAGGCATCCATTGAAGAAATCACATTATAATAACAGGCAGGAAAGAATCTTTCATCAAGAGTGTTTTGGACTAGAGAAGAGAATGACTACAGCACAGAGGAGCTGGTGCCCAGGGCCTCTCCTGGAGGCAAAGGGCACAAATATTTGAGAGTGTTGTAAAGGCAGGAGCAATATAATATTTATTTCTAGTGATATGGGGAAGAGAGGGAATGGAAGAAGGAAAGAGGACCCCTGCAATTCTGTGCCTCTTGTTAACCAAAGCAGAGGAAGGAAGAAGTGTTGGGTGGGAGGGAGGCTCAGGAATTTGCTTGTCATCTTGGCTGGAGTGAGTTTGAATGGGAAAGAGAGAGAGACTGAGAATAATGGGAATTGGTAGATCAATCAATCAGCAAATATTTATTGAGCAGCTACCCTGGCTGGCAGCTAGAAAGAACTCAGCTGGAGGGAGGCACATTAGAAAATTGTCTATAAAAAGGTGGTTGTGGGGGAGAAGGAGGGATGTGTGCTGGAACAGGTCAGAGGGACCAGCAGAGCTGCTCTGTCGTACAATTCAGGGGCGGGGGTGGGGTGGGGTGGTGGGCAGGTCATGCACGCTATAGTCTTTGTGAGACGCACCTCTGGGGTTGTCCCATGCATAGCCTGCAAGGCCATACACAACCGACCTGGGGAGAAGACCCCAGCCCCGGGAAAGAGCTAGCTGTGGTCCTGAGAGAGGAGGGGGAAAAGACCAGCATGAGCTACTGACAGGCTGCTCACCACCCGCCTTCCCTTCCTTCTCAGGGCTCTGGACGCTACTCTATCTACATCGCCAACTATGCCTACGGTAACGTGGGCCCCGATGCCCTCATTGAAATGGACCCTGAGGCCAGCGACCTCTCTCGGGGCATCCTGGCACTCAGAGACGTGGCTGCTGAGGCTGGAGTCAGCAAATATACAGGTATGCAGAGTGACACGGGAGGCTGTGAGCCGGAGGGGCTGGGGCCTGGGGCTGGGGTCCAGGGCTCTGCAAGGCCAAGTCTAATTTACCGAGAGGCCACAAGGACAGGGTGGGCTTATGTCGCTGAGGAAGGAGAAAGGCTTCTCCAGTGCTGCTGCTCCAGGGGTTGGCGAGGTATCTGGCAGGTGCGGGCTTTGTGGGGGCCCATCAGGGGACACTAGACATAGGGGCTTGCCGGAAAGTGGGGTGAGAACACCACAATCGCCTCTTCTCCCTGGAGCCTCTTGCCCCCTTCCCTGTTGTCACCCAAATGATGGGTGAATAGGTCCTGTAGGAGAAAACTGACAAATCACAAAAGCCGAGATTTAAAGCATCCTTTATTGCCAAACAGCAGATGAAATTATTTACTTACACATAAGCGGCCAGGAATTGAGTGCTAAATCCCTAAGCTTCAGCTGGGTCCCGTCTCAGATAACTGAGCTCAAAGAATTGTGTTCTAGTTCCAAAACCTCTCCAGCACTTTTTTTTTTTTGAAGGCACGCTCCTCCCTGCATCTTTCTGGATGGGGGACCTATTGTCAGTCTCTGACAGGGAGATCTTTCTAGGGAAGTCTGTTTTTCTAATTCTAGCATGGCTGCTGACTAAACTCTGATAATCTGCCAATAGACTGCTGATGGCAGAGCAATCCAGTTCCTGTTTTGGGTGCCAGAACTCAGGAAGCCAGAGCTGTGCACAGCGACGTCTCAAGCGAACTTCGGCCTAACTCAGGTCAACCTGAGCTTTGGACATACAACTTCTCTTGTTGGTTGACCTTCCCAATATAACCTTTCCAACTTGTGCTCCCAAATTCCAGAGTGGCAGCTTGAATCCAAATCCTGGGGCTGAAGCCATACTTGAGGGGACATTTGGGCCATGCCCCTGCCTCCAGATACCTGGGTGGTGGCATATTCTCAAAGTCCTACCCAGAAAGGGTTGTCACTGCCTTCCCTGAGTTTATGGTGCTTTCTCTAGCCAACTTTCTACCTCAGTGAAAGGGGGAGATTAATGTTGACCTGTCTGACAAAGTTTGTGGGAACAAATGACTAGACAATAAAATAGTTTGCACAGCTCAAGCCCCATCAAAGTGCTAGGGAGCGCCGCGCGTGAATGTACGGCAAAAAAGGCCGAGTGTCGGTAATAAAACATGTTTCCCTGGGAAAAGGAATAAACATGCAGGAGCTTCAGCCTAGAATTGTACCGTCAATTTTTCTGAATAGTTCCCAGTTCTGTGCACTGGGCTGGCTTGGCAATTAAGTGCCGTGATCTGCAGGAAGGGGTGGGGGTGGGCTGAGGGGATGAGGCACTTGAAAATGATGAGAGGGAAGGGAGGCAAGAGCTGGGAGAGAGGGTTATACACAGAATAAAAGAATTCAGAAGGTTGCAGCAGGGTTTGGACATGAAGGGAGCATTGTTCCCGCTGGCTGGGCTGGCAGCGGGGGCTGGTGGGGGGCTGGCGGTGGTGGGGAGGGGTCTGGCGGAGAACCAGGAGGGGGAAGGAGGAGACCAAGAGGAGCCAGCTGAGGAACATGGATGGGCATGGGGGCCAACTCTGCCGGGCTGCGCTGGAAAGACAGGGCAGCTCAAAGAAGGGATGGCAGCTTCCATGGAGGCACAGAGAGAGGCTGGGGCAGCTGGTGTGCCCAGAGGACACGTTAGAGCAGCTTCACAGGCTTCCAAAAGATCTTTGGCTGACGAGAACCTATTTGGCGCACCAAGTTACTATTCTGTCTGCCCGCCTCCCCAGCCCACCCTTCCCGCCAAGCCCTCAACACTACCCTGCAGCCTCCCTTGTCACTCAGCTAATGACACACAGACATCTGGCTAGAAAACTAACCCAGAGTACCCTCCTTGAGCCCCAGGAACGAACCCCAAATGTAAGGGCCACCATGCCAAGATGGCTGAGGCTCTGGGCTCGTGACCAGTGCTCAGCTCCAGGCCATGCCACGGGGCAGGGAGGGAAGCAAGCCAAGGCCAGATGTGCATTCAGGGAGCCGGGTGTCCCCCGAGCCAAGCCACACAGCCCCCATCTGCTGGGCAGCAGTGCATCTAGGAAAACAGTGGAGATTATATAGGCCAAGCTATAAAAAAAGAACAAACTGAGGTCCCCCAAGAGGAGAAGGGACTTGCCCAAGGTCACACAGGAGGCTGCAGAGAAACCGCAGTTAGAGCCCCGTGTCCTGATGCCTAAACTGCCACAACCAGCTGACCTTTGATGACCTCCAGCTCGAGAATCTTGCTCCAGCCTACAAGACAACCGGGAGGGGCTGGTGAAGGAGGAAGGCCCCGCCCCAGGAATGAAACCCCGGGGATTTGCACTCAGGACTTTAATTGCAGCTCCAGATTTTTGTGGCCGGAGCAGCTGCTGGGCCTAGGGTGATCCGGGCGGCAGGCGGAGGCCCGGGCCACGCCAGCGGGCAGCGCCATTTCTGCTTGGCTGTCCGGTTCTGCGGGAGGAGGAGGGGAGGCCGCCTCTCCAGACACTATCGATTGCGGCGGCCGCCGCTTTGCTGGGTCACAGTGCCATCTAGCGGCCAGCGTGCCCGCTCCCCGGGGACCAGAGGGTCCTGGAGGGCGGCAGAGCGAAATGCTAGTGTTGAATTGAGCCGTGGGAAAACCCATCTCCCATGCCCTGGTTCGATGAGAATACCAAGCTCCAGCTTACCCAGCTGCCCTGCAGCCTGGCGGAGTCAGGACAGTGCGAGGAGCAGCCCTGCCTGGGAGTCCTGGGAACTGGGTTCTCACCCCTGGCATGGAACCTGGAGTGGGGAGAAGGGATCAGAGAGCTCTGCCCTGGCTCTGCCGACCAGTGACCTTGCGCACGTCCCTCAGCCTCCCTGAGCACCTTGAACTAGCAGCCTCAGCGAGCGGCTAAGAGTGTAGGGCCTGGGGCCAGACTGCCAAGTGCAGCTCCTGCCTCACCATGCCCTCCAGGCTCTGCAGCAGCGGGCAGACGCCTTGGTGGCTCTCAGCCTGAGTTTTCCTACCTTCAAGATGGGGTGCTGTGGGAATGGAAGGGATGTGCCTGGCCTCCAGGAAGTGCCCCCAACTGTAACAAATAGCCCCTTCCTCCCTGAGGTTTGGACCCTCTGCTAGGCATCTCCTGGGCCCTGGGAGCTCAGGAGGAAGCACAAGGCCAGCAGGCCAGGCTGTGTCCTGGAGACGTCTTCTGCTTGTCTCGCGGCCACTCCTCTTCATCCCTGTCCCCGCCCGGAATCCATCTCTTCCCTCCTTACCGTTTGACCCGGCCTCCCCAACCCCCCCCACCCCCACTTCAGGAACTCTGCATTTTGGCCTCTCCCTTTTAGGGAGCATCTGTCCCTGCTGCCAAGGTGGTGATTAAAAAAGCCTTAAAAGAAATTTAGAAAGAAAATGGAGGTGGATTTATGATGTCGGGTGGGGAGTTTTGCTGTTAGCCAGGAGCAGTGTGGAACAAAACGAAGGGCAGATCTGATTTATAGGAAGTCATTATTGGAGGAGACGGAGATGCCTAAAGCCCAGCTGCGGCCTTCTGGCGGATCCCCATCAGCAGGCTCCGGAGAGCTGGCGGGGGCGGTGGGGTGGGGGCGCAGAGCTGCCTGGGTCCTGAGCCGGGCACTGGCCTTTCTGTGGGAGCACAGCCCGGTCTGGCAGGCGGGGAACAGGCAGGGCTGGAGCGACAGGCTCCTTGGCCGGGGGCCCGGGACCCCCAGGGAGTGCAGCCACAGGCCTGCCAGGGCAGGGACCCTTCTCTAGGGTGTCAGATGCATTCAATGGTTGTCAGGAAGAGACATCATTTTTCTTTTCAAACAAACACAGATGTGTTATAGAATAGAAATGGAATTTTTGCATGCTTTTTTCCCCCAGCTAAAACAGATTTTAAAGGCATTTCAAGCCTGTGGCTGGCCTGTCTGGGCTGCATCCCCAGCCTGGCCAGTAGTACAAATCCACCAGCCTCTGCTGCCAGTGAACTTTAGCCCATGGAGGTCACACTGTGACCGCCTGCTGACTGTGATTCCTCCTCCCTGAGCCTCAGTTTCCCCACCTAGGCTATGTGATGATAAAACATACCTCAAAAGTTGTTATGAGACTGAAATGAGATGAAACATGTCTGGTACCTGGTACACAGTCCTGAACAGTTGTTTGCCAGAGGAGCTATTCCTACCACCCCTTTACCCACCCTCCCTCCTGAACAGCCTCTTCCAGACCCTTCTCTGCTGGCGTGGGGCACTAAGGAGCATCTTCCCTCCTGCACCCACCAGGTGGCCAAGGTTTGGACATCTCCCACCCAGTGAACAAATGATGGAGCCTGTGCCCCAGCCCACCACCCTCCCCTCAATGACCAGGGACAGGATGGGTTGGAGGAAGCAGGCGGAATGTCCTGGTCTAACACCCTCCATCCTGAACAGTCAGAAACCTGCCTGGCATCCAGAAGGTTCACAGAGAGCTTGGGAGTGGCAATGCCAGCACCAACACAGTATTGTTCTGTTGTAGAATTTCAGGAAATTAGAATGAGAGGCCCCATGGACAGCCTGCCCTTTATCCTCAGCACTCCTTTCTCCAGCACACATATATAGCCCATCCCTCCTCCCCTACATGTTTCAGCATCTTTGCCCTACTCTTTTACAAGATGTTGCATGTTTGTGGCAGCCTGCAGGCCTTGTCATCCGCCAGAATCATATTTCTCACAAGGTCTCAGCAGATTAGTCCTATGGGTCCAAGTTCCCTGGCTGATGGGCCTTCTTAGAGCCACAACAGGTGCAGAGTCTAAATAAACCTGGGAATCAGCTCCCAAACACGCTTATACTGTGGTCCACCCTGGAGGATGCATTGAAAAGTAGAACTGGGAGGAGACTTAGAGTTCTTCTCATTGCCCAGCCCATTTTACAGGGAAGGAGACTGAGGCTCAGAGAGAACATTTCCTTGAGAGGCGCAGAAATAGGGCAAGAAACTAGAGAGAAAAATAATTTTAAAAATATATAATATATATAAAATAAAATTTTAAAAAAGAACCTGGGGAGGCTTTTCTTTAGCACCCAGCATCCCTGTACTTCCTCAGGCCCACAGTTTTGGGGGTGGTTCCATATCAATCCCCTTTCCCACCACCTCTCTTCCCCTTCCTCTCCCCTCCTCCCAGCCCCCACCCCCACCCCAGGGCTGGCCTAGACTTGGCCTGAGAGATGGACCACTTGTGCCCGAGTTGGACTGGAGTCTGCGTCGCCACAGTGCTGGCGTTCAGAGCTCTAGGGGTTTCCTTCTCAAGGGCAAGTGAGACTGCCCCGTGGGGCTTGGGCTCCGCAAGCAGAGACACTCTAGGCTCAGGCAGATCATCAGAGGTCGTGTGGCTGATGTTTACCTGAACTTTTCACTTTTTCCAAAGTGTCACAATTGAGAGGCGTTGCTGTGTCTTTCAGCTTTCCTAGTATTTTCTTACAAGCTCTAGTGTCCTTTTTGTACACTAAGCAGGTGAATGCTGGTTTTTTCAAACCTACAATAAATTTCACCCAACTGAAGAGAGCAGCCTCTGGCTGCCCACCCAAAAAAAAAAAAAAAAAAAATTGGGGCAATGAAGGCAATGGGAGGGGCATTTCCCCAGTAATTGGTAATTGGTAATTCCTCAGCCCAGCCTCAGAGGAAGTAGAAGCCAAACTGGAGAGGTGGGCAGGGGGAAGTCATTCACACCCCAACAGCAGAACAAGGAGGCCTTTGAAGCTTGAAAGTGCTGGAGAAATAAAGGGATTTTATTCACTCAGCAGGTGGTAAATAGTCCCAGCTAATGAGTATGTGATACCTGACATTTTCCAAGGTACCTTCCAAAAACAAGCTCACTTAAAATTTACATCAGCCCTGTGAAGGAGGTATTATTATTCCCAGCCTCATGCTATAGGTGAGAAAACAGAGCCCAGAGAGGTTCAGTTCTGTGCCCAAGGTCACACAGCTCCGACTGGCACTTTCTGATTCCCAGTGGCCTTTCCCATCACTGGAGCTGCCTCTCCAGCCTCAACTGGGGAACTGCTTGTCTCCAAGAGGATGTGCTGGCCTCAGATATAAAAGAATTGATTGATGTAACGTGGCGTTGACTCCCTACGGGGATGCCGTTCTCCAAGGCTAAAGGAGTTCTGAACTGCCCCCTGCAAGGCCCCATATGGGTGTGCTAAACCCTTAGGAGGCAGAAGAGCAGGTGGATGTGACAGAGGAAGCAGAAGGAGAAGGGGAAGAGCAGAGGAGTCGGAGAGAGGTCCTCACAGGAGATTCTTGATGCACAAGAGGGCTTTGTCATTGACTGGGCAGGGAGTGCAGTGTCAGACAGCATTTACGATGGATGGATTTTATTGGTCTGAAGAGGATTTACATGTTTAACCTGGGAGCAGAGTTCCTCGTGTGGCATCAGTGAAAGTGAACCCACACCTGGCTGCCCCTGCCTCAGATCCATTTGACCCCCACATCCTGTGGCTGCTAGGGCCAGTGGCCAAGAGCCCAGCTCCCCAGCGGTAACTCACCTGCTCCCCAACTGTGCAGCGAACTTGCCAAGAAGGAGTTGTGGGTAACATCTCTGTTATGGTCCGGTTGCCATGGCAATAAATTGTCACTAATTAGTAGTGTGGTTACCATGGCAATTTTCTAGTAATTACAGGTTACAAATGGTGCAAGGCTTCAACCCAACCCAATTAGTTAATTAGAAAGATTTAGAAATTTGTCCAAAAGGGAAATAACCTGCTTTGTAGAAAATGAAGGGAATGTGTCACAGCTTGGGGGCCAGAGGCAGAGGGGAAATTAGAAGATGCTGAAGCCAGGGAAGAAGGATGGAGTTGCATGGCAGCGAGTCCCAGAGCCTCACCTGGAATTTCCAGGAGCCCAGTCAAGACGGAGGGTTTCCCACCAAGGCCTGCCCCCAGGCTAGAGTCTGGCAGGGCCAGGGCAGGGACTGCCGCCAGCAGTCACTTCGCAGCTCCCTTTTTAATGGGCAGAGGCGGCGCCCAGGTTGTGGCCCAGCACCCGTCCCCACTGGCTCTAGGACAGGCAGCTGGAAGCCGAGGCTCTCCTAATGAAAAGTGGACGCTGGGTTGTGTCTTGGATGACGCTCCCTGGGAGCAATGTGGATTTAGTGGCCCCGTTTTCATGTGGCTGGGACACTCCTTAAGAACGAATTAGATTATCTGGGAGGAGTCTGGGAGGCACAGGGCCCAGACTTGTTAATGAGGAGCCCAACCACGAGAACAAGAGTGACAATGCCACCCCGTCCCCCATGGCCCCTGATGCCAGCGCTGGTGGGCAGGCTCCACTTGCCCAGGTAAGAAAGACCCCAGGGTTTCCTCCAGGGACATCTCACAGGTCTGGAGGAGCCTGGGGACCAAGACAACCTCTGTCTCAAATTGGCACAGTCCTCTAGGGGAAGCCTCTGCCCCACCCAGAGGCAGGTAGGCAGAGGTCTTGGCCCACCACCAGGCTATCTGAGCAATCCTTTATTTAAAAATAAAAATCAGTTCTTCTGGAGTGCTCTGGTGACTCTTCTTATTAGAGTGAACAGCTCTTTAGAGCAGTACTTTTCAGGCGTAGATGTGCACGCCATCTACCCAGGGGCCTTGTTAAAATGCAGATTCTGGCTCAGTAGGGGCCTGAGATTCTGCACTTCCAATAGGCTCCCAGGTGGCGCTCCTGCCGCAGGCCCTGGGCCTGACTCTGAGTAGCATGAGGTTGTAGCAGCCACAAAGCCCTTCCACGTATTATCACCTCATTTGGTGCTCTCAAAAACGGCAGGTCAGAATATCCCCATTTTACAGAGGAGGAAACAGTCTCACGAGGGTCATGTAAATTGCCCAAGGTCGCACTGTTTGTAAGGAGTCAAAGCTGGGGTTAGAGTCCGTGTTCTGGTCCTGATCAGGCAGTTTTCTGCTCTGTATTCCCAATGTTTGGGGGTGTGGCAGAGGGAAGGCAGAGGGTATCAGGGCAGGGTGGTTTTCCTGGGGTGGGAGGTGGAGAACAGCCAGCAGAGAGGCTTTATTTGAAACCCACTGGCTGGGGGCGGTTTGCTCAAGGCATCTTAAGGTTGGACTTATTAACCTGGGGAGCTCAAATTAGATCTAGGAGACTTCAAACCCTAATGTGGAGCTGGCTTGATTCCTTTCTTTTTTAAAATATACACTTCATTGCATTTTTGCTTTCAAACTACAGAAGCAATTCTTGTTGCAACAAGCCAAACAATACAAATACATTCAGAGAAAAGGCCAACTACTGTCTCTCCTCCCCTGCCCAAATCCTACGCCATCAAGGCAGCCAGTATTAATGGCTCGGGGTGTGTGACCTTTCCCACTTTTCTCCACACTCGCACAAGCTGGCACAAACGTGTATATTCAGAAATAGCATGTTTTCCTAGTTTTTTTTTTTCCCCAAGAAAAATGGTTCACATAATACCATTACTTGGTGAATTGCTTGTTCACTTAACAATACGTTGTGGGCACGCCTCCAAGTCAATACATATGGATCCACGCACAGTCTTTGCAGCTGCAGAATGGCCCATCGTGTGCATCAATCTGCTATTGATGGACATGCAGGATGCCCCGATTGTTTCCTACACGTACCTAGAGCTGCAGCTTTTATTCCCACAGGGCTTTAAAGCAGGGCCACACCCACTGGTCTTGACCAGCATTTGTGTGGCTCGGGCAGGCTGGCAAAGAGTCAAGGACTGTGACATGACCAAAGCAGGTCAGGATTCCTGTCATTCAGTCATCTTTCTTAGAAGGGAAGAGAAGGCCGCTGGCTGCTGTGTGGTCCCCTCGGTGGGCCTTAGCACATGGGCTCCTTCGTTTGGCACAAAGTGATTTGGTCTTGTCTCATCACCAGTTCCATCACCTTCCACACAGGTTTTTGGAGACCGTGGGCCCGGATTTGGACTCAGGAAAGCATTGTGAAGGTCAGATTTCTCTCGGAGGTTTCTGCCGAGGCCTCAGAGGCAGCCCTTGTACTCCCGGCAGGGTTGGCTTCTGCTGCTCACCGTGGTCTATGCCCTCTCCTAGGAGGCCGCGGGGTCAGCGTGGGCCCCATCCTCAGCAGCAGCGCCTCGGATATCTTCTGCGACAATGAGAATGGGCCTAACTTCCTCTTCCACAACCGGGGTGATGGCACTTTCGTGGATGCTGCGGCCAGTGCCGGTGAGTGAGTGCAGCCACTGCCTCGTGCCCCCTTCCCCACAGGCCCACAGGGGACTCTGGGCTGGCCCTGCCCTCTCCAGCAAGAGAGCAAGAGAGAGTGGGACAGTCATCACCTGTACCACACAGAGAAATGTTGCCTGCCACATCCGATTCCACGTTCCCCGTGGCTCTTACCAGGCTGGGGAGACGGGGTCTGGAATTCCTGACCATTATCCATTTTCTGGCATTTGGAATTGGTTCTACTGAGTCCTGCTTGTGCCTCTCAGCATCAATTCCCACTCCAAGCTGTCTCTCGGACCCCCTCCCTCATTTATATTAAACACTCAGTTCAATGCAATAACCTTTATTGAGCTCCCCCTGCAAAGTGCCAGGCTGGTGCTTGGAGCTGGGATGGCCCCCACCATACACACACATACACAAGGCGCTGACATTCTAGAGGGGAAACCAATAGCTATAATAAGAAACAGGATAAAATCCATGGAAAATAATGCCCAGGCTCCCAGCTCTGTTCCCTTTTCTCCCTTGGTGCTCATCCCTCATCTGCCTCAGGGCCTTTGCACCTGCTATTCCTCACTACCTGGAGTGCCCCCTTCTCTATCTGTAGAACTTCTATTTATCCTTTAACACTCAGCCCAAATACCATCATCTGTGAAGCCTTTCCTTTTTTTTTTTTTTTTTTTTTAAGATTTTTATTTATTTATTCATT
>JAKSZT010000380.1:2852637-3097997 GCA_026826555.1 Tolypeutes matacus | reverse complement strand
CATCTGTGAAGCCTTTCCTTTTTTTTTTTTTTTTTTTTTTTTAAGATTTTTATTTATTTATTCATTCATCCCCCCCCTGCTGCCCGTGCTCGCCGGGCCAGCCAACCACGCCGTAGGGGCGGGCCCGCCCCCACCAGGAGGCCCCGGGAACCGAACCCGGGGCCTCCCACATGGCAAACAGGAGCCCCACTGATTGAGCCACAGCCGCCTCCCTGTGAAGCCTTTCCTAACTCTCCCTCTGTGCCGCCTGAGTGAGTTTGTACTTTTCCTCTGTGTTCCTGCTGCCCCTTGCCTGTGCCACTCACTGAGGCTTCTACATGTCTGTGAGGATTGATCTGTGAGCTCCACAAGGACTGTGGCACTGTTCGATTCATTCTTGACCCAATGCTTGGCACAGTGGTCACCCAGTAAATTTTGCTGAATAACTGAATGGATGCTTAGTTCAAGTTTGTGGATGTAAGCAATCTGTTAGTAATGTCTTGCCTCCAACCCCTGCTCCCTACTCATTTCCTCCCCATCTTCCCAATGAATGGAATGTTTGCTTTCACCTCCTTCTACCAGGAGAAGAGGAGAGTGAGGAGCTAGGCACACCATTCAAAGGTCCTGAAAGCTCTAGTGCTGACAGCTAGCATCAAATCCCTGAACATGTGCCTATCCATTTTCGTTGACTTAAGGGTACCTACTCTCTCAGCTTGCTGCTCAGGAACCCCCATTTTGGAGAACTTGTGGCCCAGGAACCCCTGGCTAGGATCCAACCAGCCCCTGAGCCTTGCCTTACTCTCTTTTCCTTCCCTGGAAAACCTAACATTGGAAGCAGCTCCCCTGACTCACCCCTCCTAGTGCTATACTCTGGCAGCAAATTTTTCTCATTGCTGAAAAATCATAAAGCGAGGGGTAGGTGTATATATTGGGGGCGGGAAACTAGAGGATTTGATAAGGTGTTAAAGAGATGGAAGCAGAGGTGAGTGAACAAGTTGGAGTGGGAGAAGGTATCAGGCAGGAGAGAGGAAAGGTGCTAGGCCCATAATTGAAAGTCAGAATGATTGCAGGGGTTTAACAAGACATGTCAAGAGGGCATTCATCACCCAAACAGATGCTGCTGTGAAATGCAGCCTGGCACCGATTATTCCCGTGAAAGGGAACCAGCTCCTTGTCAAGGTGCCTCATAGGTAGGAGAGAAATGGGCCAACACAGAAGGCCATTGACATTTGGGCTGGGGAGTTTTGCAGAGGATTGATGGGGTGTTGCTGCTGGAGGCTAGGGGCTGCCCTTGTTTGCAAACCCTCTTTCTCAAGCTGGGTCTCACTGCATCTTCTTCTCCCCACCCCCGCCAAGAGCCTTCCCTGTCTCAGGAGGATGCTCAGCCTCCAAAGTACTTGGGCCCCCACCTTGCCCTGCCTTCTCCTAGTCCCACCCACAAGATCACCCTATTTTCAGCTGACAAGAGCTCCTGGGCCTTGGCGGTCTGTGATCCCCACTCCCCAACATATTGTCCCGTCACCTGCCATCTCTAGGGCCTAATGGCCAGAGGCAGTTTGTCCTCAGAGCTGTCATGGAGATTTACAGCCTGCACCCACCAGCGCTCAGCTCTGCCCTTGGCCAGAGGGAGCATGTCAGGAGGTCAGGCCATCGATCTGAGCAAGGCCACTCCCAGACCTCCAAGATGAACTCAAGCCACTGCAGGTGCTGGGATGGCAGGCGCTTCTCTCCCCAGACCCCGCAAGGCCCACTGTCAGCTTCTCTGCATGGCTGCGGCATCTCCTGTGCTGTCCCCAGTGTCCCCAGTTTGCCTTCTGTCACATTATTTGTCTATTCATTCATTCAGCAAGTCTTTACCAAAAACTCCTAGGCCACAGCAGGCACCAAGATAGAAGCTGAGTGTACCCAGGTGAGCAGAAAAGGCATGGCTCTTACCTCCAGAAGCATAAGGTCTAGTGGGAAAATCAGACCCTAGGTAAACCCCACACTGTGATAAATGCTAGGAAGGAAAAGAAGAGGAAGCTGTTGGGCAGAACAGCAAGGCTGGGGGGAGGGCTGGGGCGGTGAGCAAAAGTTCCCCAAAGAGATGGCGTTTTAGCTGAGGGCAGAATTACAAGGCACCAGGTCACCAAGAGCTGGAGAGAGCATCCAGGTGGAGCAAAGGTCCAGAAACCGGAAAGAGCTTGGTCCACTGGAGGAATGAAAGGATCACTGGGTGCCGAGAGCACAGTGAGTAGGGGTGGGAGGAGGGTGGTACCAGATAAAGACGGAGAGGCGGGCAGGGCCTTCTGATCCAGTCAGGAGCTTGAACTTGTCCCCAGAGTACTGGGGAACCATTGAGAGATTTAAGTGGCCGTGTTGGGGGTGACCAGGAAAGGTTTTCTTCCTCCAGAATTTCTACCAGTCTCCTTCCCCCACCCGTGCCACTCCAAATAAAAATACCACCAAAAGGCCACCCCGCCTTCCACCCTAGGGAGAAATTCTGAGACCCCCATTCACTCCCAGGAGGGCGGGGCCACGCCGAGGGTCACCCTCCCCTGTCGTTCTTCACGGAGCTGGAGCCAGGTGAGCATCTGCGGCATGTGCAGGGGCCGCCACCCTGAGGGCTCCTGCATCCCCTGCCCAGGTGTGGATGACCCCCACCAGCACGGGCGCGGCGTCGCCCTGGCCGACTTCAACCGTGACGGCAAAGTGGACATTGTCTACGGCAACTGGAACGGCCCCCACCGCCTCTATCTGCAGATGGGTGCCCACGGGAAGGTCCGCTTTCGGGTAAGGAGAGGCTCGCCGCCCCCCCACCTCCCCCCATCCTCCACACGCTGCTGCCCCCGGGCCCTGGCACGGCGGAGGCACTGCAGCCCTGCCCCACGCCTCCCAGCAAGGGGATCACGGTGAAGGTGCGTCTGTAAGATTCTAGTGCCTCAGGTCAGCAGGAGAGGGAGAACAGCCTCCCACGGTGGGCTGGAGCAGGGCAAAGGAGGACCCCCGAGGCCTGGACTTCGTTCTCTATTGAGGGTGTTTTCCCGGTGGCTCCTGGAAAGCCTGCTCTGTAGCTCTGGCCTGAGCTTTTCAAACTGAGGTTCAGGCAAGGGCACAGTGGTGGGAGAGAAGGGAGGTTGAGGCCACAGAGTTCCCAGCAGCTGTCCTTCAGGAAAAACGGCAGATGGTGGGCAAGGGGCCTTGACCACAAACCCCTCTCTGTGCCCCTGCTCCTGAGCCATCTAATAGATGGTGAGGCCAAGAATTCTTCAAAAAGGCTGTTTGGTGGGCGGTTAAGGAGGTGCCACCAGCATGATGAGCTTGAACTTGGGGCTTTCTCAGTGGAGGACAATACAGGGCATGGGACTATTGAAGCCAATTTCAGAGACCCAAGATTGTTCTGAAGGCTCAGAGGTTTTGCCAAAACCCACTGAGGGAGTGAGAAAGTTTCAACCTTTGCCTGTGGCTCAATGGTCCCAGGGAAGCTTCCAGGGAACTTCTGTCTGCATGACCATGGAGAGGCCACGGTTATAAGCAACCTCCCTTGCAGGCAACCACCTTGGGGCGCTCCGGCCCAGCTGCCCCCTCCCTGCTGAGCCTTGGAACCCAGGCTCTCTGGATGGGAAGGAGGTGTGCCCTGAGCTCAGGGTAGCAGATCCTGGAATCTTAGATGATTTCATCTTTTTTCAGCTCTTTATGCTAACTCAGTGCTTCTCAACCAGGGGCGATTTTGCCCCTCTACCCCAACCCCAAGCCAGGGGACATTTGGCAATGTCTAGAGATGTTGTTGGCTGTCACACCTGGGGGTGGGGGTGCATCTAGTGGGGAGAGGCCAGGGATGCTGCTAACCTCCTGCATCACAGGACAGAGCCACAACTAATAC
Source organism: Tolypeutes matacus (assembly GCA_026826555.1). Lineage (NCBI taxonomy): Eukaryota > Metazoa > Chordata > Mammalia > Cingulata > Chlamyphoridae > Tolypeutes > Tolypeutes matacus. The sequence continues at coordinate 3,094,156 of JAKSZT010000380.1, read as the reverse complement.
TTAGCTCAAAATGCCAGTAGTGCCGAGGTTGGAACTCTTCGGACAGCCTGCCCAGAGCTCACAGGGATAATAATAATAATAATAGCCCCATTTATCAAGTGCCTTCCAGGTGCCAGGAACTGTACATTACATACATTATCTCAGAAGCCCAGGTGTCCAGAGGGACAACCCCAGGGGACTCTGCAGGTCTCCATTTTCATAGGATCAATAGAATAATAATAAACTAGAGATCTCAAGGTCTCTTTGTTCCCCAGCTCTTAAGGTCCTGCTCAGGCCATGCTGGCCAACTGGCCAGGCTCTTAGTCAGCCTCATCTCTGCCCTGAGGGTGGCAAACTCTCTCCCTGGCCTCCCCAGAACACTCGGCTCACCAGCTGTCCCAGGCCAGATCATTCCTGTCGCCGCCGGAGAGCGCCTACCCTGGAGGCCACAGGGCAGGGGCAGGACCATGCCGGAGGGCAGAGAGGCACCCAGAGACACTGGCTGTGCCCTTCTCAGCCCTCTCCTGGTGGGACATGAGATTTGGACAGGTTCCCAGAGTCTTTAAGGGACAAACATTCCTTATAATGGAAATGAAAGATCATCCCGCACAGCTCTCTTTGTATTTCAAAGGCAAGTGCCACACCTGGGACCCTTTGCCAGGTCTGCCCCAGGCTGTGCCAGCACTTTGGGGTCCCCGCTGGGTGATTCTGGGGTCTTCTCAGGTACCCTGGGAAGGTATAGCTGATACTGCAACGAACAAAGCAAATGTCTCAAAACAAACAAAAAAAACCCATAGCTAAAGGCAGCCTGCCACCTTTCTTGAGGCTGACAGCAGGAGGAGGGAGGACTCATGTGTGTGGCCAGGATAAGCATCAGAGATCTATTTAGCACCCACTCTGTCCCAAGCATTTTGCATGCAGTCCTCGGAGCCTGGGGCCATTACTGGTCCCCTGTGCCTGAGAGGAGGGTGCAGTTCCCAGGGGCTGAATAACTTGCCTGAGCTCACACAGCTGGGCAGCGGGAGGAGCTGGGTTCAAATACAAAGCACCTTCCAGTGGCCCACCTGGCTTCCGGCTCGGGAAGGATGCATAGTAGAAAGGGCACAGCACCTGGAATCAGAAGACCTGGACAGTTCTCTAGGGCTCAGTTGCCTCACCTGTAAAATGGGAACACTACCGTCTATGCATGGTGACTGTTCTTTTTCCTCTTGTTCTCCTACAAGTAACCTGAGATTCATGTGGTCCTAAAATGCAGCTGCCCCAGGTCCCTTCCAGGGAGGTGGAAGAGGAGGTGCTGGGTCTAGCCTGTTTTTTATCTTTGATTGCACAACCTTCCCAGTGGAGGGGAGTCCACCTATGGCCCACTCCCCCACCTCCTACACATCCATCCACCAACCTGCAGCCCTCTCTCCTCCCAGGACATCGCCTCACCCAAGTTCTCCATGCCCTCCCCTGTCCGCACGGTCATCGCTGCTGACTTTGACAATGACCAGGAGCTGGAGATCTTCTTCAACAATATCGCCTACCGCAGCTCTTCAGCCAACCGCCTCTTCCGGTAGATGCGTCCGGCTGGCTGGTAGCCATTGGCCATTGATGGCTGGGGGGTCAGGAGGAAAGTTGGGTGTCAGAAGGGCAGGGCTCCACGGGCCAGGGAGTCAGTGCTGAGGTAGAGGAAGTTCTCCTAATGAAGAAAGAGAAGGAAGGGGAAAGGGCAGGGAAGGAGTAAGAGGGTGCTGAGAGGTGGGGGGAGAATCCTGGGTGAGGAGTCAGCCTCCCGCTGCTGCAGAGGAAACGGGCCTGGACCCAAGAGCCCCAGCAGATAAATCCACACTACTGCAGAAAGGGGTTACGGAGTCAAATCTGTCTGGCTAAATCTTGGTTAAACAAAGCTAAAGAGTAAGCAGGTTTATTTACTGTGGGGCTTAGAGCCTTCAACATGCCCATGTGTATTTTTACTTTCCAAAAAGTGGTCATAGTATTTCAAATGGATTTGACCACAGGAAACTTCTTTCAAAGATTTTCTCTTGGGACTGATGCTCTGCAAGCATCCTTTGGGAAATGCTGAATGAGACAATTTAGTGGCAGACAAGGAAAAAAAAAGAGTTATAGAAACGGAAGGGACTGAGCATCGTGTTTCGGGAGACAACGTGTCTCTAAGGGTGGTCCCGAGACCACTGACATCAGACTCACCCAGAGAACTTATTTAAAATGCTGGATTCCAGGGCCCATCCCAGATCTCTGGAATCAGAATGTCAGGGGGCAAAGCCCAGGAATCTGTTTTTTTAACAAGTGCACTAGATGCCAAGTGATTGTTACCACACTAGAGTTTGGGAACAAACTTCAGGCCCCATGTGGCCTGAGGCATCCCTTAAACCTGCTGTTGGGACTCAGGACCAGGCAGAGGGGACAGGGGGGGGACAGGGGATTTGGATTCAGGAAATTGGCCAGATCACCTGCTCAGCCCCCCAAGGCCCCCATCCCCTCCCCCAGGAGGACCCCAACTATTAATCAAAGGTGAGAGCTGTGACTAAGTGTGTTTTAAAATATAATTATTAACAAATCATCAATCCTGGCTGGATGTAATCACCCCCTGAAGGCACCAGATTCACTAATTAGGTGCCTTGCAAAAAGCTTATTCACAACTTCCAGATTAATTGCGGAAGATCAATTGCTCGTTAACAGAGACACTGCTTTCCTTCTCTGGCTAATAAAGTGTCACTCGCCAGGGCCCCTGAGCACCAAGGAGTCGGCTAGTGCTCTAGAACCAGGCACCTCCCTGGTCTCCTCCTCCTCAGGCGCTGCCTGCCTATCCATGGAGCATGGCCTGTTTCAAATCTCCCAGCCCTCTCCTCGGCTGCCCTGAGCGTGGGTGGGCAGGGAGGATGGGGGCTGGCCCAGGGCTGTCAGTGGACAGGCTTGCCACGTGGTCACCTGTGGGTTAGTGTGTTTGCTTACACCCAGCCGCAGCAGAAGCCACTTCCCAGGTATGTGGCTCTGCCCCAGGTCCCCCTGGCAGATGGCCGGGCTGTGAGCACACAGCAGAGTGAGAGAGGAGCCACAGCTGGGCTGCCACTCGGCTGCAGCTGGGAAAGCTGAACACACACCACCCCCACCCCCCAGCCCGCACCGTAAGGGCTCCTCACCTGTCGCTGAACAGAACATCTGGGACTCCTTAGCCAGGGGGCTCCCCTGCCAGCCGCTGAGGCCTCAAAGCCTCCATGTGCTTGTGGCCTACACTCACCTAGTGTCTGAGTAGGAGGAGACCATGGTACCTTGGCCAGTTCTCAGGCCACAGAGCAGGAGCGCTAGGCTCCTTGGTGCTCAGGAGCCCTGGCCAGTGACACTATTAGCCAGAGAAGGAAAGCTGTGTCTCTGTTAACGAGCAGTTGCTCCCCCACAAGTCCTCCAATGACACCCAGGATAACAGAGAATTCGTTGCCAAACTGGGGCACCTAGGTGAGTGAAAGGGGCCTTGTTAAAAATGGTGGGACAGGGGACTGGATGTAGCTCATGCGGTTGAGCACCTGCTTCCCATGTACAAGGTCCTGGGTTCCAATCCGATACCTCAAAAAAAAAAAAAACAAAAAAAAAAACAACACGCAGGACAAATAGCATGAGCAGGGACTGTCCCAGGCCAACTGGGATGTGCACAGTCACCCCAGTTCTACATCCAAAACCCCTCTGAACTGGTCTCTCCACCTCTACACCACTGGGCTCTCACTCTCTCAAGGGAAAATGCAAATCTGGTCACACCCCCTTCTGCTTAAAACCCCTTAGCAGCTCCCCATTGCTTTCAGATTAAGTCCACCGTCCTGTGCCTGACCCACCAGGCCCTGCTTTTGTCCTCCGCATCGTCACTCCCCATGCCCCCCTTTTCATGTAAGCAATCAGGGACACGGGACTTGGTTTCCTTCAGAGCTGTGTGGGCCTGGAATCTCGCCCTGCCCACCCCTGGTCACCCCCCCTCCCCCTCCACCTGAGTAGCAGGGATCGTCCATGGCTTTGCTCTCAGCTTAGCTGCCCTTCCTCTGGGAAGGCTCTCCTGGTTGCCCAAGTCCAGGTGAGCTCCCTCCACCCTGCACTCGCCTCACGCCTCTTGCCCCGGGTCCCCCACAGTGCCCCACATTTAGGAGTTGCTGCATGAGGATGTGTTCAATGAAGTGGAGCAGCTGGGTTTTAGCCTTAGGAACCCATAATTTCACTGTCACCTGAACCAAGTGATGTCCCTGCCCAGCCGTAACAGAGTCTGCAGGACACCTCCAGCAGTGTGCACACCCCCAGCTCACTGCCCCCGACTGCACGTGGATATGCTCGGCACAGGTGTCCCACGTGGGCAGGGGACCCGCTCCCGGGGCATCTGCTCCACCCTACAGACCCCTGCAGCTCTACAGCACTCCCTGCCATCTGGCCTCGGGGCCCCCGGGGCCTCCCACAAGGCGCTGGCCACAGCTCAGCCCTCTGGCCACCCCCTGTGGTTTGCTTGTACAACATCATCCTGCAAGTGTGGTAGAAGGCGTGGTGCAGGTTCCTCCTGGCCCTTCCGTCCTCACCAGGGCTCTGCACATGAAGGGCCCCCAGGACTGTGAGAAGAAAGAGAGGAGGAGAAAGCCAATAGCTCTGGCTCCCCACCGTCAGCATTACAGTCAGTGGGGAGGAAGAGCAGGACTTTCATAGCAGAGTTTTCTCAAGTACACGTTACCACGGTTCAGAGTTCAAAACAGGCAGGACCCCGCAACCCAGAGAGCTCCTTCCCTCCCTTTTGCCCCTGGAATCCATCCATGCATCCCACAGACATGAGCTTGGTGCTTTCTGAGAGCCAGGCCCTGGGTTAGATGCCGTGGGAGATGCCAGGATAAATAATAACATGGTCCCAGCCTCTAACCAGCAAGATAAGATACATTCATACAGAGCTTTAACACGAGCTAGAAAGTGATAAAGGCCATGAAAGTGATAAACACAGAGCAAGAAGGGGCTGCTTCTAGGGCTTGGATGGGGTGGCATTTGAGCAGGGGGTTTGAACCCCAGATAGGATTCAGAACTAGGAACCAGGGGCCACTTGAAGGAACACGAAGGTCAGCTGAAGGTAGCTAAGTCCCTGCTCCTTCTCTCTCCATCAACTGCCCTTCCCCAGGCTGTCTATAATTTATCCATTAGAGAAGGAAAAATCAATATTTACTGATGTAAATTAAAACCCACAAAGGGAACAAGCAGGGTGTAGGCAGGGTCTTTGAGCAGAGTGTGGCTCTGTGGGTACCAAGTGGCAGTCCATGCAGTGGGACCTGGGAATGTGCAGGGGGTGGGGAATGGAACGAGCGGGCCTCTATGTCTGGGGGCCCGGCGGCCGCACTGGCATGTTACTCACCCATGAATGGATCATGTCTCCTCCTGCAGCGTCATCCGCAGGGAACACGGAGACCCCCTCATCGAGGAGCTCAATCCTGGCGATGCCTTGGAGCCCGAGGGCCGGGGCACAGGTGAGGGCTGCCAAGGTCCAGGCCTGCACGCCCCTCTCTCCGGGCTGTCCATACCCCGGGGCCAAGGTGTGAGGGGTGGAGCAGCCAATCCCACGCCAGGACCCTAGTGCTCCACATGGAGGACTTGATACCCAAGGGCAGGGTGAGAGCAGAGACAGGAGCTCCTGGAGGCTGCAGGCGGCAAGCAAAAGAACGTCCACTCTCCTGCTCCCAGGGCTGCAGGGGCCACGGGAATCCAGGGGGGCAGTGGCTTCTCCGGTGGTACCTTGATGGCAGGGGCCCTACAGCCTGACCCTCCCGTCTTGGCGCTCAGCTTTGTGTCAGAGAAAGAAAGCTTGGTGTCTTGTGACTCCTGCCACGGCCTTGCTTTGTGGTCTTGCAAAAGTGCCTACGACTTCTGGGCCTTGTCCTCCACATCCATAGAATGGGGGTATTCAATCTGTCCTCCTCACCACTCTGGGTTGCAGTAAGGATCAAAAGACTCTGTAAAAGCAAACATTTGATAAATTGACGAATGCTGTGCCAATACAAAGGGAATTTGTTACTCAAGCCATAACAGGAAGACCAGAAAGAAGTCCTCTGGTCTGAGGAACTTGCCCCACTCTCTCCATGCAAAAGTCCAGGAGGAAGAAAGGGAATTCCCCTCCCATCAATTCCTACCATGAGCTGGCCATGTGCCAAGCCCTTGCAAGCATCTTCTCATCACATACTCACAGGAATCCTGAGAGGTAGGTACTGTCATGGGCAAAGAAATTGAGGCACAGAGTTTTGAGTGATTTGCCTGAGTGCACGCAGTTAGGAAGGAGAGAAAACAGGCTTCAAGTCCAAGTCTTCTGGCGCCGGCACCAGGCTCTTTCCCTTTGCCTGCTTCCCGCGCTCAGGGTTGGGGGCACACCTGGTTTGGAGCCCCTCTACCCTGGGGGTCTCCTAGCCCAGTGCCAGAAGTGAAATGTGCCTCCTTGCAGGGGGTGTGGTGACGGACTTCGATGGAGATGGGATGCTGGACCTCATCTTGTCCCACGGGGAGTCCATGGCTCAGCCGCTATCCGTCTTCCGGGGGAATCAGGTGTGCATGGACCTCAGGACCCATAGAGCCCAGCCAGGTGTGCTCTCATGGGCCTGGGGTGGACGAGGGCAAAGGGGTCTAGGCTGCTTGCTTGGCCAGGGAACGGGAAATGGAAATCCTGAGGCCTCGTGGAAGCAAATAAATGGCCAGTGGCACAGGGAAACTCCAGAAAGAGCTGCCTCCCGGGAGAAGCCCTGTGCCCCTCTGCCTTCCACTTTCCCTTCTCCTCCCAATACTCTCTTTTTCCAAAGGCTCTTGACTCTCCCTCTTCTCTTTCCAGTACCTTCTCTTTCCCTTCAGCCCTGTCTTTGCCTTGTTTGCCTTCCTTTCCCGGCTTGCTCTTCCTCTCTCCTCCCTTTGTCCTTTCTCTTCTCCCCCTCTTTGCTCCTTCTCTCCCTCCCTGGCCCTCCTGCCCCGCGTCCTTCCCCCAGCTGGCCCTGCCCACCACGCTGAAGCCCAGCATCTGCCTGTCTCCCGCGCTCCAGGGCTTCAGCAACAACTGGCTGCGAGTGGTGCCGCGCACCCGGTTTGGAGCCTTCGCCCGGGGGGCTAAGGTCGTGCTCTACACCAAGAAGAGCGGGGCCCACCTGAGAATCATCGACGGGGGCTCAGGCTACCTGTGCGAGATGGAGCCCGTGGCGCACTTTGGATTGGGTGAGTTGGGGCCCCGTAGGCGCAGTGAGCTGTCACTGGACAGCAGGTCCTGAAACTGCATCCTGGGACGTGCTGAGCGATTAAGGGACTCTTGGTGTGAGCATCTTCCAGGTACCGCCTCTGATCGGGGCAGACACGGACTATTGGAGGCAAGCCCTGTTCTGAGATGAACTCTCAAGATGAAGGGAGCAGGAAACGCTGGTTGTTTTCGTGCCCCGCCCCCTGCAGGGGTCCCCACCTGAGGGTCTCAGTGGTATTAGTTCACCTTAGGATTGGAGTATTTTACCTCCATTTGTCCAAAGCTGCAGCTTTGGTCTTCAAATATTGGCCTGCACCTCACTTGTCTAAACCAGTTCTTTCCCTGGCCTCTTGGAAGTTGGTTCAGTGGAGAAAGTGGCTCACCAAACTCCTGGTGTTTTCTCTTAAGTGGAAGGCTTAGGGGAGCCATGCATTCACAACAGGAAGATGTCACCCTCATAGGGCAAAATTTGGTTCTTGAGGAGGAGAGGGTGAAAAAATCTTCTTCCTTTATGTATTTGCTTAAAAGCACAGATATACGTACAGTACATAGACAGATATATAATAAATCTGTAGTGTTAAAGAGCTATCACTATGTACCTACTAGAAAAGCGAAATTAAAAAATAGACAATACCAAATGTTAGCAAGGTTGCAGAGAAACTGGAACTCTCAGACATTGAGAGTTGCATCTCATAGTGCAGCCACTCTGGAAAATAGTTTGCCAGTTTCTTTAAAATAAACAAACTAAACACACTACTACCATTCGACCCAGCAGTTGCCTTCCTGGGTATTTATCCTTGACAAATGAAAACTTATGTCCATGCAAAAAACCTGCACACGATGGTTCAAAGCAGCATTATTTATAATAGCCAAAAACCGGAAACAACCAAAATGCCCTGCAATAGGTTAATGGTTACACCAACTGTGGTACATTCATACCATAGAATACTACTCAGCAATAAAAAGGAATGAGCTATTGATACATGGAACGACCTGGATGGTGCTCACGGACATCACGGTGAGCAGCAAAAGGCAATCTCAAAAGGCCACATACTGCATGATTCCATTTCTATAATGTTTCAAAATGACAAAATTATAGAGATGGGGAACAGATTAGTAGTTGCCAGGGATGGTGGAAAGGAAAGGGGTGGGTGTGACTGTAAAGGGGCAGCCCCAGGGAGTTCTGAGTGGTAATGGAATGGCTGTGTATTTTGACTGAGATGGTTGTCCCAGGAATCTACACATGTGAGAAAAGGAAATAGACCTATGCAGACACACTGCCCCAGTGTCAAATTCCTGGTTTGGATATTGTGCTAGGGTTAAGACGTAGTCATTGGGGGAAACCGGGTGGAAAGGTAAACAGGCCCTCTTTACTCTCTTTGCAACTTCCTGTGAATCTATAATTATTCCAAAAATAAATAGTTTTTAAAGAAATTCATCATGGGGGAGATTTGGGGGGGGAGTCTGAAAATGCTTCTTGGGGCAGAGGGTGGGGGGTTGCAACAGTGGAAAAAAGGTTGAGAGACACTGGGGGAAGCCAAGAGTGCCTTGACTATAGCCCCATGGCTAAGAAAGCCTTGGAGTAGACGTTCCTAGGTTCAAAACCAGACGCCCGCGCCCACGTGCTAGCACCTTATGAGGTGACACAGTATTAATATTAAAAGAATGTGCAATATGGTCTCAAGTTAATCTAGATATGCTAATACTATGTACACATCACATGGTCATAGAAAAAACCTTCAAGAAAAGGGACCGAAGTGTGAACTGTGACTATCTCTGAGTGGCTAGACTAAGTCAATAGCCTCACACAATCAGAGACAGAGCCGAGCAGTTTATCCTTGGGGTCTCATTGAATCCTCATGTCTACCTTGTGGAATGGGCGTTGTTATCCCATTTTATAAAAGGGAAGACTGAGATCAGAGCGATTAAGAAACCTGCCCTACACCACGTGTTAAGTAACTGGCAGGGCAGAAATTCAAGCCCAGGACTGCCTGAGTACGTAATTTTTATTTTCTTCTCTATGTTATGTTTTGGTGAGGGGGTGCTTTCCAGTTTTTATGGGGAACACATAATATTTATGTAGTCTGAAAAAGAAGTAATAAATATTTAGTACACCCTGGTTTACGAGCATGTCTTCTGGCTGTTTCGCACTGGATGTTGGCCTAAGGTGGGAGTGCCCATCTCCTAAGGCAGCCATTCGTCCCGCTGGCCCTACAGGTATAAGCCGACTTTTCAAAGCTCATAAAATAGCAGTAGCCGGCATGTGCTGAGCACTTACTATGTGCCAGACACTGGGCTAAGTGCTTTGCATGAGACCCACATTCAATTCTCATCATAACGTGATGACTTACCTATCGAAAACCCATTTTACAGGTCTAGAAACTGAGACTTAGGGCTCAATAACTTGCACCAAATGGATTTGCCCTCTCCTTGGACCATAGCTGAGTTCTTGGCTGCCATGACTCACCTCCCATAGCTGCTCTGTCTGGAGCCAGCCAAAGCCCATCGGCTTTGCCCCTTTCTTACTGGACAGCTACATCCCTCAGTTACCAGGTGACCCACGAGACCAAGAAGGGAGGCCATCCAAGGGCCAGAATGAACACCACGGTGTCATAGGGTGTCATAGGTGGGATGTCAGCCAAGTGTCTGGTTGGACATCAACCCCCACCCCATTGTACAAGTGAGGAAATTGAGGCTCACATGGGAAATGGGTGGTGAGTGCAGGACTGGGGCTCAGGTTCCCCTTCCCCGCACCCCATGAGCTGCCTCTGCTATTTTAAGTTATGTATTATGGGCCTCACTGGGTCCCTTCTCTGGATTCCTCAACTGGGCAGCCTCGGCCAGGTCACTTGTTGGGATCAAGGGTCTCAAGAACCCCTGTGCCTCTTCTGGACGGTCTGCCCCCATCTCAGTGTTATACGCACTGCACAGCCCCTGGCTGTTCTGCAAGGCCCTGGGATTGGTTCTTGCTCTGAACACTGGCTCCCTGCTCGGGTGCTGCAGGCTCCTCCCTATTGGCAGGATTCACTTCCAGCGAGGCCCTCCAGAGGCTGCTCTTGGAAATGTGCCCCCACCCCACCCCCACCCCAGGCAGCTCAGCAGGCAGCAGGGCAGACAAACCTGGGACACCACCAGGGGGCAAGAGGTGGGCAGGCGCCGTCCCTGCAGTGAGGCCCCTTGCTGGCCCGGGGGGGCCCTCCACAGCACAGGCCTTCCTGATGCAGGAGCAGGAAGAGAGGGAGCCAGTGGGGATGGCCAGGTGGCAGGAAGGATTGAGGAAAGAGAGAGCAGGAGACAGACAGACAGACAGAGAGGGGCTGGGGGTTACAGAGAGACACGGGAAGAGAGGTGGATAAGATGAAGAAATGCTCCCGGCCCTCCAGGCTCGTAGTCCCATGAAAGGCAGATGGGGATGGACCTTCACACTGGCCAGTGGCCACAACGGGGAGGGAGCAGGAGGAACGAGCTCTGCTCTGGTGCAGCTTTCCTGAGGAAGTGGGACTAGAACTTGTAGTTTCCAAAGGAGGTGGGGATTTAGAGGGCGTGGATGGGGAGTTGGAGAGAGCATTCCAGCAGCCAGACTGGCTGTATTCCTGGAGCAGAGGGGGAGCTACAGGCGGACAGAGGACAGGGAGCGCCAGGAGCATGAGGCACAGCAGCATTGGTGATTGTCTTGAGAAGAGTTATGTTTTTCTGTTTGTAAGAATAATGCATATTGATTTTATAAAGATTAGAAAATATAACAAATCGTAAAAAAGCAAGTAAAAATCACCCATAATCTCCCACTATATGTGGAATATTAAGTAAAAAGTAAATATTTCCCCTTTATCCCTCTCCCAATACCATTTGATTTCATTCCGTCGATATTTACTGAGCACCTACTATAGCCAAACACAAAATACACAATGTTTCCTGCCTTTGGTGATCTTACATTCCAGTGGGAGGAGGAGAAACAGAATTCGTCATAAACACAGTAAGTAAGAAATTGTACAAGAAGGTTTTTAAGTGCTAGGGTAGAAGAGTTAGGAATGTGGAGGGGAAGGGGCAGATAGCAATTTCAAATATGACGGTCCAGCTTGGCCTGTTAACAGTTCATGCTTTTTATATGCTTTTATTACATGTAATATGCATAGGAACACATTTATAGACTTAGGCTAGGTGGGAATTTTTTCATCAAAAATGATTACACCCTTCCTATTGTTCTGAAACTTGCTTTCATTGCTAACAAATATTGCCTGGTCATCATTCTGAGTCTGTGTATACCTCTTTTGCTTTCTTTTCATGCTGTACAGTATTTCGTTGTGTGGCAGCATTCTATGATTTCTTTAACAAGTCCCCTCTTGATGGACAGTTAGGGTGTTTCCAATTCTGAGCAGCCTGTTCTGTGGTGTTGGGGTGGGGAGGGGGGTGTCTGGATCACAGATCCTAGGAAGGCATGTCCTGAGAGGTTAGAATTACTGAGCAGTCAAGGTGGGGGCGCTGCCCTGCGAGGGCGGGGGTCTCTGAAGGGGCAGGGGCTGCAGGAAGCCCTCCTTCCAGCAGGCACGATGCTCCCTGCCTTGAGCCACCCTCCTTCACTGCAGCTCCCTCCCTCTTTGAATTGCTCCCAGCCTCCTCCCAACTTTGCAGAGTGATGTGGGGAGCGCGTGTTGGCACATGGCACGTATGTGAGTGTGCACACCCGCGTCTCCCAGCAGACAGCCTCCGCAGCCCTGCCTGTCCCCACTGGCAGCGCGGCCCGCTCCTCTCTGCAGCTGGCTGGAGAGCACCTCTCTGAGCAGGGCAGCTCTCTTTCTGTCAGCATTTGCAGCCTGGGAGGTTTCAGCCTTCTAGGCCCTCAGGGGCAGGCCCCCCCTCCAGCCATCCTTACCTTCTGGGAGCAGAGCATCTGGCTGCAGGCATCACAGGAGAAAAACTCCCTGGGGTTTCCCAGAGGCCCCACACTGTGCAGGGCTTCTCACTTCCATCCTGTAGACTGCCCCTCTGGGAGAGGCAGCCCCCACCCCAACCCACCCTCGTGCTCCCTCCACCAGCCCCTGCCCCACCCTGCCCCACCTGGTGCGGACTATCCACTAGGATCAGAAACTGGTGTTTCTCCTTGTAGCCCTTGTTGAGGGGCCCCTGGTACCCGGGTAGCAATGAACCCACACCCCAGACCCCCCAAACCCAGACCCCCCAACCAGTCCCGTGGATGCCATTTCCTGGCTCTCCATTTCTTCGCACACCAAGCTGAGGGGGCTTACTACCAAACCCAGAAAGAAAAGCAGGCCCCAGGAATCTACGAGCCCCTGCCGGCCCCCACGAGGGGCTCCCCCTCAGCCAGCCCACCCCAGGCCTTGACTGCCGTCCCGCCCCCTCCCCACCGCCTTCCTTTCAGCTAATTGCAAGTGACTCACAGCTGCCTCCAAGCCGGCTGGTGCTCATTTAGGGAGGGAAAATTCAGTGGCCCATGTAAAAATTGCTTTATTAAAGTGCAAAAATATTCCGCCAACTGTATTCCCACCATCTGTTTTGCTTGTGATCCTTCTGAAAAGCACAATTCTCTGTGCCTCCTTGGCCCTTGTCCTTTAAAAAGCTGCCTGAGGCAACTTGCTGCTCTTGACCTCAGCTTCGGCTGGTTAAAACTGGGGAAGGAGAGGGGGCTCCTCTCTCGGCCCCTCCCACACAAGGTGGAAGGTGGGGGTCCTAGGTTGTGTGGCAGGGGGCGGGGGGAGATCTAAGATGTCTCACAGCAGCCTGGGGTAGGGGGAGCACTTCACCTCTCTAAGCCTCAGTGTCTACACCTGGAAAATGGGGATAAAACGTCCACCTCATAGAGTTGTTGCAAGGCTTAGAGTTGGCCTCACATGCAAAGGCTCCAAGGCACTTTGCCAGGCTCCTCTCCGCCGCCATTCTTCTACCCTACTTCCCCCACTTGGACTTCTCCCGGACCTTTGAACACACATACACCTTTCATACCTGCCTGCACCTTCTGCCTGGAGTGCTCCTTTCTTCCCTTCTCGGCCTCGCAGACTTATTCCTCCTATGACCCTCAAATGCAATGTCTTTAGAAAAAAAAAAAAAACCCACCCTTCCTCTCTCACTGCACACTGCCAGTGCTATTGCTGCACTTTTCCAGTTTCTTACAATACAAACACCAATGCACTTGTGTTTACTGCTCCCATGGGACTCAGCTCCTCCGTGACGGGGTCGGGTCTGTCTGTCACTGCTGAACTGCAGACCCCAGCATGCAGGAGGCGTAGCAGATACAGACTTTGGGGTGAAACGGCCCCTGGCTGGGTAACTGGGCAGTTCACCTCCCCAAGCCTCGGCTTTCTCATCTCTCTACCACGGAAATGATAACGGTACCTTCCCCATAGAAATATAAGGACAAAAAATGCACTAACACCTGAAAGCACTTGCTATGGGCTGGGGCACATATGACGGTTCACTCTTATTATTCCCAACAAGGGAAACCCTTTGGGAACTGAAAGACACCTCCCATGTCCAAGAGATGAAGGTGGCAGGGATGCTGATGACGGTTCATCAGAGGATGCAGGGCTCACGGGCCAGGGGAGAAGAGCCGCCCTGCCCAGACTGTTAGGCTGCTGGGCGGACATCCTCATGTCACAGATGAGCAAACTGAGGCCCAGGGATCAGCAAGGTGTGTGATCAGTGGCTTAGTCACCTAGTAACCCTGGCCCCTGCCTGGGTTTGGAGGAAGGGAGGAAGTGGGACTTGGGACTCCATGCTATATGCCTCAAGTGCAGGATGTAAATCTGTGATCGTCTATGAATATTCGGTGACTCTTGAGTTATTTGTGGCACTTTAGTCAGGCTGGAAAATGTATTCATGGCTTAGGTGAGAAACATTTGCTTTTCTTTGTCCCTTTTTTTCTTTAATGGAAATTGTTTACATTTCCATGCACGATTTAATTTGGGCACTGTACACTTAAAATGCCAAATCTCTTGAACCTCACCATACTGCTCAAAAAGAAAAAAAAAATCGCGATGTTGACACCCCCAATCCCATTTCTACCCTCTTTCTCCAAAAGGAATGATTGTAGATTGAGGGGGTAGGGGGAGTAAGGACTTAAGTGAACTGTGTCCTGGCTTCCTAAAGCAAAACCCAGGCCAGTAAGGCCAGGCCTGCGAGGAGGAAGCTGTGCGTGAGTCTGTCCTGGAGCCTGGCCCTGCCACCACTGCCACTGCCCCGTGTGATCCACAGGGCCAGGGGCTGCTCCTCCTGCCACCTCCAGCACGCGGCAGCTGGCCCCTGCCCTCTTTAACTCACAGCAGAGTAACAGCAAGGTGGGACGTTATGATAAGCCTTCTCTGGAAGCCAGGGTAGGAAAGCCCCCGAGTGGACCTGGACAGGGGGAGGTCTGCACACAGGGTCTCCTTCCGGTCCAGACGAGGTTTCCAACCCTTTTCTAAACTATGGGAATCCCTTTTTAGACATCAGAACATTTCACTGACTCCCCACCCCCCTCCACAGTAGGTATCATTGTAAAATCCATTGGTTGATAATAATGACCAAAAGCTAATATAAATTCAACAGCACATTAAAGCTGAATTTGTGTCCTAACAGCGTCTACATATATTAGGGGACCATAATGTAGACATGCGGGTGAGAGATTATTTATTCAGCCCCCCATTGATGCTTGGGGGCATATGTGGATTTGTGGACCTTCTGCAGGACCTGTGTCCCCCTGAGCACGGGGCCCATGGTTTGGCCACTCCTGCAGGTGAGGCCAGCGCCCTCCCCTACCCACCCCAATCCATCACCATTAGCCCAGCCTTGTCACAGTGACGGGAGCTGGGGCAGGCTTTGACAGCGCCCGGCGAGTCTTTCCAACCTGCTTTCTGTCAGTGGTATAGCATGTCGCTCTAAGGATGTGTGTGAATGGATTCACTGAGAACATTCTCTGAGCTGCCCCGGTATCTACTGTAAACATGTGAGCTTTGTCGAAGGGTCTTTCTCTTATGCCCTCCACCTTCCACTTTGTTATCCTCCCATCTTTTTCAAGTTTTTATTTAGCGCTCAGCTCCAACGCCTGCTCCTGAGAGAGGCTGTGCCTGACCACCCTCACTGGAGAAGGCCTTGACCCCATTGCCTTATTTTTTTTTTTACCGGGAGGTCCCGGGGATCGAACCCGGGTCCCTCCATATGGGAGATGGACGCCCAACCAGTTGAGCCACATCCGACCCCACCATTGCCTTATTTTTGTTTTCTTCACAGATCTTGTCAACATCTGACATTATTTATTGGTTCATCTGTTTGCCGGCTTCCCTATCCCCATCCCACTAGAGTGGAAGCCCCATGAGAACAGGGAATCTCCAGTAACAAAAGAAAGCTTGGCCCACAGCAGGGCTCAGTAAATATAAATCTAAGTGACATGCCCAGGATTACACAGCAAGTCAGCCACAGAGCGGGAATGTGTCCCCAATCTCCTGCCCCACCCCCCACTCCCCACCATGTTCTTTCCAACACACCAGGTAAGTAACAGGTTCAAGATTTGAACCCAGGACTCCAAAACCAACCTGCTGGCCACCAGTACCAGGTCTTCCTGTCTTTCCAAAATACAGCCTCATACTGATTGGCCTGTCCACTAGAATGTAAGTTCTAGAGCCGCATTGTCCAATAATGCAGCCACTAGCCATGTGTGACTATCTAAATGTAAGTTAATTAAAATTAAATGAAATTTAAAATTCAGTTCCTCAGTGGTCCTAGCACATTTCAAGTGGTCAACAGCCACAATATCTAGTGGCTACCATATTGGACTGGTCCGATACAGAACATTTTCATCACTGCAGAAAGTTCTATTGGACAGCGCTGCTCTAAAGGCAGGGACGTTGTCTGCCTTGTTCATCATATCCCTAGCACTTAGAACAGTGCTAAGTGAGTGTCTCTTTATTAAATGAATAAGTCCATTAATGATGATACTTTGAGAGCCCCTTGCTCTCCTCTGCTGCTTACCCTTTCTCCTTCCCTCCCACAGGGAAGGATGAAGCCAGCAGTGTGGAGGTGACATGGCCCGATGGCAAGATGGCGAGCCGTAGCGTGGCCAGTGGGGAGATGAACTCAGTGCTGGAGATTCCTTATCCCCGGGAGGACAGACTTCAAGACCCAGCTCCACTGGAGGTGGGCAAAGGCATCTGGGCCTCATATCCAGAAAAGCAGTCACTACCCACAGTCCCAGGACTCAGCAGACTTAACTTCTAGAATGATGGAAATCTTAGCAGAGGGCAAGCTTCATAATGACCCCTCCATAGAGTTTGCAAAACACTATCACACCCACATCTTTCCTGCACTTCTCGGAAATCCCACGTATTGGCAGGGCAAGTATTTTCGTGTTTTTATAGAGGAGGAAACCGAGACCTGCCAAGGTACACAGCCAGAGTTCAGAATTGACGCCAAGTCTTCACTGCCCTCCTGCTTCCTTCCAAGTCTCCAACAAGGCCTCCTGGAGCCACTGAGCTCCTGCCCATTGCAGGGCCTCTGGGATCAGCAGCTTGGGACCAATATCTGGAGTGTCGTAACTCTGACAGGGATCCCTTTGTCGCAAATAACAGGAACCCCCTCAAACTCACACAAAGAAGGGATTAAAAAGAAGGCTGATAGGATAGCTCACAAAATCCAAGGGAAAGCTCAGAATGAGTAGCCATTGGGGCAGCTCAACAGCTTCCGCCCCAGGAGCTCAGGGACCTCTGCTCAAATGCTTTGTCATTAATGCAGTAGTTCGGGACCTAGGGTTACCCCACCCCAATAATCCCCATCCATTCACCCGCATAGATCATTGCTATCTTCTGTCTTGTGTAAAGGGTTATTCCTCAAGCCCCTCTGCCCCACCTCCAGGCTGCTGTCTCGGCACCCCATATAGACATAGTAGAGCCCCCACAGCCTAGGCAGCCAGAAGCCCAGCTCTTCCCCTCAGCATCAGTTAATTCAAATTCTGGCCAAAAGCCTTGATTCTTTCCTCCTGCTTGAGTGTCCACCCTTGTCCAATCAGCCCTGGCCAGAAAGGTGGGTCACAAGCATGGCTTGTAAGGAGCCCACCCTGGAACTGAGGAAGTTTCTCAGAGAAAGGGGTATGGGAGTGAGCAGACACCTCAAAAGGCACCTCCCAACTCTCATTACATTCTGCCCTGCCCTCTACCCAGCTTCAGTCGTGGAGCGATGCTGTAGGGATAGGCTCCATTCGTCACCCCAGCTCTGTCACCTGGGTCCGACATGCAGGGGAATGAGTAGGATTTGGAGGTGGATCTGTTCTTGGCCTTCCCTCCAGGCTCCTGTACTCAATGGAAGAAGGGGCCATGAAAGGGAGAGCTCACCTGGGCCTGGAGCTCAGAGCACCTCTCATTCCAGGGTCAGGGTGACAAGCTAAGAGCACCTCTCATTCTGGGGTCAGGGTGACAGCTGCTCTATGGCTGTGACTAGGAGGGAACTCAAGATGGAACCTTCTCAACTCACAAGTGTCTCTGGTTCTGCCCACCCTGCAGTGTGGCCAAGGATTCTCCCAGCAGGACAACGGCCATTGCACAGGTGAGTACCTGCAGGCACTGGGGAGATGGGGCCCAAAGCCACAACCTCCCTTAGGAATGTCAGCCTGAGCCCAGCAAGGCCCAGGCTGCAGACGAGGTGGTGGGAAGGCAAGGGGAGCATGTTGTTTGTCCCTGGGGCTCCAGATGCCAAGACAACAGGCGAGTGACTCACCAAGGTGGGTGTGATGTTAGCAACCAACAGGCTGAATCACCGCAGTTTGGGGAATTGGCTGTGCTTCCTTGCCGTGAATACAGAGTGGGGAGGAGACACAGAAGCACCTGGATGGTGCGCTCCCAGAGGCCTGGTGACGGGGGCTGTGATGGCTGGGTGAGCACATGTCTTCCACGGAGCGCTGGTGCCTTCAGCTGGGCTGGCCACTGGAGCAGCAAGCACAGGAGGCTGGCAGACAAGCTTGGCCATTTCCAGGGGCATTTGGGCAAAACCGGGTGTGGCGTGTAGTCACAGTACAGAGAGGGGACTGCAGGCTTAGGCAGTGAACAGAGGGGCCTTCCGGGGGGGGGCTAGCTGCAGCCCCGGCCAGGAGGGCAGCTGCATAAAGGCCCAGTGGCCTCCTGTAAGTTCCTTAAAGGCCTGGGATGGGAAAGGATCAGGCTTGTAGAGGTTCAGCCTCCAGGAGGCCCTCAACTCGATGTTTTCCATCCTGTTGACTGACAGTGAAGGGGCAGGCCAAGGATGCCTTCCTGCTTCTAGACCCTGGGGCGGCATTCTCCCCAAGTCCACACCCACGACCCTCGTTACCCCTCCTCCATGCCGGGCCCTGGGCTCACTGCTGGCAATGCAGGAGTGAGCAAGACAGGCCTCGGCAAGCACACAGCCCATAGGAGAGGTCCACGAGTAGCTAGACTTATGGCCATCCAGTGTCATGAGGCCTGGGGTGGAGGACGGGATGGGGGCTGTGGAAGCCCAAAGGCGGGGCCTAAACCAATCTAGGGAGGGTCAGAGAAGGCACCCCAGAGAAAACAAGACCTAAGCTGAGACCTGAGGGACAAGGAGGGGTTTGACAGGCACAGAGAGGAGAGAACGTGTTCTAGTGAAGCACACAGCTTGGGCAAAGAAGGGGAAGCATGTTGTGCCAGCAGTGGCTTGGGGAGGGGATCCATCCCCCTGCACTCTCCATGTCCCCACACTAGCCACTCCAAACAGGCAGTGAAGGTACCTAGAAATTCCAGGGGCTGCTCTGAGCACTGGAAGGACCCCTTGAGCTCACCAGTCCAGCCCCCCTCTTCTTTCTCGCCATCCCACAAATACTTGTTACGTGCTTCCGACATGCCAAGCAGGGTGCTGCATGCTGAGGATGCAGCCAAGCACCTGCCCTCTAGGGGTGTTCATTCTAGTTCCTTCTTGTACACACCAGGCAGCTGTGCAAGCTGCTTTAAGAACATCTTAGGCAAGGTGCCCTCTGGAGACTGCTCTAGACCCGACAGATGGGAAGGATCCTGCTTCACAGAGAGCCAAGGAAAGAACAGAAGCAAAGACCACAGCGCAGGAGAAAGGCTGGGTGGGTTCAAGGGCCAGGAAGGGGCCAGTGTGCCTGGGGAGGACAGAAGGAGCAGGGACCAAGTCGGGGGTGGTCTTGAAGCTGCGCTCCAGAACCTGGATTTTGTTCTCAGGGCCCTTAGAAAATGTTAAGCAGGAGAGTGACGTGATGTGATTCACATTTTTTCATCACTCTGAATGCTGAATTGCAGAATGAACTGGAAGGAAGAGTGGATGCCAGGAGGCCAGTTGGGAGGCAGAAATCCAGGCAAGAGATCGTGGTGACTTAGAATAGTGCAAGAGGAGTAAGAACGAAGTGGGCAGACAGAGGTATACTGTGGGGGTAGAATTGACAGGGTCTCTTGTTAAATTGTACAAGTTCAAGGAAAGGGGAGGAGTCAGGGATCACTCAGATTTCTGGCTGAGGAGCTAAGTGGATCATGGTGCTGTTTATTGAGTTAGGGAAGACAGGGGCAGGGGCAGAAGAGGTTTGAAGGCTGGGGGAGAATCTAAAGTTCCAATTGGGGCATTTTAAATGTGAGACGTGTAATAGACATCCAAGTGGAACTGTCAAGTAGGTCTCTTGATGAACGAGTCTGAGCCCAGGGGAGAAGATATGGCCGGAGATATGAGGTTTGGAGCCATCCATGTATGGAGAATCACCCACAGAAAGTGTGGTAGATCGAGGAGAAGACCCAGGTCCTGAGAACCCCAACATTGGAGATTAGTACAGAAGGAGCAGCCAAAGGGGCTGAAGTGAGGAAACTGAGGCCCCAAGAGGAGAAGGGACATGCCCAAGGTCACAGACCTCTCAGCCTGGACTGGCACCACCAGTGAGTGGTTCCCTCACCTTTCAGACACCAATGAATGCATCCAGTTCCCATTCGTGTGTCCTCGGGACAAACCCGTGTGTGTCAACACCTATGGAAGCTACAGGTGCCGGACCAACAAGAGGTGCAGTCGGGGCTACGAGCCCAACGAGGATGGCACAGCCTGTGTGGGTGAGTGGGGCTCGGGCAACAGTCCACTAGCAAAGGGGGTTGCTTCCATTCATTGGGAAGCTCTGGGTAGGCCCCAGATCACGTTCCCAACCCCTGCCTTCTCCAGGCTGGATGGAGTCCCCTTAGACCCATGTTGGGTCCCCAGGCAAGACCAAGGCCCTAAAGGGTCCTGTGCTGTGTCCTGGCCTGAGACTCTCACTCCTCATTTCTCCCCTTCTCACATTTCCTGAAACAAATGCCCCTATCTTAAGGTCCATCCATCTTTTCCTACCTGGGTTAGAAACTAGCTCCTGCTCCTGATCTTTATTTGAATTTCTGAACTGGTATTTGTCTTCTTCCTCCCAAACTCCTTCCTGCATCCCCAACCCACCCCCTTTCTCTTTCTCCCGTTTTCTATCTCCCTCCCCATCCTTTTTGCAGCTCAAGTTGCCTTTTTAGGTGGGTATCCCTCTACTGCCTTTAGAATCTCTGAGCCTCTCTCTCAGGCCTCATATCTTTCTCTAGGCCTTGGACTTTGCCTTCAGTTATATGCACTTTAAATCCCATCAATAAAGGAAAAAAAAAAAAAAAAAACTAAACTAACAACTTTTGTGGACACTAAGTCTCTCTCCTGCTGCCTGACTCTCTTCACGCCCAGTAGATTGGGCTCCGTGCTGCCTCCGAACGGACAGCAGGTGGCCATCTTTGGAAAGGGAAGTTTGGGAGATATGCTAGTTGCGTGAACTTAGTTTGTGAAGCTTTTCTGTGCATGTTTTCTGAGAAAACAGAAAAGGAAATTCTCCCCTATACCCCATCCAGCCTCCCTTACCCCTTCAGAAGAATCAATATCGTCCTTTTCTTTTCTGTATCCTGGTAAGATTCTTATTTCACCCTTGACAAAGATGGCTCCCAGGTGGTTGCTTGCTCCGTTGATTTAACAATGTATCATGTGCCTGCTGGTCTGGCCTGAGCTGTTTCTGCTTTGTGCGCCCTGACTTCTTGCGGTAGAGAAGGACTTGTTGGATTGGTGGTGGTGACGGGAAGGGAAAAGGGTAGCCATTTGGGACTCCTGATAAAAATGTTAAAGCTTGAACTTGTTAAGCCTTCCAGCCTCTTTCCTGGAGAAACTAAGTCAGTAAACTCTCTGCTGGATATTAGTGCCTAGCTGGTGGGAAAACAAAAGAAAACAAACACATCTGGGGCAAGTAGATGCTGGCTGGAATGTTCTGTTAGCATTGGTCCTTCCAGCACCTGCACCTTGGAAAGCAAATCATGCTAAGGGAATAATATCTGCCACTGGGCATGGTCAGGGGTTTGGGTGTGTGCAACAATGTTCACATTTGGGGGACTGCGGTTCAGACCAGGGGAGGGATGTGGGATGAGCAAGGGGCAGCTGTAGAAGGAGTAATCTAAGCCTTTTACGGGGGAGGGGGGGAGTCATTCTCCACTCTGGGCCTCAGTTTCCCTAATCTAAATGACAACAGAGTTGGGCTGACATATCCCTAAAGATACTTTCCTCTCTAAGAACCCACAGGGTATGGCTGGAGATAGGCATGGCTAGTCTCAGGTTACCCCGATTTCTAGAGAGAACCTTGCAACTTGCTCTCTTCTGCAATGTGCTTGGAAACTTGGAAGCTCCCATAGCCAGCACACCCTTTGGGAATGATGTAATGCCATAGAATACTTTCACAACCAGCTCAGAAGTGAAGGTTCTTTATAAATCACAGATCTATTCTTCATAGGGAAAAAATGTTGCCCCAAGATATAATAAAATCACACTTAAGAATGCAGCAAACCTTTTAAAAACATTTTTAACAAAAAACCCTACCATTTTCTGACGTAATAATAATACTCCAAATAAATCACAAAATATGAATTCCTCATAGCTAGTGCTGTTTTTACACTTGGAACAGGAGCATAAATGAAAAGTTCTAAAATAAAAACAGCTACAATTTCACCAAAAAGCATATGCCAACTTAAAAAGCACTCCACTTCTGGAAAGTCCACTCCTATGTATTGACATAAAATTAAAGATGTGAAAGGGCCCCAGAGATGAGGCTCAGAGACATGAAGTGATTTGCCCAAGGTCCCAGAGCCAGCTTGTCCTGGCACCAGGCCTGGACCCCTTTCCCACCACATTGTCTTGACTCTTTTCCATTGGGTAACAGGCATCTCTGTCACTGTTTATGCATTATTCCCTAGTCATTCTGGAAGCTGCTACCATTTTAGAAATGAACCAGTGGACCTAAGATAGTGAGATAAGTGAAACCCCAAACTCACAGATGCTATGGTTCCACACACAGCAGTAAGTGACAAGGTAACAGTGGCCACTGACTGGCCCCACACACAGTACAAGAAATAAGTGGCCAGGACAATGGGTGAGACACCCACCAAGGGCATCAGGAAATTCAGTACAACAGCAAACTTCAGAAGATGCCTTACAAATGATTACTATGAATCTCTACATTGAGTTTCTTACAACCGGGTCTATTTGTGTCACTTTACTCTACTTGATTGGTGGGGCCAAATGGGTTACAAAGATGAGTTCAATGTCTGCCCATTGGTTAAGAGCACAATGACAATATCCCAACCCCAGGGTAAGGAGGCTTTCCGTTTCATTCATTCATTCATTCATTCATTCAACAAATATTGATTGAGCACCTACTATATGCCAGGTCCTGAGCTAGGCTGCGAGCACACAATGGTAAGAGAAGCTAACGTGTTTGCGCTCACAGGCCCCACAACTGCTTCACCTTCAGCCAGATACAGAAGCCAAGTACGTGGGAGGGGAGTGGGATGCCAGGGACTTTCTGAAAAGTCGAGCTAGATTCTTGGGTTGCTATACCAGAAAGTAAGTGCTCTGCATTCGTTCATTCAGCAAGTATTTACTGAGTGCCTACTATGTGCCAAGCACTAGGTCTCTCCGTGAGAAAGATAACAAGATTCTTCCGATGAGGCTGTCAAGTCTCCTGCCCCCAAGATGCTTGTGTCCGGAAAAAACGCGAGACAAAAAGATACGGAGGACAGGTGGTCACTGAACCAATTCCTAACATTACCTGCCCCCAAATGACCTCCCCAACGGGCCAGGGAGTCCAGGCTTTCTGAGTTTAACTCTTCAAGTTC
Source organism: Tolypeutes matacus (assembly GCA_026826555.1). Classification (NCBI taxonomy): domain Eukaryota; kingdom Metazoa; phylum Chordata; class Mammalia; order Cingulata; family Chlamyphoridae; genus Tolypeutes; species Tolypeutes matacus. The sequence continues at coordinate 3,070,840 of JAKSZT010000380.1, read as the reverse complement.
AGGACATTTATTGGACTGTATGATACCAGCCCACAGATGGGTAGGAGCGAAGCCACATCCAAGCTAAGCCGTCCTCCTCTTTCTTCACACTCCTCTGCCTCTGACGTCCACAGGAGACCCCAACCCTTGCCCTCCCATTCTGACCACAGACAAGTCAGTCTTTCCTTTGTCTCTCACCCCCACTTGGACCCCTGACATCTTCATTTACTTTTGCTGGACTTGATTTTATAAGAGAAATAGCAAGTGCCTTCAGGGGCAGGCAAGTAACACAAAGGCACGAAACAGGCTAGGAGGGGATTATCTAAACCTGGAGGAGCCCACGCCACTTCTGAAGAGGGCAGCCACGACTCACTCCAGCTGAGCAGGAAGGTGGGCCATTACTGCCAGAGCGTCCTATTTTTCAAGAGAGGCGGAATAATAATAATAATAATAATATCATTTTTATTCTGCCCAGGGATCCTCCCTCTTCCCAGGAATGTACCCCTTAAAATGACAATAATAGTTTATATTTTGTGAGCTTGGCACGTCTAGGTCAAATCTAAGCTCTTTACAAGAATTAACTCATTTAATCCCCACAACAATCCCAAAGGAAAATGCTATAATTATCCCAGTTTTGCAGATAAACTAAGTGGTTTGTCCGGGGTCACACAGCTGGTACAAGACAAAGGCAGGATTCGGTTCTGGGCAGTCTGGCTCCCCAGCCTGACTCTTTAACACCGCTCCTCCCTTCTTTATTCCTGGCAGCTAACTGGTTTATGCAAAAGTCACAATCCCTTAGGCTATCCAGAGTCAAGAGTGGGTGTGGGAAGGGAGAAACGAGAATCCCTGGAGGGCCAGGGATCTGAGACCTCCTCCTCACATCACGTTCAAGCCTGCAAGAGGAGATGGCGGTACGCATGCGGAGCGTCCAATCGCTGGGCGAGCTCGTCAGGCCGACGCAGAATTTGCAAGAAAAGTGAGAAACCCACGTGGCCTCTCGCAGCATCCCCTCGGTCGCCAGCCCGGCTCTGGGAAGGTGCCATTCCGAGGGCCAGGAGTTGGATTATGTGTCACTCTGGCTGCTCTGGCCCCCTCCCAGGGTCTGGGCGTCACTCCCAGGCCAGCGCCACTGGACTGCTGCCCAAGCAGGAATGCCACTCCAACCTCCAAGCAAGGTGTCCTTCATCTGTCCAGAAACCCATTGAGACAGGAGGCCGAGCACTTCATTTTCTCAGGCAGCAAGCTAATGTTTTTCAGTAGATTCCAGACTGATAGCCCCCATCCAGACTCTCAGCCCAGGGGGTAAGTTGAGTCCCTCCCCTCTTCTCCCTCCCCAGGATCACCCATGGTCCCTCTCCTTCTGTGAGGGCCAGGACCCCAGCCATATCCTTTCAGGGGATGATGTTGTGTCTCCTTAGCAACCAGCTCGTCCTGGAAGGTGGAAGAAGAAGGGCAAGGAAGCATGGGCTGGTTAGCTCCACAGATAATGCCAACCCCCTCCTTTAGCGCCTTGTCCTCTTAAGGAACTGCTGTTGAACAGTGAGGTGGTCAAAAGGTAGGTCATCAGGCAAAATGAGAAGCATCCTTGGGGAAAGGAGCTAACATTTACGAAATGCCTGCCACATGCCAAGAATCTTAGATGTGTGTCTCCATTCATCCTCACACCTGTCCTATGAGATAAAATGATAGGAGTCTTTTTTTTTTTAAGGAGGTCCTGGGGATTGAACGCAGGACCTCATACGTGGGAAGCAGGCGCTCAACCACTTGAGCTAAAAAATTAGTCTGTTTTATTACCAAAGAAACTGAGGCTCAGAAAGAATAAATTACCGGGAAGCGGCTGTGGCTCAATCAGTAGGGCTCCCATTTACCATATGGGAGGCCCCGGGTTCAGTTCCCGGGGCCTCCTGGTGAAGGCAAGCCCGCCCGCACGGCGTGGTTGGCTGACCCAGCGAGCACAGGCAGCAAGGGGGGGATAAATGAATAAATAAATAAAATCTTAAAAAATAAAAAAATAAAAAAATGAAAAAATAAAAAAAGAATAAATTACCCAAGGTTGCACAGCTAGTTAAGTGGCAAAAGCTGTAATTCAAACCCACAACTGTCTGGCTCCAAAGCCTGTGTTCTTAAGCATGAGGCTATGTGATCTCCAGGTTATCGGCACTTGGACAAATTATTTAACTGGTTGTTCATTCAGTGCACATTGATTGGACACCTACTGAGTGCTGGGCATTGGTCTAGTGGGTGGGATATACGTCAGTGAACAACACAGGCAAAGCTTCCTGCCCTAGCGACACAGTCAACATAATGATCGAGGATATGGTATGTTAGAAGGTGATAAGTGCCTGTGGAAAAAGAGCAGCATAAAGGATTGGGGTGCCAGGATGGGGGCAGAATGCCATTTTAAATGGGGGGGGGGCAGGGGAGGAGACAGGGTAGGCTTCACTGAGAAAAAGCCACTTGAGCAAAGACTTAAAGTAGGTGAGGCGTCCTTGAGCCTCAGTTTTCTCACCTGTAAAATAGCAATGCTCCTTACCTCACAGGCCTATAGTGAGTCTTAAACAAGATAATGTCAAACAGATAACACGGTGCCTGGCACATAGTCAGCCCCCAGCGCATTAGAAATAGTATTGTTGTTGTTATTATGGCACCCCTATCATCATCACTGTTGACAGCAAAGCTCAGGATGGAGCATGCATACCTTCGGTGCCAAAGCTCACGTGCCTCCTGCACACTCTGCTGCTGCTGGGGTCACCTGGGAGCCCCAGGTGGCCACGGGATGCCCACAGGGAGCTGACAGCTCAGCAGGGCAGAGACGGCAAGGGCGAGACTGCAGGTGGTCACAAGGGGGCGCAACAACCCTTCCCGGGGCCTGGGCTGTGCTGATGGGCTCAGCTTAGTCCTCACGCAGTGCCGTTCCTGGGGAGAACAGTCATAAAATAAAACACCCCGAGCAGGAAGGCCGGGTGGGCTGGCCTCCACAGAGCAGAGGACTCCAAGCGCTGGTGAGACTCACAGGCTTCTAGAACTCTAAACCCCGGGGGCCCCTGAGAAGTCGGCTCCTCCTGTCCCATCCTTGGCAGAGGCGGAAGTTGCAGTTCAGAAGGGAGCAGGGACTTTGCCGAGGGCCCCAGCCCAGCCAGGAATCCACTCCCTGCCCGGGGTCCCCCGGCCCACTCTCCTACTGCTCCTGGAAAGACAATTGTGCTGAGAACTCGGCCCCGGTTCACTCCCAGCCTCCTTCTCCAGGAAACTCATAATGTTTCAGAAGCACGATTTTATTCATCGATTTTGGATATATGGGGAAGGGGGGGACCATGCTCATTCTTTCCATTTTGCTGATGTGGAAACTGAGTCACTGTAAGTGCCTATCAAGTGAAAGGAACCATGGCTTGGAACTTGAACACAGAGCTAGGATGTAAAGATCTGCATGAAGATACCTGCTGAGGACAGGGTCCTGCTCAGCTGCTAGAAGGGAGGCTGTGGGCAAGAAGTGTACGGTGGGGGCTGGAAGGAGAAGTTAGTGCCCTTCCCACGAAACCCCGCCCAGACCCTCATGTGCTCTGCCTGCCTGCCAGGAGCATTCCTGGGAAGGTCACTCATGCTCTTCTTCATGGCCCAGAACCATCAAATACAGCCTTCTAGAAAAAGATCTAGGGGCCAACTTTCCTCCCTCTTCCCCAGGCCTGGGTGCAGAGCTCCTTGGGAAGGAGAGAAGCACACCCAACTCCCCAGAACTGGCTCCAACTTCTGGGGGGACCATGGCAGTGAGAATAGTTTAGGCCGAAAGGGGGGCAGTAAACCCAATATACACCCTCTCTACAGTTTCAGGCCCCCAGACTCAAGATTTTCAGTCCTCGAGGGCAGATGCAGAGGAAAAGGGGGCAGGGACCTGGGACTGTTCCCTGTGCCCCAGACACCAGAAAGCCCTCAGGGTCTCACCCCACCCCCGTGGGTGTCTTGAGTGGGGAGAGTTGGTGCAAAAACCCCATGGCTCTCCTTCCTCTCTCCCTTCCATCCACCCTTAACCTTCTCTCTTCACCCTGAGACTCTGGGATCAGACACTCCCAGGCTTGAGTCCGAGATGCTGCATCCAACCGCTCTGTAAATGGCCTACACAAGTTACTCATCTCTCTGAGCCTCAGTTTCCTCATCTGTAAAATGGAGGCAAGAATAACAGCCTCATGGAATTGTTATGAGGATTAATTGAGCGAAAGCGTGTAGATCACCCAGCACAATGCTGGATTAATAACATGCAGGTGTTATTAAAATCTGTTCCAGGCCCTTTAACCTCCTAGTTCCACTTCTAGCAGTGCCTGATTTGACAATAATCCATGTCATTAACTGGGGTGACATTAGACCTATAAGAATCCCTCCCAATAAGACACATCCACCACTCAGATGAGTGAGCTCATTTGGGGACTGGGTTAATGCAGTACCTTCCCTGTGAAGCGCTCTGGCCCTGTGCTTAGAGCTGCACTGGGGAGGACAGGGCTGATCAGTACCCATCTATTCTCCTGCCCCTCCAGGGTCTGCCAGCATCCGTCTTAGGCCAGGCAGCCTCTTGCTCATCGCGGATCCATCGATCATCTCCATGCCCCCATCCTCTCTGTATCCATCCACTTACCCAACTGTCCATCCATCTGTGCCACTTCACCCTCCAGGGCCTGAGGCCAGACCTCTCAGGCAAAGCACTCATCCCCAAAAGGATTTCCCCGCTTCAGTAGAATGGTGTTCAGGGAGCACCGGGCAGGGACCGAGTGGGTGAGGATGCAGCCTCCCCCTCGCCTCCCCTGGGGGAGGTGGAGGGCGTGAGCAGAGCCACAAGAACGCAGCCGGCCAGGGCAACGCTCCGGAGAGCTGCTGCCCAGTGCGGGAGGGCCTGGGCTTGCCGCCTCTGGCCTTTTGTTGAGTTATTCCGCGACCACTTGCAGTCGGAGTGCTTCGGTGACCACTTCCTTGCCTGTCTGCATCTGCCTAAGCTGCTTCCCCAGTGGCCCATTACAGGATTTTCACGGCTGTATCCTTCCGTCCCTTCCTGCCAGCCTGTGTTGGGGGTACGTTTCCCATTTACCTGCCAAGGGTGAGGCGCCAGGACAGGCATTTGGTACAGGGGAAGGGAGGTGGTGGAAATGAGTAAGACAAGATCCCCCCATCAAAGGGTTTACCGATGACCTGGGGACAGCATGGATGAAGGCCAGGCTCTGTAAGCTGTGTCTAACATTTCCCTCTTCCCAGGGCCTTGCTCAGTATGCTCGCAGGTGGTAGCTGGTCCCCAATCACTTTTCCATTACAGAAATCGATAACTTGAATTACTCCAAAATAACTAGCACCTTCATGCCCCTGCAAAGCTAATTTTTTTGTGTCTGCATTTGCCCACGTGCTTCTCTCTGGGTCTGGAATCTGTCTTTATGATTCAATCCAAGTAGAATGAAGTCTTTTGTCTGACTGTGACATATCGTGGCAGAACGAAACCAGGCTTTGAAGTTGGAGACTCCCATCAGTTCAAGTCTTTGGGGGCCCTTTTCAAGCTACCTAATCCCCTGGAGGCTCAGTTTCCTCATCTATAAAATAATTTAAATATAACCACCCACCAGAGTCTTAAAGGACTCAATGGAATAATGATAATATACATGAATGTTTCTGGCATATGTTAGGGCATCAGCAAACCTTTGGATAAGTATGTTTATTCTGTGCAAGAATTGGAAACCTGACAATAAATCTATATCCTGAGGCCACTGTGTAATGAGATCCTAGCATAACTTTGGCGATCACAATCATATCACAATGGGAGAAAGAGATGACCGTTTATAGAGGAGCATTCCCATAATGCTCTCATTTTACAACTGACAGAGCTGAGGCTCAGAACAAGTGCGTGATTTCCTGGGGATCATCCAGCTGGTGAGGCCCTCTGACCCCCTTCACACTCTTTCACCACTTCCATCACCCCCGATTCCAAAGCGAAAGCGCCGGCGGGCCACCAGGGGGGAGCTGCTGGCTGCGTGCGGGCACGTGCTCAAATGGCAGGGCTTTGGACCGCCTCTTCGAGGCAGCTTTGTGAGCTCAGTGGTCTGCCCTCGGCACTGTCGGGAGGGCAGCCCTTCTGGAAGCCACCTGAGAAGGGTCACGTGGAGCCTCCTCTGCCTCTGAAGGCTGGACTCTGAAAGGAAGGAAAGGAACTGACGTTGCCAAGCGCCTTTTCATGCCAGGCACATTCGTGGACAGTTTCTCAGTGACTCCTCAAAACCAGTTGTTCTTAACCTCTTTGGGTGTCACATACCCCTTTGAGACTCTCCTGAAGGCTCTCAACTCTCTTCCCCAGATAAAGGCATATAATTTTGCAGACAAGTGCAGGGGGTTCAGGGTTAAGAGCTTCTGACGTAAACCTGAGCTATTTTAAGACTTTCTCAGGCCTCAGGGACACTATCTTGTGGCGGCCCCACCCCTCATCCCTTCAAAGTATTCCAGTCCATCCACAATGCACACTATGTGGTCCATATTCTTTTTTTTTTTTTTTTTTTTTTTACCAGGAGGTCCCGGGGATCGAACCCGGGTCCCTCCATAGGGCAGACGGACGCCCAACCAGTTGAGCCACATCCGACCCAATGTGGTCCATATTCTTAACTACCCAAGAGGCAAGTGAATTGCAGTTGACTGTTGGACATAATGTTATATTTTGTAGATATTTAATAAAACATTAATTTCAGTTTTGTGCTTTCTTTTCCTATTTTGGGGCCAATAAACTTTTTTGTAAGTTTTACTGAAGTCTATCATACATACAGAAAAATACACACATCCTACGTGTGCAGCTCAACGAATCTTCAGTGAGCACACCTGTGTAACCAGCACCCCAATCAAGAAACAGAACGTCTGGAGCTCCCAGAAGCCCCCCAGGCACCCCACCCCAGGGTACCTGCTATCCTGACTTCTGACTCCATAGATTAGTTTTACCCATCTTTAAACTCTTTAAATGGAATCATAGAGTTCATACTCATTTGGGTCTAGCTGCTTTCATGGACCCAAAAAACATTTGCTTCAGGTCTCAGAAACATTTTCAGAGGCTTGTGAAAAACTCACAGACCCAGGTATTCTCTAAATGAGGGGTTCTCGACTTTGTCTTCGCACTAGAATCACAGGAAACTTTTAAAACTCCTGGTGCCCAGGCTGCACCCCCAACCTAGTAAATCAAGATCTCTGGGGGCAGGACCAGGCACCGGTGATTCGCAAGGCCCCCCAGGTAATACCAGTTGCAGCCAAGGCTGAGAATCACTGCTCTACACAATTCGGTGAAGGAGATACTATTATCCCTATATAACAGCTGAGGAAACTGAGGCTCCAGGAATCTCCAGCATGTGCTAATATCATGGATGTGGAGCTCAAATTTGGGTCTGACGTGGAGTCTTGTTCCCAATGCCTTTACCCTCGAGGAAGCAATAGTAAAACCAAAACCAGAGCGGGGGCTGCCTCCTGCCTGGGACCCTCCTCACTGTAAGTCCTTCAGTGTGGAGAAGGGAGGTTGGATTACCAGGGCTGCTGAGACCCCAGAGAAGGGCTGGTGCCCAGCATGCAGTGCCCAGGGGCCCGCTATCATCAGACTCTACCTGTGCCCTGTGCCTCTGGAAGCCACAGAAAACTCCTTGCCAGTTGGGAGCAGTTGCCAGTTTGGGGGTGACAGGGGAAGTTTCACCACAACAGCTGACTTGGCTTTGCCCCAGGCATCCTTCAATCCCCAAGTGCAGTGCACCATTCCACCACCTGGCGGCGCCTCGAGCTTCTCTAAACCCTGTGGTTTTCACATGCCCTGTCTTTGGCCAAGGAACTGCTGGCAGCAATGAGGGAGCAGAGCGTGAAGCTGAGAGCCCTGGGGGATGCCTGGCCACCTAGCACCTTCAGATGGGACCTAGTTGATAGGCAGCCTGGCCAAGGCAGCAGTAGGTCTCCTCTGCTGCCCAGGTCCTGTGAGGGCCTGTCCCTGGCTGGCAAGGGGTGCAGGGACGTGGCTGGAACTGGACCTGGGAGAGAGGCCATTTCCCCCATAACTGAGCCAGCAGAGAAATACCAGAGAGAGAGCCCAGCCCACAGTGAGCCAGTCTCCCCCACTGCCCTTCAGCAGGTGGCCCCAGCACAGCCCACCCACACTCTGGTGACGCTCTGGGCTGGAGGTGCCAACCCCACCTCAGAGCCCAGGCACAGCTCCACCTCCTTTCCTGAGAACCTGCCAAATCCTAATCCTAGGATGGCTGAGGATCTCAAGCAACCGAGGGGGGTCTCTGAAGCTGAATCTATCATCGCCTCCATGGTTTGGAGTCAGATTGCCGGCTTCAAAGCCAAGCTCTTCCGCTTCCCAGCTGTGTGGCCTTGGGCAAGTTACTTAACTTCCCTGAGCCTCAGTCTGTAAAATGGGAATAACAACAGCCCACACCATAGAGGGTTGTCATGAGGATTAGATGTTCTATGTGTAGACTTAGCTTGGTGCCCAGCACACAGAAAGTGCTAAATGTTAGCTAATAATGATATTATCATTATTTGAAAGTGGGAGGGCTGAGCTGGTTTTACCAGTTTGGAAATCCTCACCCCTCATCAGGACCTTCTCTCCAAGACAGCTCGGTGGGGGCTCAAGTCTGGCCTCAGGATAGAAGGAACTTCCTATCCTAACAGGACAGAATGACCCCACCTGCATTACACAACAGCCTCCCTGTAGCAGTGCCCACGACCACACACCTCAGGCTTGAGCAGAGAGTGAGGCTAGGCTGCCCATGGCTCAGGCAGAGGCCGAGCTGCAGCTTAGGGGCAGTAAGTACCCGTGTGAGAGCCACCCAGAGCCCCATCTAGCACCACTCAGAGGGGATCCCCCAATCCCCACCCAGTGGCCAGAGCCATTGTTCCTCCAGTCTGACGAGGGTCTCTTGAGGCGTACCCTTGGTCCACAGACCCGAGTGTGAGTCCCAGGCTGCCCTGAGCCTCAGGCAACTTCCCATCCAGGTGCCCTACCAACCTCAGTTCTGAGCTTGGCACCATCACCAGCAACCAGCTGTGTGACCTGGGGCAGGTCATTCACCCTCTCTGGGCCCCAGTGCCACCTCTATAAGATGAAAGGACTCAGGTGATCTTTAAGTCCCCTTCCAGCTCTAGCATATGATTTTAGCAGTGTCTGGCACTCAGTAGGTACTCAATGTTCTTTAATTCTGTGAAATCCAAGATACACCGCTGCTAGGCTCCAACACCCACCTCCTTCCAGTCCTCGGTGTTGAAAACTGACATGTGTGATCCATCCCCAGCCAGGGCCCAATCCAGAGGAAGAGCTCAAGAAATGAGTAATGAACCACTTCTGTGCTGGCTTTCAATCCAACCTGTTCCCCACACCAAACTGCATGCACCTGGTAAAGTCTTGCAGCTAAAAGGATCTGGCATGTCTGCTCCCCCCCTAGACTGTAAGCTCCAAGAAGGATCCATCTTGTCCCCCTGTGCCAGGTCCTGTGCCTCCCCCTGAGCACTAGGCAGCTGACTGAGCCCTGCCTCCTTGGCGGATGTGAGCGGGCAGCCAAGCAGCCCCTCACTGTGCTCCTGGGGCCCGGAAAGCCACTCTGCCACCGTGAGAGAGAGAAAGCCCAGAGCCTCAAGCTGGGCAAGTCCTTTTATTGGAAAACGATAATAAAACAAAAGGCCACCCCACGGCCTGTGCCCAGCTGTCCCCAGGAGACGCACCAGTGCAACATGACCCGCCACACAGCTGGGCAGGACAGGCACAGGCCAGGTCCCAGGGCGGGGGCTGCGGTGGAGCCCCCTGGGCTGCAGCCTCTGGGGGACCCCTGAGCCAGGACTCCCTGGAGCCTCAGGGGCTGGGCCAACCCTTCCCAGCTCTCTGGGTAGGCAACTCATTCCCACATACTGCTCCTGTGTCCAAAAGTGAATCAGGCCCCTCTTTGGTTCCAGAAAGCAAACTGCAGCGGCTGGTCTCTCAGATCTGCTGCTAGCACCTCCTTCTGGTGGTGAGGCAGGCAGCCTCTTTCTGTCCGTCTTCGGGGACCAGGACACGGGCTGCTGGCTTCCTGCTGCTCCCCTGGCCTCGGGAGCCAGAGTGGCCTTGGCTGGACGGTCCTCCTTTTCTTTCAAGGAGGGAGTTTGCCCTACACACACACACACACACACACACACACGTTGCCGGCTCCTCTGAATGTCCAAGGAAGCCTCACACAGCCTTTCAGAGCCCGGGGCCTGGGATGCTGGCTATGCAGTGTCTGCCACCCACTGCCTCATCAGAGGGGGCTGAGAGAGGGGCACAGAAAGCCCTTGGAAGGTTGGCTCTGCTCTCCTAGGACCCCAGCTTCTCTTCTGCTAGAAAGTACACAGTAGAGTCCGAAGGGAGGGAGGGGTTCCGGGTGGCAGGGAGGCCAGAAAGAGCCAAGCTAGCAGCCCCGCCCAGAGGTGAGGGGACTTAGGACATTATTTACAGGGGGCCAGGCCAGACCCACACAGGAAGAAGCCACAGACCCATTGTGTCGCCAAGACAAGACAGGATGCAGAGGGGGCAGTCGCTGGCCTCACACGTGCACCCACACACGTGCGCGCGTGCACATGCTCATTTTCACGCAGGTACTCATCTCAGGACGATGGCTCCCGTTCAGGGGGTTCCAGCCACTCAAGGCTACATCTTTCCCGGAAGGCCCTTCTTGGGGGCCGACCCCTCCAGGCCCCAGCCAGCCTCCGGGAGCCCCACCCACCCTGAGCATCCCACGCCAGAGCTTGGCAGCCGGCAGGAGTTGGGCACCTCCTGGCAAGGCCCAAAGGCCTCCAGGCTCTGGGTGAAGGGAGGGAAGCCACAGGACTAGAAGAGGTCAGGAGGGCTTGGCTCCCACCACAGAGCCCAGAGGCTGACCACTGCCATCTCCCCAGACGTGGAATTCAGTGGAGACGGGATCACAGACAGGCAGAGGTCCTGTGGGGCATCGGACAGAGCAGACGCGAGGCGGCAGCCATCGGGAGCAGGGCCCCGAGGGGAGAGCAGCCCCTCAGCTGAGGCCTTTTGGCCCAAGTCTTGGTGGATCTAGGATTTGGGATGAGGAATCATGCAGGGTGGAATTCTCTAGGCAACAGGCCTGGGTCCCCCCCTCTGGGGTGATGGGAGAGGAGCTTCAGGTGAAAGGACTTTCCAAATGGCTCTGTGACCCAGACCAGCCCCATCGGGAAGAGCCAGGTCAGGCAGTGGACTGACCCTGCCAGGGGCGAGGGGCAGAGGGCGTGGGTCGATGGCCAGCGGGAAGCACTGAGCCGGTCACCCCTCCCACCCCCAGGCAGCAGGGTGGGCCCAGAGAACGACTCAGAAGCGGGTGCTCTGGTAGCGCAGCCGCCGCAGGTCTGAGAGGACCTCGCTCCGGCCATACACCTCCCCACAGGGGCTCTCGGCCAGTCACCGGGCCCCCGCCCCGCCACCCCCGCCGCTGCTGCTGCCGCTGCCGCTGGAGCTGCCGCTGCTGGAGCTGCCGCTGCTGCACCGGTCCTCGTAGATGGAGATCTCGATCTGGGCAGCAGTTAAGGAGAGCTGCCAAGCAGGGGCCCAACGTGAACCTGCCCACTGAGGCCAGCAGGGAGGCTGGTGCTGCCGGCTGGACGCGAGGGGCAGGGAGGGGGCCTGGGGAGCTCGACCACCCAAGCCCATCATGCTTGTACTACTCAGCTGGCAGGAACAGGGCCATGCAGGGCGGCCACCGAGGGTGCTGGGAACACAGCCGTGGTCACGCAGAGGCTCTCTGCCCTCCAGAGCTTACATTCCAGTGAGTCTGGTCACTGCCTCCAAGGGGATGCATGGGCCTTGCTGCAGCCTAAGTGTGAGGACTTATGTGTCCTGAGTTCAAATCCTGACTCGTCTACTCACAAACTGATTATCTATCACTATCACATCTGTGAAACGGGGATAATAATAGACTCTGGGGGTTATTGCGAGGATTAAATGGAACGCTGCACGGAAAGCGCTGTGTACAATGCCTGGCAGAGAAAAGGCTAAATGAAAAGAAACTCCTCTCCTGGGGCTTTGTAGACATGTGGTCCTGGGGGTTTCTCTTTACTTTTTCTCCCTCTGTTTCTCAGTATAATTTATGAGTTAACCGTTCTGCTCCCATCGCTGCTGAGGGGGGAGGGATGTGTGCACGTGACCACACGACCCCAGGTGAGTGAGCAGACTTCCAACCTGCCCTTTCCAGCCTCCGGAGTCGCCTTGGAGTCACCTCGTCCCAGACCTCGTTTTCCTCACCTGCAAGGGGGGGGATGATGGGACCACATGGGATTCAATGAAGGCCACACGGGACATGTAGACAGGTGGTGATTTGCACAGCCCCTGAGGGGCAGTTGGAGACAGGATTGGGGGGTCTGGCTAGCCTGGGTTCAAATCCTGGCTCGGACAGTCACCAGCCATGTGACCGTGAGCCGATGTCCTTCTCTACAAAGAGGGCTGATAAGAGTCACCTACCTTAGGGCTGGCTTGAGAATCACGTGAATTCATGTTTCCAAAGCACTTGGATATACTATCAATCTGGCATTGTGGTGGACTGAATTGTGTCCCCCTGAGAGACATGTTCAAGTCCCAGCCCCTGACACCTGTGAATGTGACTTTATTTGGAAATAGAGTCTTCGCAGAGGTCATTCATTAAGATGAGGTCACATTGGACTAGGATGGGCCCTAAACCCAGTCCCTGGTGTCCTTGTAAGAAGAGCAACAGACACGCTGAGGAAGCTGGCCAGGAGAGGTAGGGGTGGAGATGCTGCCACCAACCAGGGAGGCCTGAGCCCCAGAAGCTGGAGGCGACCAGGAGGGCTCCTCCCCTCGAGCCGCTGCCGGGAGCACGGCCCCACGGACACCTGGCGTTTGGACTTGTAGCCTCCAGCACGCCAAGGAAATACGTTTCTGTGGCTTTAAGCCCCCCAGTTTGTGGCACTCTTACAGCAGCTCTAGGAGGCAAATGTGGGCCCGTGCTCAACACTGACTAAGTGTAGCCCAATACATTCAAGCCCTGAAGCTAACAAACAGCTCCAACACTTGTGGTGATGGACTTGGGGAGAAAGGTGACTGGCCAGGTGAGGAGTCCCAGGGAAGCCCTGAGCAGAGGCCCCTGGGGTGGTCCACATTTACTGGCAGCCTCACGCACAGCCAGACAGGCTGCCCCCAAGACCCCGCACACAACAGCCTGGAAGGATACAACCCTCATCCCACGCTCCACGGGGTCCGTGAGCAGGAGGCCGCGAGGGGCGAAGACCTTCTCATTCTGCTCCTGGATGTACCGGGAGATCTTCTTGAGAACCTGTAGGAAGGGTCAGTTGAGGGCGAGCATCCGGGACTGGAGCCCTGGGGGAGGGGCCGCGGGGCAGGCCAGGGGCCACCTTCTCATAGTGGGTCTCCATGCAGAGGAAGATGAAGTAGGCCGTGGCACAGGCCAGGCAGCCCTCGAGGTAGGAGCTGCCCCCGATCTTCTCGGCCTCCGCGTAGAAGCTGTTGAGAGTCTTCACGGTCTCCTCAAATAGCTGCCGCTCGATCTGGAAGTAGAGAGGGACAAGGAGCCGGCTGACGTCAGCCGCCCTGGGGCGGGGATGATCAGGCTGAGCTGGCTGCAGCCTCAGGTCCTCCATGCCTGCGTTCTGGGCTGCAACGCTTCCCCCGACTTCCCCAGCTCCCTCAGCTCTTGCCCTCCCACCTCCCCATTCCCTGGCCCCTCATTTCTCTCCATCATGCATCACCTGAGTTACTACATACTGTCCAAAAGAAAATAAACTCCACGTGGGTTTGTTCACTCCTATGTCCCCAGGACCTAATATGTAATAGGTGCTCTGAAATCCTTGCTGAATGTTGAGGGAACTGACCCCAGAGTCTCTGCTCTTCACCAGGCAACCCTATACCAATCTGGAAGGTCATGTTCCAAACTCAGCAGCTGTCAAAGTACTGCAGCCCCGACCACATTCTTCAGAGCCCCCCACCCCCACAGGACCAGATCTGCCCATTGTGCAAGTTAGTGACCTCCCAGGCCTTCTAGGGCAAAAGCTCTCCCAGGAATAGTCAGAAGCTTTGGGGTCCCACTGCTCCTTCACAGACCTGGAGGGAGCACAGAGAAAATTTTGCCCATCTGGTCCATGATCCAAGCCCTGGTGCTCTACCTAGGGACAGGTATGCTAAGATGAGGAGACCCATCATGCCCACCCAAAATCTGTTTAGGGGTCAAATCAGCAAAGGCCAGCCCTGCCTCCCCCTTCCCAAACCCCACCCTGCATTCAGATCTGCCTGGGCTGCTGGATGGAAGAATCAGCGTCTTCCCTCTGCTTCCTGAAATTCCAGGCCAGTTCTAAGGCAGTCTGGGATGAGAACTATATACACCTCCAGAACCAGGGGCCAAACTCAGCAAAAGCAGCTGAGGACCCCAAGTAGCTGAGTCTAAGGGAGGGGTTCTGACACAAGCTTTGGTTGGTCACTTTTGATGCCATTTGGCAGGCTCTGGGATGAAGCATTGGGTTCTCTCCTTGCCCGAGGTGGGAAGAAGGAGGGAAAAGCAGCCGCCAGCCCTTTCTTCCAAATCTCTAAGCTTTCCCTGCCAAGTCTCTGATCACGAAGGCATCCGGTTTTATCACTACGCACTAAGGATACACTCGCATCTGTAAGAAAATATGAGCCCTGTGAACAAGCATCGTCAGGGCACCAAGATATACCTGGCTCAGACACCAGCCTATTTGAATTCCCTTTTCTGGCACTCGGTTTCTTCTGTTAAAATGAGCGGGATGGGCTAGTTCAGTGCTTCCCAAAGCTTAATGCGTATGAGAATAACTAAGGATCTTGTTAAAAGGCAGGTTCTGTCTGACTCAGTAGATCCAGGATGGGACCTGGGAGTCTGCGTTTCTCACAAGCTCCCAGGTGATGCAGATACAGCCAGTCCACAGACCACAGATTTGGTAACAAAGGCCTAGTGGTTCTCACCTTTGGGTGCTACTAAATCACCTGTGCAGCTTGGAAAGCCTGCAGATGCCCAAGGCCAAACCCCAAGAGATTCTGATTCAAATGGTCCGGGAGGGCGGGGAGGATGCATCTAAGCAATGAAGACCACTGTTGCCCTACCCTACCTGAGCTGCAGAGTGCTTGTTTCAAGAACTCCCCAGATGGGGAGGGGGCATAGCTCAGGGGTTGAGCACCTGCTTCCCATATATGAGGTCCCGGGTTTAATCCCCGGTACCACTAAAAAAAAAAAAACAAAAAAAAACCTCCCGCAGTGATTCTAATGTGTAGCCAAGAGAGAAATAAGAAGTGCTGTACTAGAAGGCCAGTGATTCTGAAAGTATGATCTCTGAACCACCTGATTCTGAATCACCTGGGGATTCCTCATTAAAAATTAAGATCATCAACTCTGGCTGCACATCGGCATCACCTGGGGAGATCTGAAACAACACCGATGCCTGGGCCCCCTTCCCAGAGATTCTGATTTGGTTGATCTGGAGCATGGCCTGAACACCAGGGCTTTTAAGAGCTCCCCAGGGAATTCTAATGTGCAGCCAAGGTTGAGAATGGCTACTGAAAAAGTGGAGATTCCCAGATCCCAGCCACCAACTGAGTAAGCCTCTCAGGAATAGGGCTCAGGAATTTATATTTTTTAACAAGCTTTCTGGCGATGTTCACACAACTGCAATTTGAGGGTTGCTAGAAGATCCCTGAGGTTTCTTTCAGCCCTAACTTTCTATGAGGAGACTGCAAGACAGTGTTAAGGATATTTTTTATTCTTCCATGTGAAGTGGCTAAACATGTTATGTGTCATATATTACTTTTATCCTGGAAAAAATGCATTCAAATAGCCCCTCTGTCTCATCATACATGGCCTGTGGACCAAGTTTAGAAAAAGACTTCCTCACCCTGCTGTCCAGCTCTGGGGGGAATTTGGTCTGGAACTGACAGATGGTCCCATCACTGTAGTCTCTCTGGATAAAGACCTTGGTGGCCAGAGAGGCACTTCGCCGGAGCTCCTGCAGATTGTGGACCTGAGGAGACAGACAGGAAGCTGCACTGAGGTCTCAGTTTATCTAGGACTGACGGGTTTCCCAGGGTGCAGGATTTTCAGTGCTAAAACCAGGAAAGCCCAGGCTTACTAGGATGAGTTAGTTACCCTACATGTGCTCCAGGAAGGCTGTGAGGAAGCAGGACTGTGGAGTTTACCCAAGAAGATGTGCTGAGCTATGCCAGAAAGATCTAGAAAAAGCCTGAAGCAGAGTCAAAGCTGAGCCAAAATGAGAGGTTCTGGAACCATCAACAGAGCCAGAAACAAAGTCTAACAAGAGGGACAAGACCTCCTGGTGGTCAACTCAGGTACCCCCTACTCCTCCCACACGCACATAGATCGATCTCTCTCTCTCTCTCTCACACACACACACACACACACTATCTACTAACTATCTATCTATCTATCTATCTATCTATCTATCTATCTATCATCTATCTATCCTCTCTTGGACTTTTCATGCTTTCATTCATTCAATAAGTATAGAGTATTTGCAACTTGTCAGGCCACCTGCTCTGGGAATCCAGCACTGAACAAGACTGAATCAAACCCTGCTGATTGGAGCTTACAGTAGGGTTGGGTGGAACCAAGGGGGGTGGAAGAGTACCTGTTGTGCCCATGAACTCAGGGAGATTTGAGTTCAGGCTAAGTATGACTCAAGCCAGAGAGCACCTCAAAGTTTTCAGGTTCAGTATTTCTCACCACAGGAAAGAAGGGGCCTGGGCACATCTCAAAGTTGCCCAGAGATAAGTGACTGAGGCCAGAAATTGAAGAAATTCCCTTCCCTGGTAAGAAAGAGTGGGGCAATTTCTGTCCCTTGTTCCCACCTGCAGACTTGACATCAACAAGAAACTTTAGTGTTTGAGAGTGGGCTCAATTTCACAGAACAAGGCTCTTTCTTCCAGTTCTGCAGCAGCCATCACCCACATTTGAGACAAGCATCCCACTGGGTGAAATATGCCAAACATTGGAACCGCTGTGGAGACCAAGCCCCAAAGGCATCGTGAACAAACAGCCAGTTCATCCTATGTAATTAAGGTGAATCCATTCAGTCTCTCAGCTGTCACTTAGTGAGTCCCTACTACTGCCAGGCTCTGGGGATGCTGAACAAAGACAGTCTGTGAGCTCCAGGGAGGAAGACAAGTAAATGTATAGTTAATTACTGTGATCAATGCTATAAGGAAGTGACATCTTACCCAGAAATGCTGACTCAGAAAATACTTTCTGAAGCCTGTATTGCATCATAAAGGAAAGCCTGGAGTTACCATGGTAGGGGATGGGCAGGGAGTGGGGAGAGGGAGGAAAAGGCAACCCAGACAAAGGGAGAGGCTTGTGCAAAGCAAAGGTCTACACCAATGACGGGGAGAGAGTTTCAGCAAGACTGGGGTTGGTTTGCAGATTAGATAAAAGCATTGGGAGATAAGAATAGAGGAGGCAAGGGTTAGATCACAAGGAGTTGGAAGGGGTTTCTGCTGGGGGCAAGATTGAAGATAGAAGATACTTGAACATGCTTAAAAGCTGGAGGGAAAAATACATAAAAAGAGAAAAGCTATCGATATAATAGAAAGAGTAGATAATTGGTGGATCAAGGACCTGAAAAGATGGGAAGCAGGAGAGCACTACGTGAAACTTTCCTAATCTGGGTGATTCCAAAGTATTGTGATTGGATTAAATAATCTATAAACTCTTCTACTCTTAATATTCCTCAATTCCTCTGAGGGGTTTTTTTTTGTTTGTTTGTTTGTTTTTACCGGGAGGTACCGGGGATCGAACCCCGGTCTCTCCATATGGTAGACAGACGCCGAACCTTTTGAGCCACATCCGTTTCCCTTGGGTTTTGTTTTTTTGTTTGTTTTTAGGAGGTACCAGGGATCGAACTTGGGACCTCGGTACATGGGAAACAGGTGCTCAACCATTTGAACTCCACCCACTCCCCCTCTGAGGGTTTTTTTTTTTTAAAGATTTATTTTATTTATTTATCACCACCCCCGCCCCTCGTTGTTTGTGGTCACTGTCTGCTCTCAGTGTCCATTTGCTGTGTGCTCTGTGTCTGCTTGTCGTCTCTTTAGGAGGCACCGGAAACCGAACCTGGGACTTCCCAGGTTGAGGAGAGATGCTCAATCACCTGAGCCACCTCAGTTCCCTGGTTTCTTGTGTCTTTCATTGTCTTTCATCTTTGTGCCTCTTTTGTTGCATCATGTTGTTGCATCAGCTCACTGCACCTGCCCACCACGCCAACTCGCCTTCTCCAGGAGGCACGGGGAACTGAACCCAGGACCTCCCATGTGGTAGGCAGAAGCCCAATCACTTGAGCCACAGCTGCTTCCTTCTGAGGGTTTTAATAAAGGATGTCCCTCTTAACATCTACTAGGATGCTATGATAATTTTGAGAAGAAAAGAATCCTTTGGTAATATAAATAATTTTTAATGTATCTGTTCTGTCTGGTTAAGGTTTAATAATTTTGTTCTCAAAAGAAAAGAGGCTGGGGTCTCCCTCCACCCTTCTAAAACAAATTTACAAGAGGCAGTCAAGCTTGAGGGTGGATTTCCCTGGCCCTAGAAGGATCATCCTCGCGCTTTGTGGAGGGTGGATGGGAATTGGACAAGACTGGGACAGGAGACCAGTTAAAGGGATGATTATCTGTGTAGTAATCCAGGGGAAACAAAAGTGGATCTAAACCTAGGAGTCTTAGTCTTTTTGGTTCCATGGACCCCTTTGCCAGTCAGGTGAAAACCATGGACCCCTTACTAAGTCCACACTATCCTGTGTATTATTTAATAAATATATCACACCCACACCAACAAGTCCCCACAAGAATAATGTGTTTTTGAATTTCAAATTCAAGCTCACGAACCCCTTGTTAAGAACCCCTGGTCTAATCCAAGATAAGTGGTGGTGAGCACAGAAAGAAAAGGGACCGTGCCCCAGCCATTCTGATATGGATTCTACTTCCTCTCTTCCAACGGCCTCCTTTGTCTGTGCCTGAAGTCACACTTGTACACGTGCACACACCCAAAAATGTGTGCTACCATGAAGATATGTTTCCCTAAACACTGGCTAGCTGCTCACCAAGCCATATCTTCTTCCTCCTAGGCACACAGCTAGATTAATTCCCAGCCTCCCTTGCAGCTAGGTGTGGCCGTGTGACTGAGTTTTAGCCAATGGACTGTGAGTGGAAGTGATACTGTCACATACAGGCTTGGCCACCATAAAGACCTGTCACTCCTCCATGCTCTTTCCCTTCCATGAAGATGGTGGACCCACAAGATGGAAAGAGTCTAGGGCCCTGAATCTCTGCCTGGAGGAGCACCCCCTGCAGATCAGGAACACCTGTTTGGGACTTCACTGAGCAGGAAATAAACTTCTGTTGTATCGAGCCATTCGGATCTGAGACTGCTACCTTAGCTAATACAGCTCCATTTCCTCTTGGCTTTGGTCTACTGGTTCTCCAGTAGCCAGAGTGAGAAGAGTCAACACCCTTCCCAACCCAAAAATGGCCTGAGCCTTAGAACACTGTCCTGGCTCTAGGTGACTAGGAATCTGGTCCTCTCCCTGGAGAGTATACATGGAGTCTTGAGAAGTTGCTAGAGGATGGTATCAGGCACATTTTATAGCCAGAGCCTTGTATGCCATTACAGACTCATCTGTAGTAGATGATGAGCAAGATTTAAAGTAAGACTCTCCTGGCCCTCTCCACACTGACTCAGTTATGAAGTGCCAAGAAGTCCTCGTGCAAGATATGGGAGCAGGAGATGTGGGTGCTGGTCCTGGCTATGTGACCCTGGGAACATTTCTTCTCTGGGCTTCCATTTCTTCAATGGGAAATTGAGAACTTGGAACTGGACAATATCTAAAGCCCCTTCCAACACCAACATTCTAGAAGCCTTATCAGGGATTATGGATACAAATGTGTACAGGGTATGCTAAGCATGTAACTGGACCAGGTGGAGACTGTGGCAAATTAGGAAACTCATGCTCTGTCTTGAGAAGGCAGCTGATCATTGCCACATTAGAATATTGGCCGTTTTTGCCAACACTTCTGATTTTTCAAACGAAGCCATAAATCCAGATTTTCTTAATGTGAAATATCCTGATTTTTAAATGTTTCCAATAAATTTTTAAGATTTATAAGCACTAAGCAGACCAAATAAGGCACATTTTGGACTAGATCCAGCCTATGAGGTGTTGGTTTAGGCCCTCCAAATAAGGAAATCCTATGGCAGGAGCCCTTGTGCCAGAACTAGAGCCAGGCTTCAGGTCCTCTGCCACCTGGCTAGTTTGCAGGAATCCAATGGGGGTTTTGGCAGAGATCCATGAATCTCTGAAGTCCTACAAGGGGCTCCAGAACATGTGCACACCTCTCTCTAAGGCTGCAGCTTCTGTGTCTTCCCTGGGCAGCTTCCACCCTGAGCATCTCCCCAGGAAGTCCTTCACTGACCCAGACATCTGGGCTTCTCACCTTCCTCGACACTGCCCCTCTTTCCTATCACCCTCCCCTGGGCCTGTTGGCAGCTGAGTACAGACAGGGCCAAGAGGCATTTCATGAGAAAGAGAAAATCAGTGATGACATTTGCTGGCACCAATTTTCAAACCTCAGTGTGACTGGGAGAAGGCAGCCTGGGAAATGGGGGCACCATGCAGGGCCTATACACACCACAGAGTCAACCTGACAAAGGTGGGAAGGAGCAAGCAGCAGAGTATAAATGAGCATGCCCAGGCCAGTCTACCAGGACAAGCAGGAGGTCCCATCCGGACCCACATCTCCATCCTCATCAAAAACCATCTAATTCCCTAAGGTGCCCTTGGGGCTCAACTCAAGAATCAGCTGATGTGTCAGGACTCCCTGGCTAGGGTGTGGAGGAGCAGTGAAGATCATGACTCACAGGCAACCAGAGCAGGCCTCAAGATGGAAAACTGGCCCAGGGCTTCCTTCTTCTCAGAGTAACTGGGGCCCAAGCCCAATCCATTGTCTGCCGGTTTTTATTTCCATGCCTGGGAGACTAAGCCTCTGAATGCTTGGCTGTAATAATACTGCTTGGGTGCATTTAAAAATCTCTTAGGGGCTAAACTCCACATTCAGAGCAGCCCCTCCCAGGCAGGCATTTCCAAGTCGTCCCTGGCCATGTAGACTGTTTCCCAGGATGACCCTGAGCCCAGTGACACACATTCACAGAGGTTTGCCACTCAGGAAAAAGGCTCATTACAGCTTCCAAATGAGGCCAGTGTACAGCGCTCAGGAGGCCTCATCCCTCCTCTGAGTTCCTCATGCAAACACCCTTCTTCTAATGCAAACTCCTAAGAAGAAAAGACCCACCTTCCATGCCTCCTTCCATCCCAGGGATATCCCTCTCTCCCCCCCACCAACCCACCTCTCCTCCTCTCAATACACCTTCCGCTGAGGACTTTCCATTCATCCTAAGGAAATGGCCACGGGAGCTTGGAGTGAGGCTTTGCCTCCCCCAACAGGTTTTTCCTGGTAATTTTGCCCCAATCCTAATAGTCAAAACAGCCTGGAGAGAATGACTCACCCCATAGCCCAGATAATGTGCACATTCTGTGCCTTGGCAGGCTAAGGCTTCCTCCCCTAGTGCTGTCATCAGGGTCCACCCAAGGCCAAATTGCGAAGTGGACACCCCGTCCCTTCTGGGTATTCATCTGTCCCTCCACCCTCAAGCTGACCCAGCCAAGTCCATCAGAGGGGCCTGAGATCCCACACTCCAGTCCTTCCTGACCTCCTTTGTATCCCTCCCCTCATCAAAGCCTCATATGAAGACCCCTACCTCTATCAGGCAACACAACTGGCTAGTTGGATACATGAAACCTGGGTGCCATAGAAAAACACTGGCCAGAGAGGCAGAAGGCTCAAGTTTAGGTCCTGACCCTGACACTTTTTAGCCCTATTTTCTTGACTAGGTCTCTGGATTCTAGTTGCATCATCTGTAAAATGGGATAATGATGCCTTCCTTGGCTCCTTCACAGGGACCAGGCAAGCTTCTGAGCTTGGGTTGTCTCATCTGCTAATTAGAGATAATAACACCATCCTGGCCCACTTCACAGGGTGGCTGTAAGGCTCAAAGGAGATCACGCATGTGACAGTGCTTTTGTGCACAGGAAAGTGCTACTTCACAGAGGCATTGTGAGCAAGGCCTCTCCCAGGGGAGAGTCATGCATGCCTAACAGCAGCCTCCTGGAAACGCCCCAGCCTGGAGGTGTGAGTCTGATGGTTGGCATCTGTGGACCACAGCAGACGGAGAGGGATATATGCTGGGACAGATATGCCTCTTGGAATCTGTCAGATCATACCACAGAGGCTTTCTCTGCCCACGCCGCTGGCCCTGCCATGCCCACATGGCTGAAATTTCCCCTTCCTGCCCCACACCAGCAGCCTCTGCTTCAGTCTGGCTGGGGTGACTACTTCTGATTTTGTTCTTCCAGTCTTCTCAGTATCTTTGGCACTTTCTGGGCACTCCACATTTCTCCACCCTAGAAAGCAAGCTCCATGGGTCTGCTCAGGACCTGCCCACTCACAGGGTCCTGGGGGCAAGCTCTCCTCCTAGTAAACCCTGTGCCTTTTCAGGAAGCTGAATGATGCCAAGCAACTGCACCTTGTTCTGTGATGGCAACAACAGCAGAATAATAACAATATTACTTGGTATTGATGTCACGCTGATCGTCAGGATGCCCAGAGGCACTGCATAAAATTATTCAAAAGCCTCTCCTCTCCCCCTGTCTGTGTTCCAGCTGGTTGACAAGTGGGTAGGCCACAAAGGAAGTTAACGTCAGAACTAGGGAGACCCTGGTGTCCTGGGTTTCCTTCCAGAAACTTTCAGTTCTGCTGCTAACATGCTGTGTGTACATCGAGTAACTCTCCCCCTTTGTCCTTGTTAGTTTTACCACTTATAAAGAGTTGCCACCTCCCTCACAAAATTAGGTGGTGGTATTGACCAGACTACCTCTAAGGGTAGAGGGGCACATTCCTGATCTCCTAAGCATTACACAAAGATTCTGCCCTCAGCTAACAGGTTCTTTGGTTCAGCTTTCAAGTCCCGAGGTGGCACACCTATAGGCACACCCTGAGGAAGGAGCCCTTCCCATCAGACAGGGAAAATGTGGAGCCCCTGGGACAGGAGATTTAAATGGGGTGAAAGGGCAAGAAGTGTGGGTCCGTGCAGTTAGTTCAGTAAAACCAACCATTTGGGTTCTCAGCCTGAGGATGTCTTTGTCTCCTCCCTCCCCAGAAGAAAATGTGAACACAGAGGCAGGTCTGTCATCCCTTAGCCAAGCTTTTGGGTTCCAAAGCTAGATGACTGCACTGCATAGCAACAGCGGCCGGCCCGCCTTCCCTCTCTTTACACACGGGAACACACATGTCCCTAAGCCTCTAAGGAAGCCGTTTCAGGACTTGCAGTCCAGGGGAAAGGGAAACCCCAGCCTGGAGCCCTGGAGAAACCCTGGCACTGGTGCCAACAAGTGGGGCGGGCAGCTTCGGGCCTTAGGGGATGGACATGGAGATTGACAAGCCAGGGGTCAGGGATGAGCCCTCCAAGCAGCCCCTCTCTCCCACCCTGCCACTTCACACACACACACCCGCGCCCTCCTCGCTCAGGGCCCGACCGGGAGGCCCCCAGCCCTCATCCCCGCCTTCCTCTCCCGCCCAGCGTGCCCCAGAAGAGATGTGTCCCCGCGGCAGTCGGGCACTGCCTGCGGGCCGGGCGCTCGCCCCCTACCTCGGTGGCCATGTTCCGGGGACGCTGACCGCTCGGAGCGTGCGGCTGGGCCGGCCGCGGGGGGGCTGTCCGCGGTGCTGACTCGGGGAGTGGGTGGGCGGGCGGCGGCGGACTGGGGGTCGGGGCGCTGTCCTCGGTGCTGATGCGGCCGCCGGGCCGGGGAGGCGAGGCCGCGCCCGAGGCTCTTCACGGCCCGCTCGCCGGCTGCCACCGCTCCTGCAGGCAACAGCCCGGTTTGTCTCTGGCAGCGGCGGCGGGAGTGGGGGCGGCGAGGGGAGGAGGGGCCTGGCGCCTCCGCGGGCGGGGAGGGGGAAGCCGCGGCCCCCAGACTCCGGCGCCCGCCGGAGAGGAGCCCCGCCCGCGGCCAGAGGCTCCGCGCCCGCCCCGCCCGGAGGCCCCGCCTCTCCCGCCTGCCCTTCCCCCTGCTTGGAGCGCCCGGAGCTCTGCGCTCGCTACCGCGGCCTCCAGGGACTTCGCCAGTGTGAGAGAGAGAGGCAGGGCAGTTCTGGGGCCAGACACTCGACCCTGCGGGGGCCGGTCCCCGACCAGTGCCCAGGCTCCCAGGTGCGGCATCTTTACTTTCCAAACTCCCCCTACCGCCCCCTTACCCTTTCCCCACCCTACTTGGGTCTACCTTCTTCTGTATTTTTTTCTCTTCTTTCTCTCCCGTTTCCTCTTTCATAAATGTTCTTTCTTCCCCCCGTTTTTCCTATTATCTGCCTTGAGCCCCATGATCTAGAGGAGGATGCAGAGAATAATTTCCTCTCTTCAAATGCGCACCCGCATGTCATCCCCGGATATACTCTGGGGTCTCTTCTTTCAGGGAATCCAGAATTGAGGCCAGTCTCTCCTTGCCACTCCTCCCGGCCTGGCACCGGCCACCTACTCGTCCCTCTGCCCTCTGAAACCCCAGAGTTTATACACATACCCCACCACCACCACCCAACACCACAAGCAGATGGTACCAGATGGGTATGTCTGCTCTCCAGGCTGGCAGTTCTAGCCCTGTTTATCAGTGACCTGAGGACATTGTTTCCTTCACAGTTTCACCATCATACTTTCCACACAGGTGCCCTATTTGCTTAAGAAGCAAAAAGGAAATGCCAACCCAGGTACCTTTTTCACACATACATGATACCCCTTGGTCTCTTCAGAGGGGAGCTGAGTGTTCCTCTGCAGTCACTGCTGCCTGAGGGTCAGTGCAGCACCTCCCACAAAGCGAGGGCTGGGCAGCCAGGAGACCTGGGTTCTGACTCAGCCTTCTCGGCTGTATGACCTTGGGTTGGTGTCTGACCTTCTGGACTTTGCATAAAATAACAGTGTTAGATGCCACTAGACTATTTCCAGGGTCCCATCTTCAATTGCTTCAACCAGGCCCTAGAGTCTGTGTGGTTGATCTTCCTAACTGTACTTCCTCCCTCCAACAATTTACAGACCAAAGCCTGGCAAAACAGCGACCTCCTCTCCAACTACTTTATTCACAGATGAATAGACTGAGACCCGGAGAGATAAGTGCCATGCCAAAAAGTCAGAAACAGATGTTTCATGCCACCTTACAGTTTGGCAAAAGATTTAGCAGCAAGGGACAAACTGAAAATATCTGTGAATCCTGTAATGGTCACTAGTAATAAATGAACACATCATCTGATCATCTCCATGTACTACTCACAGTTCCTCCAACCTGATTTTGATCATCTCACTTAGATATCTGTCTGGAAACCAAACTCTTTTCCTGGTGACTAGAGACCTTGGATGAGTCCATTCAACAAACTGATTCATTCAACATATATTTTTTGAGCATGTACTATGTGCCAGGCACTCTTTTAGAAGCTCAGGATGCAATGATGACCAAAAACACACAGACTCGGGGACTTCCAGGAAGATGGTGGACTAGAAAGACATGGGACTCTTCTCTCCCAGAAAAATAGCTAGAAGGGTGGCAGGAAAAGCCTGGAAAAAATTCGTCCAGGGTTATGAGACTAGGGGAAACCTGGACACTGCCAAGAAGAGAGAGGAACAAAGGAAAAGAATCCCCACAGCAAAACTGAGTTAAAAGTGGCAGCTGCTACTGCCAGCACCCTCCCCCACACCATAGACACTTTTGAATTCTCAGGCCTCAGGGTGGAGGCTACAGACAAAGGGGAGACAGAGGGAAACAGCCTAAGGCCGATTCAGCTTTTGACCCACAAATTTGATCTGCCAGTGTCCCAGGAGCCCTTCCAGGCTGGGTGGGTCCACGTCATTGCCTTGGGAGTAGGCTCAGGACTAAACAGATCCAGGATTAAAGATACCTGACCCTCTCAATCTCCCTCTCTATTGACCAAGACTAGTTATTAAGGACACAAAGGTAATTGGAATTATTTCCTACCTGGGAAATGGGAGGGGCTGCCAGCAAAAGGCTGAGAACTGCCTCTGAGAAAGTTTGAAATACAAGGCTTTTAGCCTCCAGAAAGGAACCTCTGCCACATTGATCCCAACGGTGTTGCAGCAAAAACATTCTGACCTGGCATTGATCTGAGATGGCTGTCAAAGAGTGCCATCTGCTGGAAGACCAAGGAAGTGCATGTGAGAAAATTAAAAGATAATGAGAGGCTTTTTCCAGACTTTACAGCCTCCCTCTCCAATGCCCTAGTAAGCGGGTCTGCAACCCAGTACAGGGTCCAGAGCCCAGGTTTGAGCAACTAACAAAGGCAATCCTAAATATCCAGAACAGGTTGAACCAAAAATCAAGGAACAGCAGTAACACACAGCCTACCACCACTAAATCCCTATAAAAGAGAAATTGAGTGTCTGAGTAAACTCACCATCCTAATCAGATGCCTAGACATCAGCAAAAAATTACAAGCCCTAAGAAAACAGAAGACATGGCCTAAAAAACGAAATATTTAAAGCCCCAGAAGAGAAGCCGTATTTGAGACAACTAATCAATGAGATGCACACAAATTTCCAAAATCAAATTAATGAACTGAAAGACAATATAGCTAAAGAGATAAATGACATCAAGAAGACATTGAGTGAGCACAAAGAGGAATTTGAAAACCTGAATAGAAAAGTAACAGAGTTCATGGGAATGAAAGACACAAAAGGTGAGATAAAAAACACATTAGAAGGGAGCTGATGTGGCTCAGTGGTTGAGTGCTGGCTTCCCAGATACAAGGTCCCAGGCTCAATACCTGGCCCCGGTACCTCAAAAAAAGGCAAAAAAAAAAAAAAAAAAAAATTAGAGGGAGCAGAAGTGGCTCAGGCAGTTGGGCACCTGCCTCCTACATGGGAGGTCCTGGGTTCAGTTCCCAGTGCATCCTAAAGAAGACAAACAAACAAAGAGCAGACAATGAGCAAAAAACAATGTGCAGACGATGAGGAAAAAAAAAAAAAAACCAACAAGAGAACAACAAGCAGACAGTGCGCAAAAAAAAAAAAAAAGAGCACTGAGTGGATGTGGCTCAAGCAGTTGGGTGCCTACTGCTTAAGCCATGGGAGGACTCAGGTTTGGTACCTCCTAAAGAAGAAACAAACAGACAATGAACAAAAAGAAAGAGCAGAAAACGAGCAAAACCAATGAGCAGACAAGCAAAAACAACAAGCAAACAGATGAGGGAGCCATCTCAGAGGGAAAAAAAAAAAAAAAACATTAGAGGCATACAACAGCAGACTCGAAATGAAAGAAGAAAGTGTAAGTGATAGAACAGCTGAAATTCAAGAGAGAAGAGAACAGAGAGAAAAGAATGGAAAAAAAATGAGCAGGGGCTCAGGAAGTTGAATGATAACATGAAATACAACAACATACTGGGAGTTCCAGAAGGAGAAGAGAAGGGGAAAAGGGTAGAAAGAGTATTTGAGGTAATAATAGCTGAAAATTTCCCAACTCTTACAAAAGAAATGAACTTACATGTCCAAGAAGTACAGTGTAGTTCAATCAGAATAAATCTGAATAGACCTACTGCAAGACACATACTACTCAGAATGTCAAACATCAATGATAAAAAGAAAATTTTGAGAGGAGCAAGGGAGAAGTAAACCATCACATACAGGGGACACCCAGTAAGACTTAGTGCGGATTTCTCATCAGAAACCATGGAGGCAAGAAGACAGTGGTATGATACAATTAGGATACTGAAAGAGAAAAACTGCCAGCTGAGAAGTCTTTATCCAGCAAAGTTGTCCTTCCAATATAAGGTGAGTTTAAAATATTCACAAACAAACAGAAACTAAGAGCGTTCGTTAAAAAGAATCCACCTTTGCAGGAAATATTAAAGGAAACTTTAGAGCTTGAAAGAAAAAGACAGGAGAGAGAGGCCTGGAGGAGAGTATAGAAGAAAGAATAGCAGAAAGGATAACCAAAAGAGTAAAAAGACAGACAAAAATATGACATGACATATGAAAACCAAAGAATAAAATGGTGGAAGTAAATAAGGCATTTACAGTAATATCATGGAATATGAATGGATTAAACTCCCCAATCAAAAGATACAGGCTGACAGAATGGATAAAAAAAAATGAGTCATCCATATGCTACTTACAAGAAACTCACCTTAGACCCAGGGATACAAACTGGCTGAAAGTAAAAGGTTGGAAAAAGATACTCCATGCAAATAGTAACCATAAAAGAGCAGTGGTAACTATACTAATATCAGACAAAAAAGACTTTCAATGCAAAAAAGTTATAAGAGATACAGAAGGCCATTATATATTAATAAAAGGGACAATCCACCACAAAGATATAACAGTCATAAATATTTATGTACCTAAACAGGATGCCCCGAAATAATGAGACAAACTCTGGCAAAACTGAAGGGAGAAATAGATATCTCTATAATAATAGCTGGAGACTTCAACACCCCACTCACATTAGATAGAACAACCAGACAAAAGATCAACAAGGAAACAGAGAAATCGAACAATATGATCAACAAGTTAGACCTAGCAGACATATACAGAACACTGTATCCAAACTCAGTGGGTTATACATTCTTTTCAAGTGCTCATGGATCTTTCTCCAGGATAGACCACATGTTAGGTCACAATGCAGCTCTCAATAAATATAAAAAGATTGAAAGTATACAAAGCACCTTCTCAGATCATAATGGAATGAAACTGGTAATCAATAATAGACAGGAGAGAGGTAAATTTGCAAATGTGTGGAGGCTGAACAATCTCCACAATAATAACACACTCCTAAATAATCAATGTGTGAAAGAAGAAATTGTAAATGAAATTAGTAAATATATTAAGACGAATGAATATGAGAACACAACTTACCAAAACTTATGGGAAACAGCGAAAGCAGTCCTGAGAAGGAAATTTATGGCTATATTAAAAAAGAAGAGAGAGCTAAAATCAAAGATCTAACTGAACAACTGGAGAAACTAGAAAAAGAACAGCAAACCAATCCCAAAGCAAATAGAAGGAAAGAAATAATAAAGATTAGAGAAGAAATAAATGAAATTGAGAGGAAAAAAAAGAGAGAGAAAATCAACAAAACCAAAAGCTGGTTCTTTGAGAAGATCAATAAAATTGACAAACACCTAGATAGACTAACAAAGAAAAAAAGAGAGAAAATGCAAATAAATAAAATCAGAAATGAAAGGAGTGAAGTTACAACTGACCCTACAGAAATAAAAAGGATAATAAGAGGATATTATGAGAAACTGTATGGCAACAAACTAGACAACCTAGATGAAATGGACAGATTCCTAGAAATGCACAAACAACCTACACTGATTCTACAAGAAATACAAGAACTTAACAAATCAATTACATTGAAAGAGATTGAATCAGTCATCAAAAATCTCCCAATGAAGAAAAGTCTAAGACCAGATGTCTTCACAGGTGAATTCTACCAAGCATTTCGAGAAGAATTAAAATCAACCTTGTCTAAACTCTTCCAAAATATTGAAGAGAAGGAAAATTACAACACATTTTATGAAGCCAACATCGCCCTAATACCAAAATCAGATAAAGACAGTACAAGAAAAGAAAATTACAGACCAATCTCTCTAATGAACATAGATGCAAAAATTATCAACAAAATACTTGTAAATAGAATCCAACAGCGTATCAAAAGACTTATATATCTTGATCAAGTGGGATTTATTCCTGGTATGCAAGGCGGCTGGATCAACATAAGAAAATCATTTAACATAATACACCACATTAAAGAACTGAAGGGAAAAAACACATGATCATCACAATCAACGCAGAAAAGGCATTCGACAAAATCCAGCATCCTTTCTTGATAAAAAAAAAAACACTTCAAAAGAAAGGAATAGAGAGAAGCAGATGTGGGCTCAAGTGATTGAGCTCCCACCTACCATATGGGAGGTCCTGAGTTCAGTTCCCAGTGCCTCCTGGAGAAGACAAACAAGACAGCAAGCTGATGCGATAGGCAGGCGCGGTGAGCTGATATAACAAGATGATGCAACAAGGAGACACAAAGAGGAAAGACAATGAGAGACAAGTAAAGCAGGGAGCTGAGGTGGCTCAGGTGATTGAGCGCCTCTCTTCCACATGGGAGGTCCTGGGTTTGGTTCCCCATGCCTCCTAAAAAGAAGACGAGCAGACACAGATAGCACACAGCAAATGGACACCAGAGCAGGCAGCGAGTGCAAACAACGGCGGGGCCGGGGGAAGGGCGGGGAATAAATAAAATAAATCTTAAAAAAAAAAAAAGGAAGGAATAGAAGGAAAATTCCTCAATATGAGAAAAGGCATATATGAAAAACCCATAGCCATAATCTTACTCAATGGGGAAAAGTTGAAAGCTTTCCCTCTAAGATCAGGAACAAGATAAGGATGCCCACTGTAACCACTGTTATTCAACATTGTGCTAGAAGTTCTAGGTAGAGCAATTAGACCAATAAATAAATAAATAAATGGCATCCAAATAGGAAAAAAGGAAGTAAAACTCTCACTATTCATGGATGACATGATTCTACATTTAGAAAATTCTGAAATGTCTATGACAAAGCTATTTGAGCTAACAAACGAGTTCAGCAAAGTGGTAAGATAAAGATCAACATGCAAAAATCAGTAATGTTTCTGTACACAAGTATTGAACAATCTGAGGAGAGTATCAGGAAAAGAATTCCATTTACAATAGCAACAAAAAGACTCAAATACCTGGGAATCAATTTAATCAGTTACAGGACCTATATACAGGAAATTACAAAACAATGCTAAAATAAATTTTAAAAAGATCTAAACAAATGGAAAGACATTCCGTGTTCATGGATTGGAAGACTACATATCATTAAGATGTCAAACCTACCCAAACTGATTTATAGATTCAATGCAATACCAATCAAAATTCCAACAGCCTATTTTACACAAATAGAAAAGGCAGTTACCAAATTCATTTGGAAGGGAAAGTGCACCTGAATAACCAAAAGCATTCTAAAAAAGAAGAGCAACATGGGAGGAATTTCACTGCCTGAACTTGAAACATATTACAAAGCTACAGTGGTTAAAACAGCATGGTATTAGCATAAAGACAGACATATCGATTGGTGGAATAGAATTGAAAATCCAGAAAGAAACCTGCACCTCTACGGCCAACTGGTTTTTGACATACCTACCAAAGCCATGTTACCAGGACAAAACAGTCTCTTCAACAAATGGTGCTGGGAGAACTGGATATCCATAACCAAAATAATGAAAGAGGACCCCTCGCACACTCCCTATACAAGAATCAACTCAAAATGGATCAAAGACCTAAATATAAAAGCCAGGACCATAGAACTACTAGAAGAAAATGTAGGGAAACATTTTAAAGATTTTTGTGATATGTGGTGGTTTCTTGGACCTTACACCCAAATCACAAGCAGCAAAAAGAAAAAATAGATAAATGGGACCTCAAAATTAAACACTTTTGCACCTCAAAGGACTTTGTCAAAAGGGTGAAAAGGCAGCTGACTCAATGGGAGAAAATATTTGGAAATCACATACCCGATAAGGGTTTAATATCCATAATATGAGAGATGCTACAACTCAACAATAAAAAGACAAATGTCCCGAATAAAAAATGGGCAAAAGAGTAGACATTTGTCCAAAGAAGAAATACAAATGTTAAAAAAACACATGAAAAAATGTTCAACGACACTAGCAATTAGGGAATTACAAATCAAAATTACAATGAGATACCATTTCACACCTATTAGAATGGCCACTATTAAAAAGACAGACTGTTGGAGAGGATGTGGAGATATGGAACACTTATTCACTGTTGGTGGGAATGCAGAATGGTACAGCCACTGTGGAGGACTGTTTGGCAGTTCCTAAAGAAGTCGAATATAGACTTGCCACGTGACCCAGCAATACCACTACCAGGTATATACCCAGTAGAACTGAGAGCAGTGACACAAACAGACATCTGCACACCAATGTTCATAGTGGTGTTATTCACGTTTTCCAAAAGATGGAAACAACCCAGGTGTCCAACAACGAATGTGATGTATATACATGATGGAATATTATGCAGCTGTAAAAAGAAATGAAGTTGTAAAGCATATGACAACATGGACAAACCTGGAGAACATAATGTTGAGTGAAGCAAGCCAGACACAAAAGGACAAATACTATACGATTGCACTACTATAAACTAAATATATTGTGTAATCTCATGGAGTTAATAACTTGAATATGGATCACTAGAAAACAGAATGAAGTTAGAGAATGGAAAGCTGAGGATTAACTTGTGCAGAATTGGTATAAAAAGGATGTGTGTTAATCTGTGGAAATGAATAGAAAAGGTGAAATCCCAACATAATGTCTGTAACCAGCACTACTATTATGTAGGTATGAAAGGGGTTTAAAGGGAAAGGTCATGTGTATTCCTAAAAGGAAAGATAAAAAAATGTAATCTGGAACTGCATAGGACAGTAAATCCACATGTGAAATATGATATGGCTAATGCATATGTAAGACTGTTTTTCTTTGAAATTGAACAAATGTATGTTAACAGGACAAGATGTTAAATATCAGACAAAAAACATTATGCTAAGTCAAAGAAATCAGACACAAAGTACTACATATTGTATGATTCCATTTCTATAAAATGTAAATATAAACCAATTTATAAAGATGAAGTTAGATTAGTGGTTATGTAAGGCTGGGGAAGGACTGCTAAGGGGTGTGGAGTTTTTCTTTTTGGAGTAATGAAATTATTCTAAAAATTTATTTATGGTGATGAATGCACAACATTGTGATTATACTAAAAGCCACTGATTATACACTTTGGATAGAGCATATGGTATGTGACTATATCTCAATAAAACTACTTAATAAATAAATAATTGTGCAAGAATAGCTAGAAATAGCAGCTGTGTACAGCAAGGGAAACAGAGATTGAGAGGTGAAGAATTTTCTTGTTTGTCTGTCTTTTGTTTATTATTATTATTGAAATAATGAAATGGTCTAATAATGATTGAAGTAATGAATGCACAACTAAGTGATTATACCATACCATTGATTGTACACTTTGGATGAATTGTATGCTTTATTAATATGTATCAATAAAATTGTTAAAAAAAAAAAAAAAAAAAACTGCTTAATAAATTTTTAAAAAGCCAAAAAAAAAAAAATACCAAAACCACAGACTCTGTTCTTACAGAACTTATATATTAATGGGGATAATAATAACAGATAAGCAAATAAACATAAAATATGTAAAGTTGTGATGCTTATTAAGAAGAAAAGTCAAGCATGGTAAGAAGATAGTGACAGAGGGGAGATTGTTTTCAAAAGAATAGTCAGGGGCAGCTTCTTTGATAAGGTGAGATTTGGGCAGAGGCCTGAAGGAAGTGGGAGAACTAGACATGCAGATATCTGGCCCAGGCAGAGAGGACAGAGTGCAAGAGATCCGAGTCCAAAGTGGGCTCGGTACACTCAAAGAATATCAGGGAGACCAGTCTAACTAGACTGCAGTGAGGAGAGAAAGGTGGGAGTTGAGATCAGGGAGGTAGGTCTTATGGGGAAGGACCCTTTGGATTCTATTCAGAAAATGAGATGGTAAACCTTACAAGGCTTAGAGTAGACATGTGACACCATCAAATTGCAGATTTTTAAAGATTACTCTGGCTGCTGGGGTGGAGGCCTGGGGTATAATCCAGGCAAGAGACTGGCAGTGGCTAAGACAAGGGTAGTAGACCAGGCGGTGAGAAGTGGCCAGATTCTAGATATGATTTGAAGGTAATGCTGACAGGATCTACCGATGGATTGGAAGTGTGGTATGAAAGAAGGTCAAAGATGATTCAGGTTTTGAAGCCTGAGCCACTCAAAGTATGGAATTGCTGTTTGTTGAGGGGGGCGACCAAGGGCTGAGCAGGCTTGGAGAGCTGGGGAATTCAGAGTTTAGCTTGTGGTTAGTGGGTTTTGCTTTAAAGTTTTGTGTACATTTTATATATCTAAATGGTATGGCAACTGGGTTTCAGGTGAGACTTCAGCGTAGGGAATATAACTTCAGAAGTCATCAGATGTGAAAGATATTTGAGACCATCTGAGCAGCTGGTATGGAAAAGCTGTCTAAGGACTGAGCCCAGGCACTTTGTCACTTATAGGTTGGGAATACAAGCTACTGAGAAGAATGGACCTTGAAGGAGGAAGAGACCCAAGAGAGGGAGGTGTCTTGGAGTCAAGTAAAGAAAGAGTTTCAAGGAAGAGAGCATTGCCAGCTGAGTCGAATGTTACTCACAGGTAGGGGAATGCTGAGTCGAATGTTACTCACAGGTAGAGTAAGACGAGGTCTGAGAAATGATCACTGGACTTCACAGCAAGAAGGTCACCAGTGACTTTGGTAAGTGCTGTGTTAGAGCAGTGTGGGGATGAGATCCTGATTAAAGTGGTTTGAGAGTTAGAATGGGAGGAGTGGAAGTAGAGATGCTGAGTGTAGACAACTCCTCTGAGGCATTTTTCTGTAAAGGGAGCAAAGAATAATAGAGTGGTTGCAAAGGGGTTTCTTTTTCAGATGGGAGCTGTTAAAGCTTGTTTGTATGCTGATAGCAATAATCTAATAGAGGGAAATGTTGATAGTTCAGGAAAGTGAGGGTTAATTGCAGGAGCAAAGTCCTTAATAGGTAAGCGGGGAATGTGATCCAGGGAAAACGTGAAAGTGTCAGCCTTGGAGAGGAGCACAGACAATTTTCTACCACAGTACAGCAGAGCAAGCAGGGTAAATGGCCAGCGCTGTAAGTAGGTTAGGAGATTTTGTAGTAGAAGCAAAGACCTGAGCTCTATGCTCTGCCCCAATTCCAGCTAGTCAGAGGCCATTCGTGGATCACGACCTTTCTCAACAAACACATTCAACCAAGATACATGGAGAACTTGCTGTGTGCCGAGCATGGTGCTGGCACTTTCCTGTGTAGCCCAGAGAGAGCTCTCCTTCCCAAAGCTGTCACAGGACTCGGACTCTATAGAGAGCCTTGAGATCACCCACAAAGGCTGAGTGAAGAATATCCTGCTCTTCTGATGGGATGGACTATAGTAGCCTCACCCTTTATCACTGCATTGTCTCCAGGGTTGTTATAAAAACCTCTACAGTCCTCAAGTCCAGCAGCATCAAAGTGGAGGCCATGGAGAGAGCTCCACATTCCGAGTAGGAAGGGTTTCTCACCGGGCTGACTCAAGGCCGTTTTGGATGTTCTCGCACTCCAATCATTTGGACTTCAACTCTTGAGGCAGAGAGGACTTTGAGACGAAATCCGACTAATCATTATGATCCAGCTGCCTTGGGACAACCCAGTCCTACGCAAGAGCCTAGCTCTTTGATGTTTTTGTCATAAATTAATGAGTTCACCCACAAAATGACATCAAAGAAGATCCACTGACTAATTCACTGTTATCATCTTCCAATCTGCGGCTGCATTGGAAAGCCTCCAAAAAATAGGGCCATAGCCAGAAAAAGAAACCAACTGAAAGATTTGGAAATCATAATGTCTGGAAAGAGATGAGAGAGAAAAGTAAACTCCTGCAGACAGCAGAACAGACAAGGAAAGAGCTAGCAAACCTCAGGGAAATGAAGAAAAAACAAGGTGACAAGGAGATTTTGGGAACTTGGGTCTGGGAGGAAAACAACTGCATGAATACTGGAGAGGGAAATAGTGGAAATAGAGGGAATCTGGAAAGCATTAAATGGTGTCATCTCCCAGCACGGCGGAGGCTACTAGGCAGTGTGCGGCAGGAAACCGTGTCCTTGGAGTCAGGCGGCATGAGTGTGAAGCTCTGGCTCTGCTACTTACCTTGTGATCATAAGCAAATCTCAAGCTCTCTGAGCCTCAGTTCTCTGATCTGTAAAATGGAGGCAGCAATTCTCTCCATGAAATAGGATCCATCCAAGTATAGGAGGATCCTCTAGATGTTATCTGACTTTCAAAATATAATCACATGATGACCAGGCTCTGTGGTAATTGCAAAGGTGGAGATGGGTTCCAGGAAAGGTTTCACAACCTTCCTGACATCTGGGCTGGGCCTTCAAGGCTAAGTATCAGTCCCCAGACAGAGGAGGGAGCAGCATGTTTGCAAAGGCAAGAAGGCGTGAAAGGGGGCCTGGAAATCAGAACCCCCGACTCAGGAAGGCAGCTGCCAGGCAGACACGGGGATGTCTTCAAAGATCCCAGAAACATGAATGGAGGGGACCTGTCCTGAAAGTAGCTCCCAAGCAGGCAGACCATGACACATGTCTGGAAGTGGAGTCACCAGAAGGTGACTAAGCTAATGGTGTGGGGGTGGGGGGACAGCCTCCTTTCCTTAGTCTCCATTCATGTTTTCTCCCTCCCCTCCTCCCTCCCTCCTCTCTTTCCCAGAGGAAGTGGCATGAGAGCAAGGCAAGGGGGATCTCAGGGCTGCCCCAGGAGAAGCTGCAGGTATTGGGATGACACCAGGGACTATCGGCCAACATGTTTACCTGTCATTACAAAGGCCACCATGCCGGAGGGCAGGCAGCATGCCCGAGGGACCCTGTCCATATAGTGACTGCAGGCTCTTCCTTCCATTCCAAGCAAACTGGGAACCAACTCACCGACACTTATAGCCAGCTGGGGGAAGTCAGAGAGGCTTCTGACTAAATTATGGAAATTGTTTGATGAAGTAAATAGGCACGAGCATAAAGGGTAACAGGTGCTTATAAAGCATCATTAATTATGAGAGCCAAGAGGAATCATGGAGTGCAAACTAATTTTAGCTGCAGAACCCTTTGTTCAAACAAAATCTTCCATGAAAGTCAGATATATAAAACAGATAAAAGGGAGTGGATTTAGAGAAGGAGGGAGGCAGAACTTGCCTGCTCTGCCATCCCCCTCACTCTTTGTAGAAGCCCCCAAGGCTTCCCGTGGACCCCCTAGGGCTCAGAAGAATATGTTTCTTTTTAATCATCAAAGTAACACATGATTATGGTTTTCAAATACCCAAACATACAGAAAGGCTTATAATAAAAGGCAAGAGTCCCTCTGCCTACTCTACCCTAGGCCTTTCCCCCCTTAGAAGAAATGACTTTTCACTCTTTCAGCTGTTTCCATTTTAAATTCCTCTGATCTTATCTTTACATCA
The DNA here is from genome assembly GCA_026826555.1 of Tolypeutes matacus. Lineage (NCBI taxonomy): Eukaryota > Metazoa > Chordata > Mammalia > Cingulata > Chlamyphoridae > Tolypeutes > Tolypeutes matacus. Next base: position 3,033,584 of record JAKSZT010000380.1, on the reverse strand, counting down.
CTAAATGATAGGCCTGAACTTCTAGTGCTTGATTTATTAACTTTAGAAACCTTGTCTTGTTTCTGCAGCGACAGAAGAGAACTTGGCTCATGCTGCCAACCTCACCTCTCAATATAGTTACATCACTTTTTTAATTTAATTTTTTATTTTTATCAAAGTAATACATGTAATTAGTTTAAAATTCCAACCTGGGACAAAAGCTTTATGATGAAAAACAGAAGGATGTCCTATCACTTCCTTCCCTTCCATTCTCCCCAGCCTCTGTCCCACTGCTCAGGTAAGTCGGCTGGTGGGAGAGAGGACCTGACTTCCCTATTTAGTTTCCTCTCTTGTTCTTTTTCTATAACACTCATCACCTATCCTAGAAAACTGTATAATTTGCTTATTATAGCTATTGACTTGCCTGCAAAACTGTAGGCTTAAACAGAGATCTTTGTTATGTTCACTGATGTATCCCAACTGCCTAGAATAATGTCTGGCTCAATAACTATTTGCCAAATTAGAGCAAAATTTTCTGGAAAGGTGAGAGAGAAGCCAGGTTTCTTTGGGATGGGGTTAAACAATCATTTTACATCTGATTTTTCTATTAGAAGGTGTATAAATGAAATTTTGGGGTTGTAGTTAGTACAAAATTTTCTGGACAGCGAAGGAAGTGGTATCATAAAGACCTCAGCTCAAACCCCACTTATTGGCTTTGCATGTTTGGGCACGTTGGCCCAATTGCCTTGGAAAGAAAGTATCTATTTACTCAGGTAGAGGCTGGGTAGGAAGCAAATGTTGAAGAAATGACTTTGCCAACTCCAGTCTCCCAAAGACAGCTCCTTCTGTGCACAGGGGAGGCAGAGGAACTTCCTGCAGGGGTAAACGGGCCACCCTGAGCCCCAGAGCCAGAGGCCATCAGCAGAGGGCTGGGCCCCAGCAGCAGCGGGAAAGAGAGAACACTGTCCTGAGTGCAGCCACCCCAGCACTACAAGTTCCCCTGCCAGGTGCATCTCCAAGTCCATCAGTCCCAGGAAGCCCTTCTTGAGCCATCCCTCCCCCACCCCACCCCCAGGCAGAGGGTTCTGCAGACACTCTCTCATCACTTGTCCCTTACCGTGCTTTGCCTGGCAAACTCCTATAGAGCTTCTGGGGTTCCTGACCATTGTCTAGGTCACAGGGCAGATTCCAGGGGTTGGAATGTTCTACCCGTCATTACACTATTCCCTGCTTCATGTCATCTATTCCCTCTTTCTGGGTCCCCCAATATTTTTCTAGAATTGTCTAAAAAGCATCACCCCCTTCTGATCCAGGCTCAATACCCAGAAGCGCTATTTTTCCTGGGCCTAGCCCACCCAGCCCCTGCATGTCCCGCTCAGCCCTCACCTTTGCTCCACAGTCTCGCCCTCACACTACACAAACCAACTGCAGCCATAGCGGACTTTTTTTTTTTTCAGTTCCTCAAATGTGCTATGTGCTCTTTCTCACTTCTGAACCTTCACATGTGCTTTGCCTGGAATATTTTCCCCTCCTCTTCACCTGCCTTTTCACCTATCTAAATCTCTTTAAGTCTCACTTTAAAATTTGTTTCCTTGGAGAGGCCTCCTCTTTAGCCTTGCTTAGGTGCCCTTATAATCACCTTCTACTTGCTCTATGGTAGAATCACACTTTCTAAAATGTATTTGTCTGTCTTCCCTACTAGACCATAAACCCCTTGAGGGCAACTTTGTCTCCTCACCTACATTCCCAGTACTTACTTAGTGCTTGGGACATAGTCGATACTCAATCAATGTTTGTACATGTGGTAGGTTGACTGATGGAAAAGGAACATCTCCATTCGGTGCTCCATTGTTGAGCTCCATGCAGGGAGAAAGGCATGGTTCCCATCTTAAAGGACATTGCAGTCTTACTGTGAAAACCAGGCTTAGTCACCATGACACAGTGGGCAACTGGTAAGTCCTCCAGGGAGCCACAGAGGTGGGGAGCTATGGGAAAGCTGAGGAGGGATCATCCTGGTGATCCAGTGACTGGAGTCTTTCCCTGGCCCAAGGGGCTGGCAGTGGGTTCTGAGAGATGAACTGCTCTATGCTTACAAGGGGGAGACCAGCAGGGTCGGGTAGATGTGCAACTGGAGTAGGAGGAAGGGAGAGTATTCTGGAAATAGCAGACCAAGATGGCTGATTGGAACTCTTCTGTAGAGAAACAAGGCTAGCAATGAAGAACCTGCAAAGCCAGGACTTCGTTGCACAGGCAACGAGATCCTGTGAGAGGGCTGAAGCAGTGAGGAGGCACAGGAAAGTAATCCATTGGAATTCTTTATCTAGAAGCCATTTGAGAGCTGGATTAGAAGAGGAGGGGCAGAAACAGGGAGAACAGTAAGAAATCTATTGTGATCATCCAGATTGGGGAGCATGGGTCAGTGCCTAAGAATGAGGGCAAAGGGGCAATTTCAAGAAACCTTTCAAATGTAATGACCAAGGGCTACTGCTTTTGACTGAACATATGAAATGAAGAAGGAAGAAACAGACAAACAAGATACAGGGATTTCCATCCATCTCATGGCTGAGAGATGCCATGGTCAAGAATCACAAAGGCAGATTAAGTTAACTCCTAATGTCACATATAAGGGGATAGGAGAAGCTTCAGTGATTTTTTTAAGGACTAAGGAGATAGTGCAAGCCTAGAGATCAAGACTTGGGAGGGCTCTCTATAACACTGCTTGTTGATGTCATGAGAATGGGTCACTTGACCTTGGGAGAGGGGTAAAGAGTGGTGGGAAAGGGACTGACTTAGCCTTGGCAAGATGATGCAATTCAAGCTAAAGATGCCTGGGTTCAAATTCCAGCTGTGTCCCTTACTAACTGGGTGAGCCAGTTACTTAACCTCTATGAGCTTTAGATTACACATCTGTAAAGTGGGGATAATAATACACAAATCATGGGTTTTTGTAGAGTAAATAAAATGACCTCTGAAAAGAGCCAAGGGCAGATCCTGGTCCCTAGCAGGTATCTAGCAAATGGTGACTTATGGTGAGAAAGAGGCAGTGGAAGGAGAAGAGAAGGTCGGCAGATGGAGATGCATTACCCTAGAGCATCACAGAAGTCCAAGGAGGAGAAGTCCTCCAGAGGGTGGATGAAGAGTATCAGGGGTTTTAGAAAGTTCTAGAGGAACGGGCAGAAATTACATTACTGGGTCTTTAGAGAGTACGATTTGCATGAGGAGTACAAAAGGGGGCAGTGAGCAGAATAAAAGAAAAAACAGCAAGAGAGCCAAATCAACACAAAGGCATCCCTATTAGTCAGGATGTTTCTTGGGCTGCAAATAACACATTACTCAACTAACATGGTTTGGGCAATAAAGACATCTAACATAACAAGAATTCTGGAGTATGACAGCTCAAGAATTAGTCCAGTGGCTCAACAATATCTTCCAAGAACCCAGGCTTTTCCCATCCTTCCTCTACAACATCCTAAGCACACATCTCATCCTCAGACTTAATGCCTCATGGTTTCAAAGTCACTGCCATAGCTCCAAACATCATGTTTTCATATATATTTACATCCATCCAAGCAGGAAGGGGGAAAGCAGGAAGATAAACCTTTCCCAGAAGCTTCCTCGTGATGTCCCCTTATATCTTATTGGCCACAATTGGGTCACATGGCTACTTCTAGCTACATGGGAAACCAAGAAAGTATCTGGCATTACCATCTCTATAGGGTGAGGGAGGCAAGGAAGAAGAGGTTGGAAATAGCCAGAGGTTGAGTATGCAACCAACACTGTCTGCCTCACTATTCATTTATGAAGTCTGAAAATAAAAACATGGACAATGAGACAATGGGATCACCTCTTAGGTGGAAATGAGGGGAAGAGCTCATAAAGAGAAGGGCACTGAAGAGGACAAGGATCCTAAAGGAGAGAGTAAAGGGACAAGACTTGACAGAAGAGGAAGGTTGTATGCTTCTCTGCCATAGGCAAGAAAGGTAGATGCTAAAGAGGAGAGAGGATTAGGACCCTTAACCTTAGGGAATACTCTAGAAAATAAAGGGGAAGACAATGAGACTCAACCCTCCAGATTAGCAAAAATTTAAAAAGACTCTTAAAGCAGGCAGCGGGAAGATGTACATCAACACAGACACTTCTATAGTGCTGATGGGAGTATCAGTAGGAACAATCATTTTGGAAAACAATTTAGCATCATCCCAAACCTGGCAACTCCACTGCTAGATTTATACCATTTTATATGTGCACCCAGCAATGAACAGGAAATTTCATAATAGCACAATTTATAAAAAGGAAAAAAAAAAAAAACTGAAAACAACCTAAATATTCTTGGACCAGAAAATGAAGAATTAAATCATGATCTGTTTGTTCTACGATGGAATCCTATACAGCAGCAACAATATGCAAGAATCTCAGGAAAATCACATTGAACAAAAAAAGCAAATGGCAGAACACACAGTAGAGTTGCATTTATATAAAGTTTTAAAACATACAAAAACTAAACCTATGTTACAAAGGTATATAAACATAAGTTGCAAAACTATAAAGAAAAGCAAAAATAAATAAATAAATAGCACAAAATTCAAGAACGAGGTTAGTCCTAGGCAAGGGAGCAGAGGGGCCCGCAGGGGGCTTCCAAGAGGAAGATGATATTCTCATCCTTAAACTAAGCAGTAAGAGCACAATCGTTTGCTATGTTCTTATTCTTTATACTTTATACATATTCCAGAAATTGTATTTGTACCCACTGAATAATTAATTAAGACAATTTAAAAACAAAAAGAGGAGAGAATCCAAGTGAGGTAAAGGCATGCCTGCAGCCTGCGGTGGGGGCAGAGCCCCCTCCCATTTCATCGCCACTTGGAGCCTGCAGAGCTCAGACCGCACATCAGGGCTGCTTATGGGTGAAGTCTGGCCAGCTCAGACTGGGAGGCAGCTGGAATGGGGAGAACCCTCCACTGGGGGCAGAGGTGAGATGGGGAGGGAGCCAAGGCATTAGGATGCTTTTCCTTGAGGAACTAGCGATGGGAAGAAGAATCGCTCCCTTCCTGGAGGCCTTGCCGTGAATGTCCAGGCACAGACGTTTTCACAGAGCACATTTAAGCCTCCTGGCACGCTTAGAAGGAGGAGTCTCCCTATCCCCATTCACAGAAGAGAAGACTGAGGCTCCAATAGGTTAAGTCACTCACTCATGGTCACATAGTGAGTCCATGGAAAAGTCCGGCACTTGGAATGCAAAAGCTCCTCACCACGGCCTGAAGGCCACGAGTGACCTGGGCTCCTTTCCCTTCGCTCATTCTGTTCCCTCTTCCAGGAACCCACCTCCCCAGGTCTTGCCCTGGCAGGCCCTGCCCACCTTCAGGTCTCAGCTTCAGTGCCACCTGCTCTGAGAGGCCCTTCTAGGCCACCCCTTCTAAAGTCGGACCCCTCTGCTACCGTCCTCCCCTGGACCCTGTCTTCCGCCCAGGATCTTACCCTGCTGCTTTCCTGTTTCTTGTCTTTCTCACGTACTGGAACATGTGCTCCCTGAGGGCAGGGACTCTATTCCTCTGTTGTTTACCACAGTCTCCCGGGTGCCTAGCTCCAGGGCCCGTGGAATAATTAATACAATTATTGTCTTAATAATAATAGGAGTAAGAAGAGGCTGAGAGGGGAGGTGTGTAGACAGATTCAAACCCCCTCCCCAGTATGACAGGGCCCAGGAAGGCTCTTGGTGAGGCCCTGCTGCCTTCCAGACTGGGATCTGGGCAGCCCTGGCATCTGGGAAGGGAGGAGTAAGACCTTCCAGGTGCTCCCAGTATGGGCAGCCTGGGCACGGCTCTCCCAGCAGGGATGCTCCCTCCCTATCTGCCCCTAATGAGATCTTTTCTGGTTGCAGCACTGGGCTCTTGGCAACCACCCTTCCAGAAAGTTACCCTGAAATTGGAGGATGTTCAGAGATGAAATATCTGAAACAATGCAGGAACAGGTGAAATGGAATAATTATAAAAGATGAAAAGATCCACACTCTGGGCTTTGCCAAGTTAAACAGAAGAGTATAATTGTGTACAAAGCTCTAAAGGCTGTGAAGCCCCATGAGGGAGGGGAAGTGCTGCGGTTGGCAAGAGAGGGTATAATTATGTGAAATGGAATAAGATGAATCCCTAGGAATTTTAGGCTTAGTGGCAGGAACCATTTCCTTCCCATAAAAGCTCTGAGATTGGGCAACAGTTACCTAACGGAAGGAGCAGGGCGCCACCCGAATGGCATTTAAGCCTGACTTAAGCCAGACTCAGCAAGTACTGTTTGGCTGGTTCTAGAAGGCTGGGGTCAGGTGCTAGAAGACAAGAGGTAATCCAATAGCAGCATGGCGTAAGGGCCACTTGCAGAGGCTCTGCAGTAAGAGAGCTGGGCTCTAGTCCTGCTGGCAGCTTTTCAGCTGTGTGAACTTGGGCACGTGGCTTGACATCCCAGGGCCTCAGTGTTCACATCTTTGAAATGGTAACATCACCTGCATGGAAAGGTAATTGTGGTGATTAAATGGGACACTATATGTAAGCTCTTGTCCCAGTGCTGTGTTAGTTAAAAGCCTTAAAAGTGTGGCGAGGCTCATTGGATTTTGCCCAGATCTCTGATCCACACTGTGGGAGGATACAGTCAGATACCTGGCACCCCGAGGCTTCGGTTGACTCTGAGGTGCAACTTCACACAGGAACCACTTGGGAAGTGTGGTGGCGACGAAGGCGGAGGACCGTGGCAAGATGAGATTTCTGAGAGCTGGGAACTCACAGTAGGAAATCCTCATGAGGCAGGTCCCTCCACATCGCCCTGTCCTTTATTTTCAAGGCAGGGGAAAACCAGCCCAGCTCCAATCTTTTGCTGCCACATTGGGCTCCAGGCCCTCTGGCCTTGGGACGTCTTGCCTTTCTCCTTTCCTACCTCCACTGCAGAGATGAGGACTTGTTTGCAAACATCTGTGCTAGAACAAGTTTGCAAAAGACCCAGTGCCTAGCTAAAAAATACACATTAAGCTTTCAGAGATGGATGAGATCATCTCCAGCAGGTGGGGAAAAGGTAAGCACTTGGTTGGGTGGGATTACAAATGTAGGAGGAAGCCAAGCGCACCAGGGCAGGCGCACAGCCAGCAGAGGCTCTCATCAGGCCCAAGTGTCCTGGTGGTCAGGACACAGGTGATGCTGGTTTCCTGTCTGTGGCCCCCAAAATTTGCTTGGCTCCCAGACTTCCTGGAATGAAAATAAGGGAGGCTGTGGCTTTTCCCAGCCAACCACATAAGAAGCCAGTATCACAAGAAAAGCCTAACCAAAATGCTAGATAGGGTAAAAAGGAATCGTTCACAGTCCTTTGTTTGGTGGGGAGGGGACAGGGACATGGGAGAAAGCTTCATGGGAGACGTGGGATTTGGACCTCAAAGGATATTTTGACCAGCAGAGCTGGAGTTGGGCATTCCAGGCTCCACAAACTACGTGGGCAGGTCACCAATGAGTTCTTGGCCCACAGGAGCAACGGGCTCCTCCACTGCTTTGGAGTGGCCTGAGAGGAGGGCACTGCCGGTGGCTCAGCACGAGCAGGAGCAGGAGCAGAGCAGAGCCTCACCTCACTGCCGCAGTCTGGCTCCCAGTTGCGTGGCCTTACTCTGTGCCGGGCCCCAAGCTAAGCGCCTCATTTACATCAACTCCCTTAATCCTCACAGCCACTCAGGAGGGGGGTGGTAACTTCTGCTGCACCCATTTTACCGACAGGTAAGCAACTTGCCCAAGAGGACACAGCTAAGTAGTAAAATCTGAGTTTAAGCCCCAGTTTCTCTCCTACCTGCCCTTGTTCTTTTCAGTGATTTTCCACTCCCCTAGTGGTAATTCAGAGAATAAGGCCAGCCTACTCCAACACCTTACCCTGCCAGCCTGAAATTCCACAAGCCACACCTCTGAAGCAAAGCACTGTACCTCCTGAAGGTCCCAAAGGAGACACAATAGAAGGGGAATGTATCAGACTGTCAGATACTCCAACCAACCACAAGCAAACGGGACATGGGACAGGCAAGGTTTGATGGGGCCTGGGACCAACTGGGAAGGGAAGGTATCTGAGAAACACCTGGTGGGTGCTCCAGCCTAAAGGAGACTTGTCTTTTAAAGACTGTTGGCAAGCGAGGAGCCCAGTCCGGCAGGGTAACCATGTGACTATGTACCTTGCCCCTGCCTGGACTCGGTCCCGCGGTCCAGAAGGAGCAGCTGCCTCAGGCAGGGAAGCCCCAGGCCAGGAAGGCTTTGAAGAGAGGCTCTCAGAGTGGGGAGGACTGCAGCTAGGTCCCTGCTCCCAGGATCTAGCTCAGGCCACACAAGCTACAGGGCTCCCAGCGGTAATTCCTCAGGAATGAGACAGTAAACAGGCTGTCAGCCATCTGCCCCCGGTGCTCACTGAGTTTCCTGGCAGGGAGGGAGCCCCAGACCGCGGAGGGGGCTGTTGTACACTGATCGGGGATGCCTGCAGGGAGGGAGGAGCCTGTGGGCTGGCAGCCTGCAGCTCCAGGGCTCCTGTTGAAGAGACGGGAGGGGCTGGAGGCCATGCCTTTCCCAAGAAGCAAGGTGAGCTCAGAGGCCCCTGGCCACGGCCCCAGCCACACACAGCAGGGGAGGCTGGCTGAACCTGTCCTCCACATTCCAGGGTAAGGCCTGGACAGGGGCCCAATAAAACAAAAAACTGACAGCACATATTATTAAGCATCAGTTCTGAGCACGGAGCTGGGGATCCAGCAGGGCACACACACACAAAAAAAATTCTGCCCACATGGAGATTTTGTTTTAATGGGAATGACAAGCAATAAACAATACAAATACACAGTATGTTAGAAGTGCTGAGAAGGGATCTCAAGGAGAGAAGGGAGATGGGGAGTTCTGGGGTTGACAGGGGCTGCTTGGCAGCCTTTGAGTAAGGACCTGAGGAGGTGAAACCACCCAGGGGGCCAGGCGGAGCAGGGCTGCAGACTCGCCTAGGACCAGGCTCCTCCCACCGCTTCACGCCTGTCTGAACTGGACAGGACCCGAGCAGCTTGTGGAAGCCCTTGGGTTCTGCCTGCTTCAGAAGACACCCAAAGCTTTTCGGCAGGTTCATCCCAAGCAGCAGTTTCTCCCGTAGCCTCCAAGAAAGCTGTTTGCGGTGGCTGCAAAGTCCATTGATTAACCTTCACATTCACGGTCTCCTGAGATTGTTTTGTTCTTCATTTATTGATTGTTACTACATCAGTGGTTGCAAAGTGCTTAAAACCTAAATGGCGTGACACAGGGGTAAGGGTAAGGGATGCTGGCCTATATTTAGTCCGGTCCTTCTGAGATCAGCACCTTAGAATCATAAACTCTCTGGGCCACAGGAAGCATGGAGTTCCACAACCCTAGCTCCCCTGCCTGGAGAGTCCCATTCAGGAGGCTGGGGGGACTCGGCAGTCTACATTCTTAAACTCCTCCAGGGACTCTCATCCACTACCACATTTGGGAATTACTGATCTCGCACAGCCCTTCACTCAACAGGAATGTCTTCCTTTATTTCCATTCAGGGACAGGGAGCTCACTACCTCACAAGTTATAAATGCTCCAAGGGTCCGCCTTCTGGGGCCACAGAAATCAAACATCCCTTCAGATTCCTGGTCTCTGGTTTGCTGTCCTTGGCCTAGGGATCCTGGTGTCCACCAGGCCCTGACTGGTAACAGTCTTCCTGCCAAGCACGTGGGGCTTCCTGTGTGGGTAACTGCTTCTCGTCTGTGGCTGTGGGAATGTCTAACCACACTCATTCACACTCAGTGGGCCAGGCCCTGGTTGAGCACCAGGGGGGACAATGTCCTCCCCGGCCTGAAACCAGAGCAGGCCCTAGTCGGGAGTAAGCGGGGGCCTGCCTTCCCCGCTCATGGCATCTGGAACCATCCTGCCAACTTTATTTATTTTTATTTATTTTTTTTTTTTAAAGATTTTTATTTATTCATTCATTTATCCCCCCCTTGCTGCTTGTGCTCGCTGGGTCAGCTAACCACGCCACGCAGGCGGGCTTGCCTTCACCAGGAGGCCCTGGGAACCGAACCCGGGGCCTCCCATATGGTAAACGGGAGCCCTACTGATTGAGCCACAGCCGCTTCCCGATCCTGCCAACTTTAGATCTTTCCAAATAGAAAAGACAGAAGTAATGATTGCTTCTCCCTCCCAAGATAACTGTGCCTGAGGTTAGAACACCTGAGTTCTCATAGGAGCTCTGCCACTTCGGCTGTGTGACCTTGGGTGAGTCTCCAGGCCCATCTGGCTATTTGAGTTGCTTGTGGAAAAAGTCAAAACAGCATCACAGCTCACAGTACCCTTCCCTGTCAGTGCTGGGGTGCTTCCCACTTTCACCCCGACCCGCTGCCACTCTCCCTCTCTGGTCCTTAGAACTGGCACAGGACCCCGACATGGCCTGACCAGCACAGGCCTAAATCAATGGAAATAACTAGCAGCAGACACACCTTATTAAAAAATATGTTGGCAAGGGAGTGCCTAGCATGGTGCTATGTACAGGGCTGCTCAGTAAGCATCGGTGGTATCAAATTTAGGAATGCCAACCCATTGCCCACCAAGTAGACTCAAAAGCATTACGAGCCAAACCAGACCTCAGAACTCACCTGCTCATCTACCCTCATTTTACCAGTGAGGATCCTGAGACCCAGAGAGGGGAAATGACTCGTCCTGGGTCACACAGCGAGTTTAGCCCATCCTGGCTCCGTTTGCCCAGCTCGCAGACGGCGAGGGCACTGGCACCATCGTAGCTAAAGCAGGACTCCGTGGGGCCCCAGTACCACCTCCGTGCCAATCTCCAAAGATGGACCACGCTCCTTCCCAGCATCCTGGCCCAGGCTCCCGACCAGCTGTGGACGTCTTGGAAACCCTCGGGCCCTCGGTGGCTGCCACCTGCTAGCGGAGGGTGGGAGGCATGGGGGTGGACAGCCCACTTCCCCCAGCCCGGGTTATTTATAAAGAGGCTTGGGATGAGTCAGGCGCAGAGCTGCCCAGCACTGGCAGGGACTGTTCCCGCAGAAATGCTATAAATGATGAGGGCTCTGGAGCCCCACCCCTACCCTGATCCTTAGCCTGCGCTTCAGGGAAAGCTGGGACTGCCCTGAGCAGGAAAGTGAGCCCCAGCAAGCTGGTCTTGTGGGAACAGATGGGGATCCCCAGGTGAGGGCAGGAGGGCCTTGGGCAGGCACCTCCTAGCCACAGACCGCATGCCCCCGCCCTGCCAGTCTGGCTCCCCCTGCACCTTCCCAGTCAGACTGACAGATGGACTAGCAGAGGAAGCCAGTCCCCTCCCCATGCCCCCAGGCACTGGCTGCTCCCACCTCCACCCCTGTGTGCGGGGGCTCTCCGCCTCCACCAACAGACCCAGCTATTTATATCTCTCTGAAAAGGGAGCCTGAGCCTCTGAGCCTCTCCGGCTTCCTGCTCCTGGCAGCACTCTAATTACTTCCTCAGCTGGGTGCCGCCTGCCAGGGACACCCTGGCCGGGGCGTCAGTAAGTAAATGCACCCTGAGCACACCCGCTTCCCACGGCAGGGCCCACAGGGTCCTGCAGAGGGTCACCTCCCAGGGCCGGGCCCTGGGGACCCAGACGGCACCCCGAGGCGAGCCCTTCTGTAAGCTGAGCCAGGGCACGTGCCTGGAGGGGGACACTTGCGTGCTTAGCAAACCTACTCTGCGCCTGCTCGGGGTGCTCTGCGTGGGTGAGGAGTGGGGAGGGACCAAGATGAACAAGACGCTGTCCGCCCTTAGGGGAGAAGAACACGTAAACAACTGACATGCAGCCAGAGGGATGAAGTTCGTGCTAAATTAAGGTACAAGCTGTGCTGGACCTGTGGGCCCTCAATTCTTGCCCGTGGCTTTTTTTTTTTTTTTTTTTTTTTTTCTTATTACAAAAGCAATTCATATTCATTTTACAAAAATTTATAAATGCAAATAACAAAAAGAAAATTACAATACATTCATGATTCAGCCACCCAAGCCCTGCCCTACCTGAGGCCCAGACTGCCAGGTATTTTTTTAAATAGGACAGTCAAGCCTCAGATCTGGGGGCCCCTTCTCCAGAACCCTCAGCCTGGCTCTGGGACAGTCCCTGGAACCATCAAAATTCAAAACAGAAAGATTTCAAAGCAAGATAACATAGTATGATCCGTGTAAGTAAAAAAAAAAAAAATCAAAGACTATATTTTTAAAAACTATATAAATACCTAAAAATTGACTGGAAGGATTAACACTGGTCAGTGGCAGGGAAGAAAATAGGATGGGGGTAGGGGAGCAGATAAAGGTTCTTTTTTCTTCTAGAAATTTCTTTATTGTTTGAATTGTTATCATAAGCATGTATTTATATGAAAAAATTTTAAAGTTGTATTAAAACTTTTTTTAGTTGCTCAATAAATAATTTGAAGATTTTCTATTGATGTGGTATTATCTTTGCATGGAGAATAATACAATCTTAAAACTAAAGGGAGTATAACCAATGTGGCAAAATGCTGACAGTTGGTAAATCTGACTGTCTGGGTAGGGGGTATATTGGAGTTCCGTGTATTGTTTCTGAATTATTTTTGCAACTTTCCTGTAAGTTTGAAATTATTTCAAAATAAAAAGTTTAAAAACTAAAGGGAGCCCCCAAAGTCAATGTCACTTAGCCCTCACGCCGTCCCTACACAGAACCTGCAAGCATCCCAAGCGGCTGGTTCTATTAGCCCTATTCTTTGGATGAGAAAACAAAATCTTTACACCAGGACCTAAGAGCAGTGAGGAGAGGAGCAGTGAAGGGGCCTGCACCCTGCTCCCCCCACTGCCCAGAGCCAGCTCCTCTGCAGGTCCCCACTCCTTCCTCTTGCCCCTGATGAAGGCAGGTAAGCGGGGTGGGCAGGCTGCCTTGTCTGGGGCGGAGGGGAAGGAGCACATACTTCCTCTGGCCCTCTCCGGCCCTCCTTTGGAGTGTCCAGTCATCCTCTGGCTGCCTGAAGCCAGCCCCAGTCCCACCCTCCCCTCCTGGCTCCAGCCTAAGACTGCATGGGTTCAAACCTGGCTCAGTTATTAAATGGCTCTGTGAGGCTGGGTTTCCATTACCTGTCTCAAGTTGGGTGGATGCTATCAGTCCCAACCGAGGAAGGCTAATAAATGAGAAAATGTTCAGAAAGGGCTCAGCATAGTAATTGCTCGGCATCTGCTGGGGTCACCAGAGTCTCGGGGTTCACGGAATTGAGGCTGCATCCATCTGTCTCTCCTCCCACAGCTGAGGGAAGCCTCTAATTACTGTGGATTCTGGTGAACTTGCCAAGTCTAGGAAGGGCCAGCTGAGCCACTCTGGAGCCACTTCTCGGCCCCACCTACTCCAGCTTGCCCTACCCTGTCCCCCTCGTCACCCTCTGCTAGTTCCCTTTCTTGAGTTCCTTGAACTAAAATGTCCAAACTCTGCTACCTGGCTGTTTAAAAGGGTTCAAACAGTCCTACTTCTAATAATTAAAGCCCACGTGCCCCTGTATCATGTTTTATAGTCTACAAAGCACTTTCCCAGGTATTCATCATTTCATATACATATGAATATACATATATATCTCTCCCTGGGAAAAGTCTTTGTTCTGAAATTGACTTTGTCTGGTATTAATATAACCATTCCAGCTTTCTTTTCACTAGTGTTAGCACAGTGTATCTTACTTTTCACCTAACTGTGCCTTTATATTTAAAGTGTGTTTCTTGTAGTCAGCATAGAATTGAGTCTTGCTTGTTTATCTAATACGACAGTCTCTAAATGAGGGGTTCTTAACCTTTTTTCTCCACAGACCCCTTTGCCGGTCAGGTGAAATGAATACTACTGTAATTTATTTATTGCATACATTCATAAGTGAAGGAAATGCTAGATTTCAGTTAGAGGTCAGAGAAAATAAAAATAATAAGTTGATTTTTTTTCAGTTCAAGCTCATGGACCCCTGGAATCTTTCCACAGATCCCTTGGACCCCTGGTTAAGAACCCTTGCTCTAAGTGGTGTTTAGCCCATTTACTTTATGCGATTGATAAAGTTAGCTTTGAGTCTATCATCTTGCTGTCTGTTTTCTATTCCATCTGTGGGATTTTTGTTCACTTTGCCTCTTTTTCTGCCTTTCTTTGGATTGAGTATTTTTATGATTGCATTTTATCTCCTTTCTTGGCTTATTAGCTATAACTCTTCATTATTTTAGTGGCTGCTTTAGAATTTATAGCATACATCTTGAACTTACTAGAGTCTACCTTCAAGTGACACTGAACCACTTCACATGGAGTGGAAGAGCCTTTCAGTAGTAAACTTCCATTTCTCCCTCCCAGCCTCAGTTCCCCCTCACTGTGCCATGACCTGGAAACTCTCTCAAGGCAGTAAGCAGGGACAACCGTAGCACTCTCTTGGGCTACTGAAATTGTGTCCTGAAAACCACTGCGCTGTATAGAAGGTCTGGTATTTATTTGTCTTGGTAGTTCCAGGCAGGAGGGTAAATCCAGTCCCTAGTATTCCATTGTCACCTGATGCAGAAGGAAGTCAGGCAAGCAGGGCTCAGGAGCTAAGCCCCTTGTCCAAGGCGATGTAGCTAGTAAGTGGCCGCAGCAGGACTCAACCAGGTCTCCCAACACCAGCATAGTGCTCTCTTCCCTGCCTCACTGCTCCTTCCTGAACCACCCTGGGAAAGCAGAAAGAGCTGTGAGTAGAATAAAGTGGATTTTTCCCACCTCAGCAAAAAGCTGCTCAGCATCGTCACCGGCTTTGGAAGCTAGCGTGACAATTGCTTTGCATGAGGCTACCCATTCAATAGCAACTTTCAGAATCTTCCGAGCCTCACCTTGAATGATCTCTCTGCATCTTCGGAAGCTTTTGTGGATGTTCCTGCAGTGTTTGCTGTCTGCCAGCATGCAAGGAGCTGCCAGCATGTAAGGAGCTGCCAAGGATGCTGGGATCGGTTTTCTACCAGTTACTTAGTAACTTGCAATATGATGTGACAGAGCAGAGTCTCCCTGTTTACCCTCGCCTGAATATTTTCTTATTGACTCTAATGACCTAATTGGTGGAACTGTAGTAACTGTGTGTCTGTGTGTGTGTCTGTGCAAGCGCACAAGCCCTGGGAGCTTATTTGGGGGCAGGGATGGGTCCCCTCCTTTTATCACACTATTCTATTTTAGGTCCAGAGATCTTTTTGGCCTAAAGAGAGTGCAAGATAGTGGTACCTTACCTTAAAATCATTTAGGACTTCCGGGAAGATGACGAACTAGTAAGACACAGGAATCTGTTCTCCAGAAAAATAGCTAGAGGACAGCCTGAAACAGCCCCGAAAAAGATCTTCTAGGGTTTAGGACAGCAGGTGAAGGCTGCACACCACCCAGAGGAAAGAGGGACAAAAGAGGGAAATCGCGACCACAGAACCGTGAGTTGGAACCAGCAGCGGCTGCTGCTTCCCGCACCCTCCCTGACACTCTTTAGAATTCTCGGACCTCTGGGCCTGCAACCACAGACAAAGGGGGCTCCAGGGATCTACCACCCCAGGAAGGGGGAGAGAGAGGGACACAGCTTTAGGCTGACTCAGGTTCTGACCTGCAAATTTGGGCTGCGGAACCCCACAGACCCTTCCACACGGAGGTTTGCCCTGGGAGTCTAGGAAGGACTGGAGAAATCCGACCCTCCCAACCTCCCTCTCTTCTAGCCTGGACTAATTGTTGAGGACTCCAGAGGAGAGAGAGCCTGGGGCTAACCCTGCTTTTGACTCGCAGCCCTGTCCCAAGAGCCCTTCCAGGCCGGGTGGGGCTGCGCCATTGTTTGCCTTGGAGCCTGCAAGGGGTTAAAGATATACAAACTTCCCAATCTCCTCCTCTACTAACAGGGACTGATTGTTGAGGATTCAGAAGGGAGTGGAAATATTTCCTAGCTGGGAAAAGGGGGCCGCTACTAGAGAAATCTGGAGAACTGTCTCAGAAAGTTTGAATCACAGGGCTCTTAGCCCCCAGACAGGAAGCTCTACCACATTGATCTGGTCTGTGTCACAACAAATACACTCCAACCAGGCATTGAATTGAGAGCTGCCAATGAGCACCATCTCCTGGCAGACGAATGAAGTGCACATAAGAAAATTAATAAGTAGGAGACGCTTTTCCTGGCCTCTATAGCCTCCCTGCTCAAGGCCCTAGGAAACGACTCTACAACCAATTACTGGGTCCAGTACCCAGTTTTGAGCAACCAGCAAAACAATCCTAACAGTCAAGGTTGAGCCAATAATCAAGGAGCTGTGGTAACTCACAGCCTCCTGCCACTAAAACCCTATAAAAGAGAAAGAGATAGAGCACCTAAGTAAAATACAACCTAACCAGATGCCTAAGCACCAGCAAAAGATTACGAGCCATACTAAGAAAATAGAAGACATGGCCCAAGAAAAGGAAAACAGCAAAGTCTCAGAAGAGATGCAGAATTTGAGAGAACTAATCAGTGAGATGAGCACACATTTCCAAAATCAAATTAATGAGATGAAAGAGAATATAGTTAAAGAGATAAATGACATCAAGAAGACATTGAGAGAACACAAAGAAGAATTTGAAATCCTGAACAGAAAAGTAACGGAGTTCATGGGAATGAAAGACACAATAGGTGAAGTCAAAAACACATTTGAGGCATACAACAGCAGACTCGAAATGATAGAAGAAAGAATAAGTGATACCAAAGACAGAGCAGCTAAAATTGAAGAGAGAAAAGAACAGAGAGAGAAAAAAATGGAAAAAATTGAGCAGAGGCTCAGAGAGTTGAATGACAACAGAAAACGCAAAAACATAAGTGTCATGGGAGTTCCAGAAGGGGAAGAGAAAGGAAAAGGGGCAGAAAGAGTATTTGAGGAGATAATAGCTGAAAATTTCCCAACTCTCACAAAAGAAATGAACTTACATGTCCAAGAAGCACACCGTACCCCAATGAGAATAAATCCAAATAGACCTACACCAAGACACATACTATTCAGAATGTCAAATGTAAAAGATAAAGAGAAAATTCTCAGAGCAGCAAGAGAGAAGCAAACGATCATGTACAAAGGATGTCCAGTAAGACTTAGTGCAGATTTCTCTTCAGAAACCATGGAGGCGAGAAGACAGTGGTATGATACAATTAGGAAACTGAAAGAGAAAACTGCCAGCCGAGAATTCTTTATCCAGCAAAACTGTCCTTCAAATATGAAGGTGAATATAAAGTATTCACAAACAAACAGAAATTAAGAGAGTTTGCAAAAAAGAATCCACCTTTGCAGGAAATATTAAAGGAAACCTTAGAACCTGAAAGAAAAAGACAGGAGGGAGAGGCTTGGAGGTGAGTATAGAAGAAAGAAAAGCAGAAAGGATAACCAAAAGAGTAAAAAGAGAGACAAAAATAAGATGACATATGAAAACCAAAGAATAAAATGGAGGAAATAAATAGTGTATTTTCAGTAATATCATTGAATGTGAATGGATTAAATTCCCCAATCAAAAGATACAGGCAGGGAAGCGGCTGTGGCTCAGTCGGTAGGGCTCCCGATTACCACGTGGGGGGCCCTGGGTTCGGTTCCCGGGGCCTCCTGGTGAGGGCGGGCCCGCCCACACTGCGTGGTTGGCTGACCCAGCGAGCACAAGCAGCAGGGGGGGGATAAATGAATAAATAAATAAAATCTTAAAAAAAAAAAAAAAAAAAGATACAGGCTGACAGAATAGATAAAAAAACATGAGCCATCCATATGCTGCTTACAAGAAACTCACCTCAGCCCCAGGGATACAAACCTGCTGAAAGTAAAAGGTTGGAAAAAGATACTCCACGTGAAAAGTAAACAGAAAAGAGCAGGGGTAGCTATACTAATATCAGACAAAACAGACTTCAAATGCAAAAAAGTGATGAGATGCGGAAGGCCATTATGTATTAATAAAAGGGACGATCCTCCAGGAAGATATAACAGTCATAAATATCTACGCACCTAACCAGGGTGCCTCAAAATATGAGACAAACTCTGGCAAAACTGAAGGGAGAAATAGACATTTCTACAATAATCATCAGAGACTTCAACACCCCTCTCACATCATTAGATAGAACAACTAGACAGAAGATCAACAAGGAAACAGAGAACTTGAACAATATGATAAACAAGTTAGACCGAACAGACATATACAGAACACTGCATCCAAACTCAGCGGGTTATACATTCTTCTCAAGTGCCCATGGATCTTTCTCCAGGATAGACCACATGTTAGGTCACAATACAGCTCTCAATAAATATAAAAAGATTGAAATTATACAAAGCACCTTGTCAGATCATAATGGAATGAAACTAGAAATCAATAACAGACAGGAAAAAAGTAAATTTGCAAATGTGTGGAGACTGAACAACACACTCCTAAATATTCGGTGGGTCAAAGAAGAAATTGCAAGTGAAATCAGTAAATATATTGAGACAAATGAAAATGAGAACACAACGTATCAAAACTTATGGGATACAGGGAAGGCGGTCTTGAGAGGGAAATTTATAGCCCTAAATGCCTATATTAAAAAACAAGAAAGAGCTAAATTCAAAGATTTAACTGAACAACTTGAGAAACTAGAAAAAGAACAGCAAACCAATCCCAAAGCAAAAAGAAGGAAAGAAATAATAAAGATTAGAGCGGAAATAAATGAAAATGAGAACAGAAAAACAATAGAGAACATCAACAAAACCAAAAGCTGGTTCTTTGAGAAGATTGATAAAATTGACAAACCCCTCACTAGACTCACAAAGAAAAAAAGAGAGAAGATGCAAATAAATACAATCAGAAATGAAAGGGGGGAAATTATAAATGACCTCACAGAAATAAAAAGAATCATAAGAGGATATTATAAGAAACTATATGCCAACAAACTAGACAACCTAGATGAAATGGACAAATTTCTAGAAACTCATAACCAACCTACGCTGACACAACAAGAAATACAAGAACTTAACAAACCAATCACAATTAAGGAGATTGAATCCGTCATCAAAAATCTCCCAGCAAGGAAAAGTCCAGGACCAGATGGCTTCACAGGTGAGTTCTACCAAGCATTTCTAAAAGAATTAACACCAATCCTGTTTAAACTCTTCCAAAAAATTAAAGAGGAGGGAAAATTACCCAACACATTTTATGAAGCCAACATCACCCTAATACCAAAGCCAGATAAAGATTCCACAAGAAAAGAAAATTACAGACCAATCTCTCTCATGAACATAGATGCAAAAATTCTCAACAAAATACTTGCAAATCGAATCCAACAGCATATCAAAAGACTTACACATCACGACCAAGTGGGATTTATTCCTGGTATGCAAGGCTGGTTCAACATAAGAAAATCAATCAATGTAATACACCACATTAACAAATTGAAGGAGAAAAACCACATGATCATCTCAATAGATGCAGAAAAGGCATTCAACAAAATCCAGCATCCTTTTTTGATAAAAATGCTTCAAAAGATAGGAATAAAAGGAAAATTCCTCAATATGATAAAAGGCATATATGAAAAACCCACAGCCAACATCATACTCAATGGGGAAATGTTGAAAGCTTTCCCCCTAAGATCAGGAACAAGACAAAGATGCCCACTAACACCATTGTTATTCAACATTGTACTAGAAGTTCTAGCTAGGGCAATTAGATAAGACAAAAAAGTTAAAGGCGTCCAAATAGGAAAAGAGGAAGTAAAACTCTCATTGTTTGCAGATGACATGATCCTGTATTTAGAAAATCCTGAAATATCCACAACAAAGCTACTTAAACTAATAAATGAGTTCAGCAAAGTGGCAGGATACAAGATCAACACGCAAAAATCAGTAATTTTTTTGTACACTAGTACTGAACAATCTGAGGAGGAAATCAGGAGGAAAATTCCATTTTCAATAGCAACAAAAAGACTCAAATACCTAGGAGTTAATTTAACCAAAGGAGTACAGGACCTATACACAGAAAACTACAAAACAATGCTAAAAGAAATTTAAAAAGACCTAAACAAATGGAAAGACATTCCGTGTTCATGGATTGGAAGAATAAATATTGTGAAGATGTCAATCTTGCCCAAACTGACTTATAGATTCAATGCAATACCAATCAAAATCCCAACAGCTTACTTTACAGAATTAGAGAAGGCAATTACCAAATTCATCTGGAAGGGTAAGTGCACCCGAATAGCCAAAAGCATTCTAAAAAAGAAGAGCAATGTGGGAGGAATTTCACTGCCTGACCTTGAAACATATTACAAAGCTACAGTGGTCAAAACAGCATGGTACTGGCATAAAGGTAGACACATTGATCAGTGGAATAGAATTGAGAATCCAGAAATATACCCTCACCTATACAGTCAACTGGCTTTTGACAAACCTACCAAAACCACGCTAATGGGAAAAAACAGTCTCTTCAACAAATGGTGTTGGGAGAACTGGATATCTATAACCAAAAGAATGAAAGAGGACCCCTATCTCACCCCTTATACAAGAATCAACTCAAAATGGATCAAAGATCTCAATATAAAAGCCAAGACCATAAAACTACTAGAAGAAAATGTAGGGAAACATCTTCAAGACCTGGTAGTAGGTGGTGGTTTCTTGGACCTTACACCCAAAGCACGTGCAACAAAAGAAAAAATAGATAAATGGGACCTCCTCAAAATTAAACACTTTTGCACCTCACAGGACTTTGTCAGAAGGGTGAAAAGGCAGCCAACTCAATGGGAAACAATATTTGGAAATCACATATCTGATAAGGGTTTAATATCCAGGATATATAAAGAGATGTTACAACTCAACAATAAAAAGACAAATGACCCAATTAAAAAATGGGTGAAAGACTTGAATAGACATTTCTCCAAAGAAGAACTACAAATGGCAAAAAAACATATGAAGAAATGCTCAACATCACTCATGATTAGGGAAATGCAAATCAAAACTACAATGAGATATCATTTCACACCTATCAGAATGGCCACTATTAAAAAGACAGAGAACTACAAGTGTTGGAGAGGATGTGGAGAGATAGGAACACTTCTTCACTGTTGTTGGGAATGCAGAATGGTACAGCCACTGTGGAGGACTGTTTGGCAGTTCCTAAAGAAGTTGAATATAGACTTGCCACATGACCCTGCAATACTACTACTGGGTATATACCCAGAAGAACTGAGAGCAGTGACACAAACAGACACCTGCACACCGATGTTCATAGCCACATTATTCACCATTGCCAAAAGTTGGAAACAACCCAGGTGTCCATCAACAGATGAATGGATAAACAAACTGTGGTCTATTCACATGATGGAATATTATGCAGCTGTAAGAAGAAATGAAGTCATGAAGCATATGGCAACATGGATGAACCTGGAGGACATTATGTTGAGTGAAGCAAGCCAGACACAAAAGGCCAAATACTGTATGAATGCCATACTATGAACCAAATATATTGTGTAACATATTGTTTGATTAAAAAAAAAATTTTTATATGTATCCATTACATTTAATTGAGAAATGTATATATTTATTCATCTGTGTTTACTTTTTAGTTTTTAATTGCTTATATTTTCAGTTATTAAATGTACAAAATAAAGTTTAAAAAATGTTAAAAAAAAAAAAAGAAGCATGGGAAAAATACAACTGGAGTGACCTATGGACTGTGGTTAACAGCAATAATGTAATATTCACGCATCTATGCCAAAGATGTCCTGTCTTGATAATGGGGAAGTATGGAAAAAGTGTGCCAAGTGTACACTATGGACCTGATGATATCATCTCATAATCTGTAACAAATGTTTTACCACGGTATGGGGTGTTGATAGAGGAGTGTTGTGTGGGAATTCTGCACATACACACGACTGTTTTATAAGTTTACAACTTGTCATAAAAATAGATTTTAAAAATAATAGGGTGGGTTGGGGGAAAAATACAAACAAATTTAAGATGAGGATTATAGTTAGTAGTAAGATTTTGTCAATACTCTTTCATAATTTGTAACAAATGTCTCACAACAATGCAAGGTGTTGGTGGTGGGTTTATGTATGGGATCCCTTTATGGATCTTATACATGTTTGCTTGGTAAGTTCACAACTTTTACTATATACTTATTGTTTATGTATGTTCATGTATAAATGATATAGTAATAATGATAATAAGCTGGCTTGGGGAAAAAATACACCATATAAAAGATACTTTGGTGGGGACAGATGTGGCTCAAATGGTTGGGCGTCTGTCTCCCATATGGAGGGACCTGGCTTCAATCCCTGAGACCTCCGGGCAAAAAAAAGAAAAAAGATACTTTGGTTAGTAGTAATATTTTGAGAATGCTTTTTAATCATTAGTTAAAAATGTTTCACAACAATGCAAGGTATTGGCGGTAGGGTGAGGTATGAAAGCCCTGTATGATGTTATGTATATTTGTTTTTTAAGTTCACAACTATTACTATACATTTTTTGTGTATGTATGTTTATATATGAGTGATATAGTTCAGTAAATTAAAAATAATAAAGTAAAATTTAAAAAGAAAAAAAAAATGATTTAGTCTCAGGCCAGGCTCCAGATCAGAATTTGATTGGGAAGGTGCCTATCCTCTTTCCTGCAGGCAGAGAGGAGTTGGGGACTCGATGCCTTCCCAAGCCCTCTCCCCCACCAACAGACCCCAGAAATATTTTGTCTGGGAAATCAGTCTGAAAGCAACAGTACTGACTGTCATGCCTACTAGCTGCTGGTCACAGGTCAATTTCATCCAAGGCCCCAGCTCTTCTGTAGCTGGGTCACGGGCAATGTCCTTATCACGGCCGAAATCAGGCTCCTTGTCTGTAAACTGAGCTTAACATCAACTTCCCCGTGTTGTCGATTGCTAATAAACACATTTTTAAAAACGCATTTGGCATTGACTGGGCTTGACGATCGGGCTTCGTTCCATTATCCTCGCGTCCCATCGCTGCGCTGGCGGTACTCTTGTGCTGCCCACAGGCATGAGTGTCCTCCTGCATGCCAATCTGTTGCTCACAACCAAAACCGAGGAAACAGGAAACAGCTCCCCAACCCTGCACCACTGTCCACCAGAGGTTCTCAAACTTCAGTGCACATTAGAATCACCAGGGGAGCTTTTAAATATCCCAGTGCCCAAGCTGCACCCCAGATGGATTAAATCAGAATCTCTGGAGGAAGGAGCTAGACATAGTCATTTTTTTAAAAGATTTATTTTATTATTTATTTATTTCTCCCCACCCCCTCGTTGTTTTGCACTTGCTGTGTCTGTCTTCCTGGTTTCTTTAAGAGGCACTGGGAACTGAACCGGGGACCTCCGATGCGGGAGGGAGGTGCCTAATCACTTGAGCCACCTCTGCTCCCTTACTTAGTCGTTTTTAAAGCTCCCCAAGGCCTCCGATGTGTAGTCACGGTTAAAACCAGTGATCTTGCCAAGAGGTCCCTAAAGGCTCTCCATGGCCCGCCCCTCCCATGCCTGTCATCCCAGCATCCTCTCAAGCTCCCTGAAGTGCAGTAACCAGGGGTGCAGGGTCAGAACTAGGGGGAGGCAAGCCCCTGAGAATGAGGGCCTCCTCACGTTTGGCCCCGAGGCGCCTCTCAAGGAGGCCCTCCTTCCCAGGCTCTGCCTGCCCCACCCCTGCACCTGCACAAACCCACTTACCTCACGGGAGCCGGCGCTGACCACCTCCAGAGCTGAAGCTTCCAAGGGAAAAGTAGTCCACGCCGTCCCCACCCCCTTCAACTCAGAGAAGCAGATCTGCTTTGAACAAAGCGCCAGAGCCTCCTTCCTCCCCACGCAGAGCCATGATTCCAGCTCTCCGGCCAGAGCCCAGCAACCTTCAGGCCACGTGGCTGACAAGCAGGCAAACCCATCAAAGGGAGGGGAGCCAGGGTGGCCCTGAGCTGCCGGCCAGCTGCTGTCTGCTCCCTGGAGCTGGCCCCCTGCCTGGGTAACAATTCAAGGATCCAGGAAATGACGAGGCTTGGCAAAAGCAAGCATTACCTTTCCTCCAGGTGCAGGGGTGGAGGTAGAAAGGCTGGGAGAGATGTTTCTCATGCTCTTAGGCTGTGCCCAGATGGCGCAGTGCTCAGAGCAAGTCTTCATCGGGGGACTGGAGGTGGGGTCAGGTCCCTGGACTGACCACAAAACATAATTTGTAGTCTGACCCTACTGCCTTCCAAGCCCCAGCCTCCCCTTCTTTGTGGTTCTCAAACTTGAGCGAAATATTATGCAGCTGTAAGAAGAAATGAAGTCATAAAGCATATGGCAACATGGATGAACCTGGAGGACATTATGTTGAGTGAAGCAAGCCAGACACAAAAGGACAAATACTGTATGAATGCATTACTATGAACCAAATATATTGTGTAATATATTGTTTGATTCAAAAAAAAAAAAAAATTTACATATATCCATTACATTTAATTGAGAAATGTATATATTTATTCATCTGTGTTTACCTTTTAGTTTTTAATTGTTTATATTTTCAATTATTAAATGTACAAAATAAAGTTAAAAAAAATTAAAAAAAAAACTTGAGCGAGCATGACAATCATCTGGGGAACTTTGCTCCAGATTGTGCTGCAGCAGGTCCGTGTTTTGAACCAGCACCCTCCAGTAATTCTCATCCAGGCAGTCTACACTTTTAGAACCACATCCATGGGCCTTGGTGGAATCATGGCAGTATCTTGCTCTCCTACTCATTCCCCAACAAACACCATACTTCCTCCCTCAGGAAAGGAGCTGATGAATTCATCCACCCTAAGGAGTAAGGACAGAGGAGACTGAGCCTCACTGCTGTCCTCTGTGAAGCTTTTACCAATCCCTACCATGCAACTTAGCTTGAATGTCTACAGGGGTGAACCAGGTAAGGAATGAGTGAAGCAGACCAGGCGTGAGGCCATAGGGAGCAGTGGGGACTGTGGCAAACTGGAGAAAACACGCCCATGGGAAGGAAGGTAGGGGGCACCCAGCACTCAGCTCCAGCCAGATGCCACCAGGCAGAAACACAGGCAGGGTTGCCAGATCTTTCAATTTATCAAAAGAAGCCAGAAATCAGAATTTTATGGGCAGTTTCCAGATTTTTAAACTATGGGAGCCAAAATAAACACATCTGAGGACCAAATCCAGACTGTGGGCCATGGTTTGCAGCCTGGTCTGGAAAACAAGCCCCTCAGTGCTGCACACTGTCAGGTGTATCAATAGGTTCCCAGGGAAAGTTTGTTAAATGAGCACATAAATGAAAATATAGTGGCATGCCAGGTGAAAGGGATATTTCTGTGGGAATGAGCCTTCCTGACCCACCACACCCAAGGTCAGCCTTGTCATGGGGGTGGGGGGGGAGGTATCTCCAGCCACCCCATCTGAGAACCCAAGACCCCTCTTCTCACTCTCAGAGGAGGCCCAGGCCAAGGCCTAACTCAGCCATGCCTGCTAACGGCCACTTTGGCATCCCTGCATGTTCCGTGAGCATGGGGTGGGTGGTGTGGACCCTCCCTAGGTCTCCAGCTTTACCCCATTCCCTCTCTGTGCCCCCCAGCCTCTCCTGCCAGAACCCGTGAACCCAGGACCTGGACTAGTCCTCCAGGCCCTCTCTCATAGAACCCCCCAGCTTATCCCACTTCAGGACCTTTATCAGAAATCTTTTCCCAGAAACCATCTGGGAAGACTTTGCTCAGGGCACCCAGCCCCCAGCCCACTCCCAGTTCCTCCGAGCCCTGCAGTGGCAAGAGCTGGCCAAGTCTCAGAGTTGCCCCTGGAGAAGGAGGGAGGGGGGAAGGCACTAAGGAATCCGCTTGTCCCCAGACATCCTCCTGCTAGAGGAGCCCCATCCCGGGGTCCTGTACATCTCAGAAAAAGAAAGGAGACTGCCCCCGTGATTTGCCAGAAAAGTGGCTGAGAGGCTGCCTAAAATTGATCTTTAGAAAAAGATAAAAGAAGCGAGGGCATTGCAAACACAATGTGAAGTACGTGATCTATAATGCCACTTCCTTTGTGCTTGAGGACTGAATGAGGATAAGCTGGGTTAACATGGGCAGGGACAGTGGGGGGAACTGGCTGGGAGGAGGATGAAGAAGCCTTCCGGAGAGATAGAAATGCTCTATATCTTAATCTGGGTGGTGCTTACACAGATATAAGCATATATAATAATACATAAACTGTACCATACATTGAAAGATTTGTGGACTTTATGTAAATTTCATTTCATTAATAAAAAAAAAAAAATAACAATGTAAAAAAGGAGGGGAAAGGCCTCCCACAGATACCCACAAATCAAGGAGCTGGAGATCTGCTTCCAGCTCTTTGGGAAAGCTCAGAAAGATGCGCAAAGGTCAATGAGATATAAGACCCTTGCTCCCACATGGACCATGGTCCTAATTTTTCACAGAGTTAATAGCCAGCAGGTGACCAAGTTCAAGTGCAAATACACAAATGAAAATCTGCTTGTGGAAGAAGACTTCAAGACAGGAAGTAAGGCTCACTCCTTCGAGCAGTACAGCCTTCTACATTTAAAGTTCTCTGGCCTCAGTCCTCCCAGGCCATCTATGAGCAGCTTCTCTGTTTCCCATTTTAGAGCTGCCCAGGCCCTGGAAAGTTAAAAGACTTGCCCAGGTCACACTGATGGTGCAGACCCAAACCTCAGCATCGGGCTCTGGGCCTACACCCTTGCTTCTGCCTGCAGGAGAAACTGTGCCCCTCCTAAGCCATCCTTCATTTAAAATCAATTCCGAACTGTGGAATTCCTTGGCTATAACAATAGCCCATGATCAGGGAGAGTCATTTTATCCAACATGATTTGGGGGATACTTTGGTATGTGGGATAATGGTCTCTCTCTCTCTCTCTCTCTCTCTCTCTCTCATTCATATACCCACGAACTTGTACAGACCCAGCACAAAGAGCAGCTCTGTGAGATTTGATGAAAGAGGGCATCTTTTCCCTTTGAAATATTTTATAGCAAAAGCTTGAAGGGGGCATGAACAGCTACCAAGGAGGGTCTGACATGTGGGGGATGTTTACCCCTTTCCTGGGACCTGAGGTCTCTGCCGCCAAGCACAAGACAGATCTGACAGCTCGACACCAACAGGTCAGTGGTGACATTTAGTGCCCACCCTGAAGCCATTTCTTCCTCTTTCTTGCTACACACCCTGGTTTTGTTCCAGCCCAGAAGAAAAATCAGGCTTGAGCTAAGGCTAACATAGTGGTCTCATTTGCTTTTCCCAGATTCACCTTCCTGGCTTTCCTTGCTATTGGGGTACAGTTCTAACCAATGAGACATAGGACAAATCTGCTGAAAGGCTTGCTGCTTTCCAATAAAAGGGAGACACTTAATGGAAGGAACTTCCCCTTCCTCCTCCTTCCTGCCTTGAGTGTGGTTGTGTGAAGGCATGATGACTAGAACCATCATCAGGTAACAAGCTTAAGGAAAGCAATCTCAGTGAGACGGGCCAAGCAGAGAGGTCAAAATGTCCTCATTGACATTGTTGAGCAGTTGATCAACTCTAGATCAGCCTGCCTCCAGACTTCTGAGATAGTTCAGTGTATTATGACTTAAGCCACTGTCCATTGGGTCTTCTCTTTCCAGTATCCTATCTGACCCAAAGGCATGGGGAACCAGACACAAGGTGGCAGGATTCAAATCGCATGAAAGGGACCAGGCAAAAGGCAGGGGCAGGCCAGTAAAGCCAAGGAGAGCAGCAGGAGATAGAACTCAGTGGCATTATCAGGCCAAAGACTGCTTTCTCAGTATTTTCTGGGCTATCTGGTCTACTACCAAAAGCTTGGCCCACCTCTTTGATGGTATTCCAAGTGCCCTTTACAGCCTGAGTGAATCTGGGTGTTTGACATATTGTAACCTTGGACAGAGAAGAGAAGCTAACCTGCTGGGCTATGTGATCTCTTTTCAATTCAGCCCAATACTAAACAAAACTGGCTATCTTCATTTCAACTGCAGTCCATGCATTAATTGATAGGGCAGCTAGAAAAGTTCTTTGTATTCTTTCCTGATGGCAAGTTATTAAAACTTTTTGTGTTATAATGACCTGTGAAAGTCAGGAAGTAAGCTGCAAAAGCCACATGAATTAAAGATCAGACACGAGGCTTCAGATACATTTCCCACTTGCAGCGGGCTTGAGCAGTGATCACACTCCTCTGTTGTCAGGGGTGTTGTGGAGGAGAAGTTGGAGAAGCACCAACTCACAGCAGCCTGCAAGCCGAGTTATCAGCAGGAAGGCTTATCTTCAGAGCATCTAAGCGGGGCAGGTCAGAAGAGGTGTAGTACACTCCCTTGTAAGGCAAGCGAGTCCAAGGCATAAATAGCGAGAAAAAGCCGTGAGTCTGGGGACCAGTTCAGTATCGATACAAAGGGGGAAATCTGACCTCAGGAGTAGAGCTGAGCCCTACTGATCCCTGAAATCCAGGGACCACGTAGGACAAGACCACAGAATAAGCAGAAAGAAACAGAACATCCCTGGAGAAAGGTCAGCTCACCAGGGAGTTTCTTCACATCCACCTGCAGCAGGTGGGCCTGGACCACAGAGGGAGGAAAGTGCTGCAGCTGGCTAAGGGCAAGGTGACAGGACTGTGGCCTCAGCCAGGGCTCACAGTGGCCTGTGCTTCAGGAAACAGTCACCGCAATGGCTTTCCTTTGAGAGCTTGCTAGGTGCCAGGCACCATGGCAAATGTCTTTTCAAATCCCACAAAACCCATGACTTAGGGCTTCTTATTATCCCTACTTCACAGATGAGGAAACTGAGACCAAGCGAGGTGACTCTAATGTGCAATCAGGAATGAGAATGACTGGTTTAGACTAATTAACATTTGGAGCTGAGGAAAGGATCATGGAGCCCATGGCTTCCCAATACCTGAACAAATTCTGGATTCAGTCCAAGGGGAAGGGGTTTGGCTGGGAGTGGGCAACCATAAGCTCTGATACAAGGGTCCTCCCCTTGTGGGCATGTGATGGGTGCTCAGTAAACACTGGTGGTTTTGAGTGGCACCAGCCACCCCCAAGGGTGGTTTGAGACACCCTGCCCACCCTCGAATGGCAGCAACTTCAGTTACCTTATACTATTTCAAGTTAAATGTTTATAAAATGTATTCTGTCTGACATAATATGGGTATATTTGTCCAAAGCCCATATATAAGTCATATCAGCTGAGAGTAGTGTCAAGGTCTAAGATAATATCAATAATTATATTAATCAATATTTAACTTGGCTCCTTACCATGTGCTTGCCAGCCCCTGCGTTAAGCAGCAGAGCGTTAAGATGTAGGCGTGATTATTGTAGGAAGGCAGGATTTGGCATAATGGTTACAAATGCAGGTTCTGCGGTCATATCTCAGCCCTACCACTTGCTGTTGTGTGACTCAGGTAGGTCCTTACCCTCTCTAAGCTTCAGTTTCCCTATCTATAAAATGGGGATAATAATAGAGCCCTGACTTTGGTATTCTAGCTAATCTTGGGTTCCAATCCCAGCTCTGGTTCAACCTTATCCTGTAACCTTAGGAAAGTCTCTTCACCTCTTTGAACCCATTTTCCCTCATCTGTAAAATGGGGATGATAAAATCAATCTTAACAGAATGTTTTGAGGATTAAATGAGAATATATATAAAGTTCATAGCACAGTGTCGTCCATTCCAGAAAGCCTCCAGGATGGCAAAGTATCTAGAAATCAGAATAGATGAAATCTGGTCTAAAGACCCAAGGATCTTGCTATGGCAGCTGCCCTGAGGTCTGAGGGACTGTCCTGGCTCGGGGTGACTCCAGCAGGCAGAACCAGACTTAACTGTGAGTAATAACAAGTTGCACACTCCAACCAGAAACAACAGCCTCGAGAGAAGCGGCTCTAGAGACCCGGACACCATCAGGCAGAAGCCAGAGGGACCAGATCCTATTAAATGCAGGAAATCCAACCAAGGAAGACCTAGCTCCAGCTCCCCAAATGTTAAGGAGCTTCTCTCTCAGGCAGCAGCTCCCAAACGTTTACATGCATGAGAACCACCAGGGGACCGTATCCAAATAGCTGACAACAGGCCCCACTCCTTGAGATTCAAATTCAGTACATCCGAGGTGGAAGTCTGCATTTTCAATAGGACGATGCGGGCTTACACGGTCCAAGAACCAAACCTGGAGGATCTCCGTCCTGAACACCCACTTGCTGCTGCACAGAGGCCCAGGTTGTTGGGACTGAGCCCACGGTCAGAAACGCTGTACACAGGCAACTACTTAGAGCTGAGAAAACGGGTGCAGGGGAGTCATTCCCGCTCTTGACTGTGCCCAGAGAGAGAATAAAGCAGGTGCTAATGAATTCTGGTCCTAAATCAGGAGGTGTGGCACTCAGGCACCTAGCAAGGAGAGAAGTTATTCAATGTGATCTCTGGAAAAGCTCGGGGATGAGACAGCACGTCAGGGTGAGCAGAGCAGGCACCCTCGGGCTGGCCCACGGAAGAGACTTGGCAGAAACCATGGATCAGGAGAAGAGAAGAGTGGCAGGACCCAACTCTAGGGGGCGCCACTTGCTTTGACATCTTTGCGAATGGCGCCCCCTGGGGTTGCTCATTGGGACTTTCCTGAGAATGAAGCTACAAAATGCACAATCCAAACCCTTTTACAAAACATTCAAAGCCCCTCCTAGTCAGGACCCAGACCACCTCACAGGCTCCTTTTTCTCCAAGCAGCCCTTCCTGGACATGATTTATTTGCAAAAAAAACCCCTGGCAATTCTATGGGCAAACTGCATTCTGTGCTCCAACCACGTGGTCCTTCACAGCCTGAAGTCACCAGCTCCCTCTCACTTCCAGGCCTTTGCACCTGCCTGGCCATGACCCCTCCCCTACCCCTGCCGTGCCTTGGTGAATCCCACTCAGGACTCAAGACTCCATCAAATGCGTCCTCTCATGGGAAGCCTTGCCCAGCTCCCTGGACACATGTGCACTCAGTGCCCTCCTTCTTCCGGGCTCCCACCGCACTGTGCTGTGTTCAAGACCAGAACTCAGCCCACTGATGCAGCAACACGAGGGCAGGGACCTCTGTCTGTTTCACTCACTGGTGTGTATAGAGCGGTGCCTGGCACGCAGGAGGTACTGCGTAAATGTTTCTTGAATGGATGAGTGAACTTTACAGGACAGAAGCTGCTGGCCCCTTCAATCAGGTGAACCAGTGACTCATCCGGGGACCAATATTCTCAGCTAGAGGAAGTGACTCCCAGGGACCTCTTTGGGTTATGCCAAGGTGAGGCAAGTAGACTTCCATTGCCCTGGCCCTTACTGCCTGACAAAGACCACTGCCCCCAATCTCTGGTATTCAGAAGTAATTAGGAGGAGCAGGTGGGTAAACATGCAGAGGGTCCCGAAAGTTTCCTGGAGGATATCCTGCCCAGCCCCCACCCCTCCTGAAGATGGATGTGCTAAGAAGCTTGCTAGTGAAGGGGTTTGATGTTGATCGACATCACCTTGCCAGAAATCACATCAACAGGCTCCAAAGTTGGGGGGAGGGGGAGGGGAGTGTGTGGGTGACCAGGGTCTAGTCCCAATCCCGGGCCTTGAAGTCTCAGGGAAGGGTCACCACCTGGGACCTCCACCGACTACCTCTTAGGCCTCAGCCCCTCAGGCATGGAGTGAGCATGAACTAAAAGAACTGGAGCCTCAGGAGCCTGAGAGCAGGGCAGGGCACAACCTGCAGCGCTGGACCCGAGCAGCCCGGCGCAGGCGCCGAGGACTGGTTCCAGCAGTCGAAAACCCTGGAAGCCGGGTTCCACGAGTGGATGGGTCACCCTCTCCAGACATCTTCCCACCTGGCATTTCAAAACATGCCCGGGCCCTTTGGACTGAGTAAGCAACACAGGTTCTTGGTTAATTTAGGGATGGAGAGGAAACCTCACTGGGGACATACCAGGCTGCTTGCTAAAATGACAAATGGATTTTTTGCATGATTAATTGGAAAAAATAACAGCTGTGATTGCATTTTGGCAAGCTAATAATTTAGTACCCATTTGAACCATTGTTTTTAATTATTTATGCAACATATATTTAGCAAGGATGAGAAACTGATTTTCTCTTATAAAACTTGAATACCTTTCTTTAGGTTCAAAATAATGGATTTATTACCTGCATTTGTTATAGGCAATTTTCTATACCAGACAGCTTCCTGGGAAGCATAGACACCATTTACAATTTAGATGCTAAAATAAATCACTGGTTCCAGGTAAACAGCACGGTGGTGGCATTAGTCATTTTCACCGTCTCTACTGACTGGGACCATTAACTACGGTGACCTGCAGAGGGCTGGGGGTGTGGCTCGCTGCCTGCGGAACCAGCAGGTACTCATCAAAAAAACCAAGAGAAAAAAAAAATAAAAAAGAAACATAAAAAATAAAAAAATAAATAAAAAATAAAAAAACCAAGAGAACACTATAGAAGTAGGTCAGCAGTGGCGGAGGTGTGGGGGTGTGGGGGGGTGTTTATTTCCACTTGAGGACACTGTCTTCTTCAGCCCGAGCA
Source organism: Tolypeutes matacus (assembly GCA_026826555.1). Lineage (NCBI taxonomy): Eukaryota > Metazoa > Chordata > Mammalia > Cingulata > Chlamyphoridae > Tolypeutes > Tolypeutes matacus. The sequence continues at coordinate 3,001,111 of JAKSZT010000380.1, read as the reverse complement.
GAAGCAATGCATTTAGGACAGGGGTCAACAAGCTTTTCTTTAAAGGGCCAGATAGTAAATATTTTAGGCTTTGTGGGCCAAGAGGCAACTGTTCTCACGGAAAGTCTTTTTTTTTTTTTTTTTTAACATTTTAAAATGTAAAAAGTATTCTTTGGGGAAGTGGATGTGGCTCAAGTGACTGGGCTCCCACCTACCACATGGAAGGCCCCTGGTTCGGATCCCAGTGCCTCCTGAAGAAGACAGAGAACTAGCACAATGGGCAGGTGCAGCAAGCTGGCACAAGAGACGCAGGAAGAAAAAACACAATGAGAGACAACAAAAGCAGGGAGCAGAGGCTCCCAGGGCCTCCTAAAGAAGACAGTGAGCTGACGCAACAGGATGACGCAGCAAGAGACGGGGAGGAAAAACATGATAAGAGACACAACAAAGCAGGGAGCAGAGGTGACTTAGGCGATTGGGCACCTCCCTCCCACATTGTAGGTCCCGGGTTCGGCTCCCGGTGCCTCCTAGAGAAACAAGGAAGACAAACGGGCACAGCAAGTGCAGGCAACAAGGGGGTAGGAAGAAATAAATAAATAAAATAAATCTTAAAAACAAAAAAAGTTTTCTTTGCTGGCAGTCTGTACAAAACCAGGTGGTGAGCCATAGTTTGCCAACTCCTGGTTTTAGTAGTTACGGAAGGAATATAGAAACCTGAGTTCCCAGGCCCCATATGGATGACATATTAGTGATGTCTTGGTGCCTTCACTGGAGCTAATCCAGGGCTGATAAACCCTTAAAACAATTCTGAGTGAAATAATGATAATACTGGATGTTTGCAGAGCACTTTGCAATGCCTTCCCCCAATCTTCCCCATCTTAATAAATGTCTCCACCACCACCATGCTGTTCGTTCTTAATTTTCCTCCTGCATTTATTGTATCAGCAAGTCCTGATGGTTATACTCCAAAATATATCTCAAAACCACCACCAGCACCATCTCCACCACCTCTACCCTAACCCAGGACCGTGGTTTCTGGCCTCTTAACTGGCCTCCTAGCATCTCCTCTTACCCCCTACACCACATTCTCCACAGAGCCACAGAATCCAGGTCACTGCTCTCCTACTTCAAGCTCTCTAGTGGTGTGTACCTGCCCATCTCACAGTGTGGGCCACAGGCCAGAAGCATCAGCATCTCCTGAAAGCTTGTTAGAAATGCAGAGTCTCGGGCCCCAGCCCCAGCCCCAGCCCCAACCCACTGCGACCTATGTGGGTTAAAGCTGGAGACACTGGCTGGCTAATTCACACCCATCCTCAAGCCTTGTCTCTTTCTGCTCTCCACTATTGGGGCTAGAAAAGCTAATTCCTATACGTGACTCCCTTTTCCTCCCTTTTCCAGCCTCCCTTGTAGCTTAGAGCAGTTCTGATGAATGAAATGTAAGCAGAATCTGCCTGGCGGGTGGATGCAACGCCTCAGCCGCTTACAGCCTGGGGGGCAAGGCCAGGGAGTGGCAGAGACGTCAGCCCAAACAGCAACAAGCCATTGAAGCAGTGTCAACAGCCACCTGGTTCCAGCCTTCTTGAGTGAGGAAAACCAGCTTCTCTTGGTTTAAGCCTCTGTTGGTCTAGTTTTCTGCAACATATGTATTTCTAACTATACTACTGGGTTCCTATTGCCCGCAGAAGAAAAATAAAATCCAAACTCCCTGCCATTGTCTGCAAGGCTCCTAAGGCTCTAACATCCCATGTGTGGTAGATTGTGTCCCACCGCCCCTTCTTGTGTCATTCAGAGCACCAGGTGCTATAAGAAATCGCAGCACTTGTTTCTTCATTTACTTATTTATTGTATGTCTGCCCACCCCCGCCCTAGAGCTTAAATCCCTCCAAAGCAGGGGCTTGCCTGTATCTCTAGTCCCTAGAATGGTACCTGGCACAAGGCAAGGGCTCAATAAATCACTTGATTAATGAATGAGCTTACAAATAGTTGTCACAATCCTTATTCAATTGATTCTAACCGATACTCTGTGACATAATCAGGATAAAAGTATTTAAAGTCATTTTGCTGATGAGGAAAAGGAAGTCCAGAGAAGTAAAGTGGTTTGCAGCTAATAAATGGCATGCACGTCCCATGATGCAGTTGGGGGTGGAGGGAAGTGGACAGAGCTGGCTCCAGCCCCTTTACCTGCAGCATGACCTTGAAGGAGTCACTCAAGCTTTTCAGGCTCTGCTTCCTCTTCTGAAGACGGGATAAACTGTACTTTCCTCGTAAGATTTCTGGGAGGACGAAAGAAGATAGTTCATACATAACTTGGCACAATGCCTGGCACATAGGAAGCACTAAAAAATAGTTATTATTAATTCATATTTATTATTCGTTGGCATCTATAATGATAGCGCCATAATTATTATATTGGTTTAAATATTTTACTCCATGGAAATGAATGGCAGAACCAGGACTGGCTCTCAGGTCTTCTACTGGAGCCCATCTGCCAGAGACCCCCAGTACCCTCAGCCACCAGTCCCCACACCCCTGCTGTCAGTGAGCCGAGGCAGGCAGGAGCGGGTACTGTGGGGGGCGTGACAGGTGCACTTTAGTGTCCTAGCCTGGCCACCCAGCCTTCCAGACCACTCCATCCACACTATGGGCCACCCTCCCCAGCAATAAGCAGGTGAGGTTCCCTGAGCCGCTAACTCAGGCGAGTCCTTTCGTGTGGGCCTCTCAAACCCCCCTTTCCTATGGCCTAGCCCTACGGTGTGGACACCTTCCAAGGACATTTCTCCTCAGACCCCAGCACACATCCAAGACACAGCTCAAGACAACAGTCTACTGGTGCCTGCAAGCCTGCCAACACAGCTTGGTCCTCGGGGCGAGGGGCAGGATGGGGGGTGACTAGGGAGCTCTCCCTGTGGGCCCAGCTGTGGTGTCCACCCTGAGACCCATGGGAGCCCAATTTGGCTCTGTTTTCCAGGTGAGCTGGGCTGGTCAACTCCCCATCCCATTCACCCCAGCTTCCTCCAAGGACACACACAGCCCACCCTCCTGTTTGCCCAGCCTTGCTCACCATTTCTACACAGGGACTGGGTTGCCAGAAAACCCCCCTCCACCACCTCTATCCCTTTACCCCACACACACCCCAGCCCCGCTGGACAGAGCTGCTGCCCCTCTCCCAGCGAGCCCCACGCTTCACCCACCAGCTTTGAGGCCCCTGCCCCAGCAGCTGTGGGAGCTTGGGCACATGGCTTCAACCCACTAAGCCACACTGTGTGCTCCAGAGGACAAGCATGAGAGGCTTGTGCGACCCACCCAGAGCAGCAGCGATGACCACTTACAGAGAGTCTGCTACATGCCTCATGGCAATCCTGGGAGACACGCGCCATTATCATCTCCATTTTGCAGATGAGGGAACAAGCAAAACAGAAAGGTCAAACAACTTGTCCAAAGGCACACAATTAAATAAGTGTTGGAACCAAGGTTGAATCCAGGCAGCCTGGCCCTCGAGCCTACTGCCCCATGCTCCTTTTTTGCCTGACCAACTGCCTCCCAGTTCCTTCCTACTGGCTCCATCAGAACCCACTGGGGTGAGCACACCATGACCCACCTTAATACCTCCCCTGGGACAGGGCCCAGGGATGGGAAGGACCTAGGTCTGGAACCCTGTGCCCTTCAGGGCTGAGAGCCTGCAGGACAGGGGACAGAGCCTCTGGGTCCCAGCCCAGACCCCAAAGCCTCCCAGGCCCAGGGTTCTTTGATCAGCCCTGCCAGAGGGAACATCTGCTGCCCCAAAGGTCAAGCGGGCTCCATTTATAAGGTCCCGCCAATGGACGTGGGGGCACTAATGAGGGCATCATGACAGATGTGAGCCCAGCATGCCAGCTTCTCCTCACTCCAGGGGCATAGCGAAGGGCCGTGGGGAGGGGCAGCGGCCCCTGTGGGGACCAGGTGTTCTTCGTTCCTGCCTCTGCTCACTCCCATTCCTTGGAAAGCTCTATCCTGGCCCCTTCCTTCCTCCTGCCCCTTCTCCTTTAGCCACCTGGAGGTCAATGACCTTGACTCTAGCTGCAAAACGATATTCCCCCCCACAAAGCCAGGAGGACTGAAGAAGTGGACATCTGCATTCCTATCGTCCCTCCTCCCCTACCCCGTTTGACAGATGAAGCTATAGAGACGCAGGAATCCTAGAATCACAGATCTCACAATGCCGCTAATAGAAGGACGTTAGAATCACCTTGTGCAGGACTTACCAATGGAGAGGAGTATTGCCCCATAGAGGGCATCTTGGAACACATGGAGCTGTTGTGGGTGGTAACAACGCCTGCCGGGCTACTGGGATTTAGTAGGCAGGGCCCAGGGGTGCTCGATGCTCTGCAGTACAAAGAACAGCCTGCACAGTGAAGAGCTGTGCCACCCAAAGAGGCAATAGTGCCCCCACACCACCAGTCTCTATAGATGCAGAAACTGAAGGCCAAAGAGGAAAGGTGACTGAGTCAAGGTCACTGGCAGAAATTGCCAGGTACCTACCAACTTCCTTTTTTTATCTTCCTTAGAAAAAGAACTCTCCAGCAGCCCAGGGCCACCAGCTCAAAGACTCCCTCTCCTCCCTTCCCTTGCAGCTATGCATAGGCAGTACACAAGGACCAGTCCGTCATATTAAGCAGATTTATTGTGGGGACTGCCAAGAGTGGCAGGGGTGTGCCCTTTCCCTGCCCTCCCCTCTCCCACGGCCTGAAATGCAGCTGGAGCTTGGAGGGTGAGGCGATGTGCTAGGGTGGAAGAGCAGCAAGGTGGAAGGCATCTGAGACCCCGAAACTGTGGAGTCACCACATTCACTCTTCTGATGTCTGTTCCATGGGAGAGAAATAAACTCGTTTTAACACTATTTTTCTTGTGAGGAGTTTTCTAGTATCTGTAACTAAGTTGATATAGTCATGTAACTAGTTCAGTTTAATAGTAAACATTTTTTGAGCATATAATGGTGACAAGCAATGCATTGAGCATTTTCACAGTCATTATCTCAGGAGATAAACTTACAATATCTGATTATCAATCCCATGTTGCTGATAAACTATAATTTTTTTTTTAAGTTCTAAAAAAGGGAAGCAACTTCCTCATCCCCAGCCAAGGAATGAGTAAGTGCAAAGCTGGAACTGAAACCAAATTTCCTGACTCCTGCGCTAGGGTTACTTTTGCTTGTGGCAAGAGAAAAATTGGGGCCTGAGCAAGTAACTATTTGAGGATGGCCCTGCTCACCCTGCATGGTCAGGAGAGATGCGTTCCTGGCCAGTACGGGGACTCCTTACAATGGAAATAAGCCAGGAAGGCAGCAGAGCCTCCTTTGGCAAACAGGACCAGGGTTGCCACTCCTGAGGAGCAAGGCCACACTCACTCACTCTTCATCCAAACTCCTGCTTACGGTGGACAAGGTGATTCAGGCCAGTTCTCCACCGATGACCACTAGAAGAGATAGGTAAAAAATTCAGAAAAATATCTTCTTGAAAACCCCAAAGATTACAATTACTGAGGAATTGCTGGGCTAAGATCTGGGGGAAGATAGGAATCCAGAGACACAAACCCAGCCAAGACCACAAAGCTGCCTTTGTCCAGAAGGCATTTGCTTATCCAGGGGGAACAGAGGCTGCAGCAGGAGCTGTGCCGTGGGCACCCTCTGAGGGCTGGAGGGAAAGAAGCACAGACCCAGAGCTTGCTGAAGGTGGGCATTCGAAAACCCTCCTCCCGCACGGAACTGGAACTACACACCCTGGACTGCAGGAGAGGAGGCAGGGAAGGAATCCCATGTAAACCAGCCGTCCCACAGACTTGCACTCTGACGTCTTACCAGCTGGTGCTCCAGGGAATGTCAAAGCCTTGAAACTGAGTTGTGGGGTGGTCCCAGACGGGTAGTGCTCCCAAGAATTTGGCTGAAGCAAATGAAAGCACTCTGTGATATTAAATCTTAAACTTTAAGATAATATTACAAATTCATAACAAGAACCAGAAACAGACAATAGAAATACATCCAAAAGTAATCTTGGTATTATCAGACACAAACTAAAAATAACTATGCCTATTGTAGTCAAAGAAATAAAAGGCCAGCATCTCATTCTGCAGTATGCCCACAGTCCATGCCTAGGATCATGTACTTTTTTCATTTTCTTGTTTCTTAATAAACTCTTTACTCCCTTGCCAACCAAGGAAGGAAGGAAGGAAAGGAAGGAGGGAGGGAGGGAAGGAGGAAGGAAGGAAGAAAGGAAGGAAGGGAAGGAGGGAGGGAAGAAGGACCAAGCTTGAAAAATTTGACTGGGAACTGGAAAGCACAAAAAGTGACATAACAGATTTGAAAAAGAACCAAATAGAAAGTCTAGTGAAATTGGGACTTTTTTTTTAGGAGGTACCAGGGATTGAACCCAGGCCCTCTTACATGGGAATCAGGCACTTAACCACTAAGCTACAGCTACTCCCCAGTGAGGGTTGGTTTTTCGTTTGTTTTTAGGAGGTACTGGGACTCAAACCTGGGACCTTGTACATGGGAAGCAGGCACTCAACTACTTGACCGACATCCACTCCCTGAAACTGGGGACTTCATCTTAATAGGAAATTCAGCATTGCTGAAAAGAGAATGAGTGAACTGCACGTTAAGTCAGAAGAAACTAGCTAGAGATTTCAGGTGGAAAATACAGGAAAAAGAGTGAGAGACATAAAAAATAGAGTGAGAAGGCCTTAGCCTGCTAGCAGGGGAGGAGAAAAAGCAGGCGGCAGGGCTGTTCTTTGATAGTAATGAGGTGTTTTTGCCCTTAGACAAGGCCTGTTAACACAGCCCTGTGAGAACGTGATTCAGTATCCAGCACTGTGGAAAGGTGGAAAAGACCTGGGTTTTGGGCAATAATGGACCAAAGCTAGGGCAGCAGGAGTGGCCTGTTCCAGAAGCAGACAATCAGGGGTGCACTATCTGTAGAGAACTGAAAACCATGAGCAAAAAAGACCAAAAGTCAGTCTCCTTTTTATTATCAGATGGTGGCAAAAAAATTTTTTTAATTTTTTTATCTTATTTATTTATTTATCCCTTCCTTGCTGCTTGTGCTCGCTGTGTTCATTTTGGTGTGTGTTTTTCTGTCTCTGCTTGTCTCCCTTTTGTTGTGTCATCTTGCTGTGCCAGCTCACTGCAACGCACGGGCCAGCTCGCCTTCACCAGGAGGCCCCAGGAATCGAACTCAGGGCCTCCCATATGGTAAACGGGAGCCCAACCGAGTGAGCCACAGCCGCTTTCCAAAGGTGGCAATTTTAAACTATATCAGAGATTTTTTTTTTCACTCTTTTGTGGATCTAAGTTCTAACCAAGTACTGGAGTTACTGTTAGGTTTTAATAATATACATATTACCTTCAAATTAGCACATTGTCATTACTCACCCTTTGATAAACCCTGCGTTCTATATGGCAGTCAATTAGGAAAGCTCCGTTATCTGGTCAGCCTTTGCTACACACAGACAGGGTAGTTACATAACATTTCAGAATCACTCGCACTCTCTCAGGGGCAGTCGCATCTCCAAACTCTATGGTACTAGACATTCCTACACTGAAACCGTAAATTCCAAACAGAGAAACAGTAGCCACCAAGTGGGGAAATGGAAAACAGAACTTGAGTTACTTCAGCTCTGTCATTGTGTGTGACCACCTGGAGGTTTGTTCTGTGTTTAAAATCAGTAATTGTGATGCGGTGTGAACTGAGATGTGGAATGCTTTTATTTGGTAAGTGCAATTTTTATTTTATTTTACAGAATTTGAACAATAACTAAAATGGACATTACTTTTTTGCTTAATTGTTATTTATTTCAACACTAAAGAACAGATTATGAAAATAACTATTACTGATTACCACATGGTAATTACTCAAAATAAGTTCGGCATAGTGAGACTTCTAAGATAGCCTCCAAGACCCCCTCACCCTGAAGTGTGGGCAGAGTGAGTGAATATAATGGGATATCATCCCCACGATTGCATTACTGCTCAGTTGGCTCTGAGTTCATCAAATGGGAGATTATCCTAGGTGGGCCAGGCCTGATCAGGTGAGCTCTTTAAAAGGTGGCACATCAGTCATCTCTGCTGGCCTTGAAGTGTACCCTCCAGGGATTCTACAACCGCAAGGCAATGAACTCTGGCAATAACCACGTGAGTCTGGAAAAGGACTCCCAGCCTCAGACAAGACTCTAGTCGCAGCAGAGACCTTGCCTGCAGTCTTGTGAGATCCTGAGCAGAGGCCCCATCTAACCCATGCCTGGACTCCTGACCCACAGAAAATGTAAGGTAGCACATTTGTTTTGCTTTAAGCCACCAAGTTTGTGGCAATTTGTTACAACAGCAATAGAAAACTAAGGCACGCCCCTAAGACCTCACACCTGTAAGAGGTAGCGCAGGCAGGCAGCCCACGCTATGCAGGAATCCCTCTACTGCTTTGCAGGTGCCAAAGCAGAGAAGCTAAGCGCCTTTGTGGAGCTTACACAGCTGTAAGAGACTGAGCCAGGCTAGAAGCAGGCTGTGTGGCCGCAGCGCCTGCAGTGGATCTGCTCACTGACGATCCTGCAGGTGTCCCTGCCATTGCCAGGTCCTTATGGCAACAGGGTGCTTTCTGGTGACTCCAGCAGGGCAGCTGAGAAGGGTAGGCTGGAGGCGGCAGCTCCTGTCACAGACCGCAGACTCTCGTCCACCTCAACCCCACACTGGCCATCTAGTGAGTGGACGCGGGTTCCCCATTACTGCCTCTCTCGGCCCCCCTTGGCTAGCAATTATTCCATTTATCGGTGTGTTTACTATTGTTCCTGCCTCCGCACTAGAATGCCAGCCCTCTGGCATGTTCTCCCAGCGCCGACCATCACGCCCGGCACAGAGCAGCTATTCAATGGAATCTTCTGAACAGATTCTTGAGTGGAAAAAAACGATGGCTTCTGCCCCTCCTCTGGACCCCACAGGAGACAGGGGCTGAGATGTGAGGTCTCTGGCCGAAGAAGCTCCATCCATTCTCGTCCTTTGCCTTGGCTCCTTTCTCCTAGCCTGGTCCGTTCAGGGGGGAGGTCTGGGGATGCAGCCCACACCCCAGCCAGCTCTGCCCCAAATCAGCCCATCGAGCCCGCACCTGGGCTGACGGGCTTGCAGGACAAAGCACCCCTCCCCCCCCACCGCCCCTCAGGGCCATCTCGCCTGCAGTCTCCCGGGTTCCCAGACACGGCACCTGCTCCCTCTACTGGCGAAAACGGCCAGATGTACTGAGAACCCTCCGCGCTGGAGAAGGGAGGACGGAGGAGCTTCCGGGAGCTCCCATCCAGGACCGGCCTAGCCAGGGACAGGGTGGGGAGGGTTGCGATGGAGGCGGTAGCCCGCCCCCGAAGTTCTGCCTCAGCCAGGGATGCACTCGCCTGGGATGCTTTGTCTTTGCTGAGCAAGGCCTGGACTGGGGTCCCCAGACGGGGAAAGGGGGCCATTGCTTCCGCTAGGAGAGCTCAATCCTCAGAGGGAGGGCAGCCCTCCAGCAGCCCAGCCCTGAGAGCTATCTGGCCCCATCCCGTGATCACAAGAGCTAGCACTGCACACCTACTACCTACCTACCTCATCTAATCCTCACAGCAGTCCTGCCAGAAGGATGCTCTTATGTCCACAGATGAGGAAACTGAGGCAGTGGCTCTGAAAGCCCCTATTCTCACAGCCCCTATGCAGGTGTGCCTTCTACATTATTCTAATCCTACAACCACACTGCCAGGGAAGCCTGTTATCCCAGCTGGTCACATGTAGCTTCCAAGACAAGACTGGTGTGGGACTGCCTGAAGCTGGGGGTTACCTGGATAGGGAATGGCCAGGCCCCAGGATCAGACAGCTCTGTGGGTACCACCTGGCTGCGAAATCTTGGGAAAAATCACTCAACCTCTCTGAGCCACATAGTCTCATCAGTAAAAGAGACATGATCCCTGATTTAGAAAGTGGTTGTGTTGATTAGTGATAAGGTGTGTAAGGTTCCCAGCACAAAGAACCTGAAAGCAATAGCTGCTATCATTTGTGGTGGTTTTTCAAATATGTCCACAAACTCTGATACTCCTCCCTTTAAGGGGTGGGACTTAACCCCCTCCCCTTGAGTGTGGGCTGGACTTGCTTCCAATGACTAGAATCAAGTGAAAGTGAGGCTGTGCCACTTCAGAGGCCAGGGAAGGACAGGCACTGCCCTTCCTCCCTGCCCCTCTTTCTGGTCACCTGCTGGGGGGAAACCAGCTGCCCCCAGAGCAGGAACTGAGGCCTCCGGCCAGCAGCCTCAGGAGGGAACCTGGAAGCAGATCCCCCAGCCCCAGTCAAGCTTCCAGATAAGTGCAGCCCTGGCCAACATCTTGAGTGCAACCTCATCAGAGACCCTGAGCCAGAACCACCCTGACCCACAGAAACTATGCAAGATGATAACTGTCTGTTATTTTAAGCCTAAGTTTACTAACAAATCTATTACTAAAAATATTCCAAATACATTGTTATAATCAGCATCCTTGGACCAGCGATTGCTTTGGGGTTGAGCTGCCCCATATCCTCCGCAACTGTGGTCACAGAGAATGTGCACTGAAGAAGAGCCAGGCTGTGTGGACCTGGCCAGGAAAGAAATAATAATAATACCTAATATTTACTGAGCACTTGCCATCTGTCAGTCATTGCGCTAGGCACTTAAGGGTAAATACTATCATCGTTCCCATTGCACAGATGGGAAAACTGAAGCACAAAGAGGTCGAGTAACCCATCGGATTCCACAGGGGAGTTGCAGAGCAGGGATTTGAATCAAGCTCCACTATTGCTGCACTCGGGCATTTAGCCACCACGCTACGTGGTCTCCCTGAAGCACACAGTGGCTCAAAGTTCCATCTAGCCCCCTCTACCGCCACCACCCACTTGCTCTCCTGTGAGGGTAACTGAGACAGGTTCTGGGACAAAGCCCATCCAGCCCACCATTGCTGAGCTGAGCCAGAGCCTCTGCTCACCACACCCTCTGTCCCTCTCAGGCACATCCACCTCTCACCTTCCCCAGAGCTTGGTCACTAGGCACCTTCGAGTTGAAAGGACCCATCCCCACTCCTCCACTTTTCCAGATTTGGGAGCAGAGGCCCAGAGAGGCACAGTGACTAATCTAAGGACCCAGCGGCAGCTGAGGAGGCACTGAGGCCGGAAGCCAGGTCTCCTGGCCTCTCTCCACCCGGCCTGAAAGCTGCCTCTCCCCACGCAGTTGCCTGTAGGCTCCACCCACCCTGTCCAGGCACCTGGGACAGGAACCTCAGGCCAGACTTCTCAGCAACCTCCATCACCCCGGCCCCTGAGGGAGCAAGGAGGAGGGGGCTTATCTCCACCTTGTGATGTGTTGTCTCACCCCACCCCCACCCCTCCCTGCTGGGCAGCCTTGATTAATGGGCCGGTGCTATCTTATCTCCCAGCTGCAGCAGTTAGGGATTAATAGGGGGTGGCAGGGCCCAGTGAGAACCCATTCTCACCCCCAGAGCTCCGTAGGAGGGCAGGGAGCCGGAGGAGAGGGGACCAAAGGGGTCTGTCATCTTGCCATCTTGTCATCTTGCCTCCTGCTCTCCCACCTGAACAGGCTGAGCCTTTGTGAATATGTAAAGCACCAGGGCAGTGCCCTGCACTCAACGGGACTCAGGAGATGATAACTGCTGCGGTGGCTATTGCTGTTGTCAGAGTTCCCATATACACCCCTAAACACACTCAGTGTTCCCTATTCTTAACACTGCATTCATGTGGTCACTTTGTTACAGTTGATGAAACAATATTTTTATAATTGTATTATTATCTATAGCTCATAGTTTACGTTAGGGTTCACTGCGTTGCACAGTCCTATGTTGAAGGGTTTTTAAATTTTATACTAGCAACATATATACAACCAAAGAGCTGCCCCATCTTGCTAGTCAAAGTCTTGCCCACTGGACAGCCCAAAGGGTAACTGGGAAGTCACATCCCCACTCCAGCCCCAGCTTTTTCCTCTATAAAATAGTCAAAGTTTGAGGTTTGGAAATGGGGTTGACATTATTTTCTTGAGTGACCTGAGAGTGGAGTTAGAAGTCTATCCAGTTGTGAGGCCTTAGCAAATCCCTCTCATGCAGCCTCAATTTCCTCAGCTATAAAAGGGGTATAATAATTTCTACATTGCCCTCCACATAAGGTTGTTAGTGAGAAAACTTTCAGAAAGCCCTTTAGTGATGCTCCATGGCATCCTGAAGTGTGGGCACTCAGATCCCCCAGAGAGTCAGACACCAAAACTCTGACGGTGACATCAACGTGTGTGGCTACTGATGGGGCAAAGCTCCAAATCCAGGCCCAGCACTGGGAGAGCAAAGCTGCCTGAGCCACAGGCCCTCCCGGGGCTTGGGCAGAGAAAGCAGAACCCAATGTCCCACTTCTCTTGGGACAGTCTTGGGCTACTCCTCTTGCCTGGGTGTGATGGTTAATGGCAACCCCTTTTCACTCTCCAAAGTGTCCCAACTTGGACAACAAGGTCTATGGTCCTGAGGCTGGAAAGTTTCTGTCCTGCCCTTGGGGACAGTGAGACTCCATCAACCTTGAGCACGAGGCCAGCAAGGCTGCAGTCAGGCAGTTAACTCAGTCCGGGCCTCACAGGGGTCCAGACTCAGAAGCCCACGGCTGGGTTTGGTCCACGGTGGGGCCTACCAACCTCTTCTCTGGCTTTCTCAAGAGACAAGCCTACTTGAAGCAAGTAGTCACTATATGGGGGAAGGAAAGATAGGAAGACAAATGAGGGACTGGGAGGAGAGGGGAGACAGGCAAGCAGAGGAGGGAAGGAAGGGTGGATGGACTCTGATATTCATATCAGATAGAAAAAGGGAAGAATGGATGAATGAAATGAGAGAGAGAGGAAAGAAAAGCAGATGGATGGGTAAAAGGGTGAATGGAAGGAAGGAAGGACAGAAAGATGTAGAGAGGGAGGAAGGAAAAGAATGAACGTCAGACCGCCACCCTCCCCACCCCCACTCCCATCCCTTGGCAAGGCATATCAAACAGGGAGCCCAGCAGAGGACTTTATTTCCAGAAGCACATTCAGATGGACTCTTTGAGGCCCCAAGAAGTCAGTCTTCCCTCCCCCACTCCGAAGACATTCCTAGGACCACTCCTTCCCCATCGCTCTCTTCTGCCCCTTCCTGCTGCCCCTTCCCAAAGGGCAAAGGGCAGCACAGCCAAGGAAAGCTATCTGCTATCAGCCCCACTAATCCCAGCCCTGTTTACTCTGGGTCTGCAATTAACAGAGTCTCCTTCCCAGATCAATTAATAGTGGGGTGCCTCCGGAGGGCATAGGGAGCCATCAGGCCAGGTTACTCATTTATAAACAATAGGGAATTGGTGGAGACTACTCCCTCACCCTACATCGAGGACCTTGTCCCATCTGCCAACCCCTCCAACTCCCAAAGAGGCACCCCAAGGTCCCAGACATTTCTTGACCCAGAAAGACTGGCATGGGATAAAGACACAAAGCACTCAAGGTGTGAGGCTGTGTGTGTGCAGCTGGGATTCTGGATCGGCATCCATCTGAGCCCCTGTGCTTTCCCATAGAGTTCCTCTCCACCTCCCGGATCAAGCTGAAAAGACTGTAACCCAGTGGTTAAGATCATGGGCTCAAGGAAGGGACCAGCTCCGGGTTCATAAACCGTCTCTTCCCACTTTCCATCTGGGTAACCTGGGGGAAGTTACTGAATCACTCTGAGCCTCAGTTTTCCCCTCTGCAGACAGGGCTGTTGGTGGGACAGACCCATCACAGGGCTGCTGCAAGGGCTGAAGGATTCAACATATATCATGCTCATAGCCCAGTGCCCAGACTGTAGTAAGACTCAAAGCTTGTGGATGTGTCACTGGCCAAAGTCTGGGGGTCCTCTGAGCAGCCGGGGAGTCCTTGCAGCCTTTTCATTCTCCAAGCTCCTCCTACTCTCTTGGGGTCCCTTCAGGTACCAGCAGGCACTTGGAGGCCCTGCTCCCTCACTTGCCGAGGACTCCTGAGATTCCTGATTGTCCAGTGTAGCTACTAGGCACATGTGGCTATTTACATTTTAGTTAACTAAATAGAATTTAAAATTCAGCCTCTCAGCTGCATTAGCCAAGTTTCAAGGCTCAATAGCCACATGTGGCTGCGGCTATGGAATTGGGGAACTCAGATATAGAACATTTCCATCATTGCAGAGAATCCTATTAGACAGTACCCCTAGACAAACTCTTTCAGGTGATCAAACCAACCCTCTTCACAAACTGTTTTAGTTTGCTAAAGGCTGCCAAGGCTATATACCAGAAATGGGTTGGCTTTTATTAACTTAGAAACCTACAGCTCCAAGGCTGTGAAAGTGTCCAAATCAAGGCCTCATCAGGAGATGCTTTGTCCCGGAGCTGCAGCATCTGCTGGTCTCTCCCCTCTCCTCTGGGCCTCATAGCTTTTGTCTTCTGCCTTCAGTGGCTCTTCTCAGCTTCTGTGTTCCATTGATCTCAGCTTCTGGCTCCCAGGGCCTTCTCTCTCAGCTTCTGGGTGTTTCTGCATGTTTCTCCCATTTATAAAGGACTCCAGTAAGAGGACTGAGACCCATCCTGAGTCATGTAATCTAATCTAAGGCCCTTAACTGAAGTAATTTAAACAAAAGTTCCCACCTACAAAAGGTTTACAAGCATAGGAATGGATTAGCTCTAAGGGCATGATCTTCTGGGGGCCACCCACCTTCAAACTGTCACACACAAATTATCTCACCTGATCCTCACACCTCGGCATTGCTATTGTCAAGAGATGGGGGAAGGGGGACCCAGAGAAGGAAAGTGCAACCCCAAGTTTGCTCAGGAAGTGGCAGGCCAGAGACTTGCACTGGGGCCTTTAAGCATCAACTAAAGATCCTTTCTGCCACCCTCAGAGATGGGCTTGGACCAGGAAGCAGTAACCAAACTCCTCTCTGGCCACCTGGGTGTCCTGCCCACACCCCATTACTCTATCCCTTGACTCTCGGTTTCCTACCAAACCTGTTTTCTTGTAAAAAGGCCCTTTCCTCTAAAGCAGGAAAGGGTGTGAAAGTGTGGGATCAGAAACTTGAAGGGTGCAAAAACCGTGGGGAAGGGAACTTAATGCCAAGGGATTTGGAATTTTAACAAAAATTCCAGGAAGCTAGAGGCTGGGTAATGTGAGTTGAAGGGAAAGAATGCACCTTTCCCTGACCCCAAGTCGTCTGTCACATAACTAGATCAGCAGGGCATAGACTTCTTTGCCTTTAGCAGACTCTGTGTTGTCTTCAGAGTCCTCCAGGGTGGGGTGGGGAGGGATGAATCTTTTAGTTTTCTGACCTTAGCACAATCTGGACTTATGGAGCAGTGAAAAGAGCATGGAATCTAGAAAGAGTCAGAGATTTGTTCAATTCCCAGCTCTGTCACTTACTCCTGAGTGACCTTGAATAAATGTATTAACCTCTCTGAGCTCGTTTCCGCATCTGTAAAATGAGGACTGATTAGGCATGCCTCCCTCAGTGGTTGTAAGGATGAAACAAGATAACAGGTGTCACTCCCAAATACCCTATTGGCATGGGTTTTCCTCACCAGGACCCCAGCAGTTCTCAGCTACTGTCCCCTTCCCCAGGGGATCCTTAGGGGTCTCTCTTCAAGCTTGAACCCCTGGAAGTCCTAAGACTCAGTCCTCATTCATCAGGCTGATGACGAGGGCACCATGGCAGACTCACTGAAGGGTTATTCTGAAATCCCAGGCTCCAGCAAGGGCTGGCTGCCCTCCGCATACTCAGTATGGGTGTGGGGAAGTCAGGCCAATCTGGGAGACTCCCAGCTGTGTGGCCTTGGGAAAGTGACTTCATCACCTCGGATTTCTCATCTGTAAACTGGGGGTGATAATAATACTACTTACCTCGTGGCAGGATCGAGAGGTTTCAATGAGAGGATAAAGCCCCGAGCACACCAGTGCTGACCAGAGCCAGGCCCTGGGCTGGGGGCTGGGAAGATAACATGGACTTGAACCCAACTAACCATGTCTCCAGGCTGAGAGGGATGGGGGCAAGACAGAGGAAGAGAGTGGAGCTTCCAGAGGGACAGAGTTCTCATTTCATGAGCAAGGCCCTGGAGAGAGGCTGTGACAGTCTTGGGCAGAATACAAGAGTGGGCAAGGCCCCCTCCAAGGCCAGTATTTCTCATCTTGGACCCCAGAACCCTGCATCAGAATCTCCTGGGAGTGACATGTGTTGAATCGGAAACTCTGCAGGTGGCCCAGCAATCTAAATGTGTATTTTATACTTGGCAATATAAAGTTTGGTAACCTCTCTCCTCTACTGGCTGTGGGGTATGGCCTGGGAAAGCCCAGGAGGCCAAGGACAATTCACAGCTATTGGAAGCTCATCCCCAAACCAGTTCATCTGCCCATCATGCCTCTTGGAATTAAAGGGGGAGGCAGGGCAGGTGTATGAAGGGGTGAGGTATAACATCTGTTACAGCACAGACACCAGCCAATCACAACAGATGTCCTATGAATCAGGATAAACACCTCCAATCAGAACACCCAGGACAGCCGACCAGGGCACACTCAACAGAGTAGAAAACCTGATATAAGGGGATGAGGTCCCCGGGGGAAATGGCCCAGGATGGTTCTGGGGTATGGAAGGTGCTCAGTGGCAGGGCTTTGGACCTTTCACCCCAGCCTTAACCACACTTGCTACCCTTTTATCTGTTTTACCTTTTGGGTTCCCACATGCCACATCACTTTAAACATGACAATGGCGAGAAGCACTGATTTATCATTGCTTCTCAACAGGGACTCTATCAGCATTTGGGGCAGGACAAATGCCTCAAATGGTCATGTGGGGCTGCACGGGACATGGCAGGAATTTAGCACCCCTGGCCCCTGCCCACTAAATGCCAATAGCAGCCCCACTGCCCTGGTGATCGAAACCATGCCCCACCCCAGGTGAGGGTGGGCTACTACATCCAGATGAGATCACTTCTAGCTCAACTCGCTTTACAGATGATGAAGTTGAGACCCCAGGCGTCAAGCAACCAATCCAAGGGCATATAGTGCCGGGGGTGGGGGGCACTGTGAGACTAGGAGAGCTGCAGCAAGAGGGCTGAGCCCAGGTCTCAGAGAGAAACCGAAACCACTTTCTCCCAGAAGCAGGCAGGAGGGGAGTCAGGACCCCTTTTCAGAGAGCACCCAGACCGGGACCCACCAGATGGGAGAACTAGGACCAGCCAGCCCCTCCTGTGGCCAGAACCCTCAACAGCAGCATGGGCACAGAAGGGCCATTCTCGGGCCGGGCAAAGAGGCTGGCATCACCTCCGTGGCTCCAAGGGCAAGTGTCCAGCAGTTTCCAGGCGGAGGCCCCGGCTCCCTCCCAGCAGAGGACAATTGCTCCATTGGCTGGGGTGGGGGAGAGGCGACTCAGGCAACGCGGTCCTCACCCCCATTAGCTGTGGCCATGCCCAGCTCGTCTCACCCCACCCGCATGCCTTAATGAGGCCATTGTTTGCCCAGGGTTCCCCCAACAGCTGGCCCCTGGCCCTAACACCCCTGCCCTGGCTTTCCCCTCCACAGGCCTGCCCTTGCGGTCCTCCCCGGGGAGTTCCTGACTTCCTCCCCTGCGTCTGGAGCACAAAGCCCACTGAAGCCCCTCTGACCTCCTATCCCCTCGCCGAGCAAAGCCACTTTCCCTCCCAGCTTCTGCTCTTTATATTAATCAGATGCACAGACTGCCAATCCGACTTCTGTTCAGCATGAGAGGAGGAGTACTGTCCTGAGACCACGTAATTCCAGCCAAAAGCAAAGAAATCTGTTGTTTAATTTACGGGCAAATGAACCATTTTGTGTTGGTTTGGGGAAACATGGAGAATAATTTATGAACCTTTAGTACTGCCTTCACAGACCCTGGGTGGGCAGGAACCACGGAACAGAGGATAGTGCTCAGAGCAAACATTTAATAAAAATGGAGTGCCAAGGGCTCCACTTAGCCTGGGCTAAGAGAGGGAAGTCAGTTCTGCCTGCCTCCATGATTGCACGGAGCAGTTTTTTTAAAGCAGTTTTATTGAGATATATTTACATACCATACATTCCATCTAAAGTGTACAATCAGTGGGCTTCAGTATACATTAGAGCAGTTTTAAGCACCTTTGGGGACTTCACATTTAATCTTCCCAACAAATCTGCAAAGATCTTCCTGTCTCCGTTTTGCAGATAGGGAAACTGAGGCATGGGGAGTTGTGTCTTAGTCAACTCCCACAGCCTGTAAGCCCTACAAGCTCCTGTGACTCTGTGTCCAATGTTTTCTACTTTCCCACAAAGAAAAGGTTCAGGAGCACCTCCCCACCTCCACCCCCACCCCAGGAAGCTCACCCTGACTGTGATTATAAACTCTCTGTGAGTATTTGTTCACCAGCTGGCTTTCCCTCTAGACTGGGAGCTCCCTGAGGGCAGCAGCCTGGAGTCCAACTTGCTGCATCCTCAGTTACTTGAGCCTCATCCAAACCAAGCCTCATCTGCTCCAGCCCTAAGGTCTCACCCCTGCAAGGCAGATTATATCAGTCTTCAGCAGGATGGTACTTCCACACCCACCCCAACCCGGAGCCACTTCTCACATGTAGCCAGGAATCCACAAGCCACAGAAGGCAGGCCTGACTCTGCTACCTGGCTGCATGACTCTGGGCAAGTTACTGAACCTCTCTGAGCCTCAATTTTCTCATATTAAAATGGGGATAATAATGCCTCCCTCACAATGCTATTGGGATAATTAAATGAGATCATGGGAAAGCACAGATCATAATGCCAGGGTAGGGAGATGGGAAGAGGGGAAGGAAAGTCAACGTGAGCTTAGGGGGCTTGCCCATCGCCTCTACCCCCCTCAGCTAGGATGGCAAACTGACATCACCCAACTTCCTCAGCTCAGTCCCCACCAGTTCCCCCCACAGTCACCCAGAAACCTTTCTGATCTTCCCTGGGCCTCCCAAGAATTCCAACAGAGCCTGAAAAAGGTTAAAGGAACCTGGGCTCCAGCCTGAACACCTCTGGGTCCAAAGACTCCTCCTCCTTCTTCTACCACCAATGGGACTCATCTCTCCATTCAGTTATTCATTCATGCAACTTTGTTGAGCACCTATTATGTGACTGACAAGCATGCTCAGCGAGAGAAACCAAGATGAATGAGGCTTGTGGGGCTCTTGGTCCAGTGGGAGCCAGGAATTGGGCAAATAAACACCCAGTTATATAAGGACCACTGTGATGAGGGCTCCAAAGGGATGTGCCCAGCCAGAGACCTGCCGTAACCCGAGCCTCGCTAAGGATGGTATCCTAAAAGCAGAGCAGAGAAAGCCATCGAAGGTTTTCTAGTGAAAGGGAGACCATCAGGTTTGCAATTTGAAAGGATCACTTTGGCTGCTGCAAAGTGGAAAACGATGAGACTGGAGGGCAGCTGGACAGGATGCATGGAGAGCAGTGAAGAGGCTGCAAAAAGGAGAGTGTAGATTAGATAATTCTGAGAGATTTAGGGGCTAAAAGCTACAGAAGTTGGTAATAGTCTCTAAAGACCATTCTCTGGCCAGTGCTCAATAATATTAACTAACAATTATATAAACAGTATTTACTGTGTGCCCTGTTATAAGCAATTTTTAAATTAACTCATTTAACTCTCAATAATCTTGTAAGGAATTTTTGTTATTATTATCTCGGTTTTACAGATGGGAAACTGATGCACAGAGAGGTTAAATAGCTTGCCAAGGTCAAGTGGTACAGCTGAAATTAGAGCCCAGTCTGGCTTGAGTCCATATTCTCAGCCGAGACATTCGACCACCTCTGTGATGTGCTTCTGGCCAGGGTGGCCTGCTGGCCACAGCCTGGAGGCTCCTGGGTATGCTGCGACCTCAGGGAGAAGAGGAGAGTGCTGCCCTCCTCCTCGCCATCCACAGCTCTGTCTAAAGAACGCCAGCAGTGCCCACGGCCCAGCCCACTTCCGTCTGTGCTTCAGAAGAGCACGATTAGATGTGGATCAAGTCCCAGGCCCAGACAAGCCTGGCCTCTTTCACTCCCTGAGCCACAGGGAATCCAGGACAACCCAGAGAGCCTGTCAGGGTCCAGATGCATAGAAGGGAGGTCTGAGCCCCACCACCCTGGCCACCGGATTCAGTGACCAGTGAGCCCGGTTTGAGCCCCTGTGTAAGCAGGCCCCCACGGCACCAGGATGCCCAGGGATCCTGAGCAGGCCTTCCTGGCTGCCGAGGCAGCCTCTGCCCCACGCGGGGCCGTGGCTCTGGGACCGATATCGACTTTGCAATTGACAGAGCTAAACAACTGGAAAGTACCAGTGCTGTGGGCACGGTAGGAAGAGCACGGGACTGGGAGTCAGGAAGGCCGAGGTCTAGTTTCCTCTTAGAGAGAATGGTATGTGGATGGGCGGAGGGGTTTGGGATGGGGGAGGAGACAAAGTTCCCTGCCAGCACTAATAACTCTATTAATTACGCAGACCAGTCACCCTGGTCTTTTTGCTAAACTCTCAACAGCAGCTGCTACAAAGACAGGAGTCCCAGCCAGAGGACACCGAAACTGTAAAGGACTGGTACATTCCAGGGGACTGTGACATAATGACAAGATTCTGGCCCACCACTTCAGGCATCCCAGGCCTCCTGGGAGACAGGGAGGCCTGGGCTGGCAGAATGTCCTCCTCGCCTGGGGACGGGAGAGGTGACAGCCCCAGCTCAGGACAAGGACGACGTCAGCCTCACCTCCATCACCATTCCGAGCCCCTTCCCTGTTGTGATCACATGTGATGTTCAGGATCACCCCATGGAGAATGTAGGGCAGAGGGTGTCCTCTCCATTTCACAGGTGAGGCAACTGAGTCTCAGGTGCGGGAAGGACTTGTCAGTAAGTTGGAAACACATAACCCAGATCTTCTGAATCCAGGCCCGGTGCCCTTCCTACCACCCCACTCTGCCTCACCTGAGGGGCTTGAAGGAGGCACAGAGGGGACGACTGGCCTGGCTCATGGCCCTGTGTCTTCACTGACCACAGAGCTGTGCCGGTGCTTCCCTCATCCACTGGCTCAGCAAGTCTTCACTACCCCCCAGTAAATAAGTGGTATTAACCCCATTGTACAGAGGAGGAAACTGAGGTTCAAAGTCCCAAAGACACATGCCCAGGGACACTCAGCTCGGAGGGGTGAGAATTCA
This sequence comes from Tolypeutes matacus, assembly GCA_026826555.1. Taxonomy (NCBI): domain Eukaryota; kingdom Metazoa; phylum Chordata; class Mammalia; order Cingulata; family Chlamyphoridae; genus Tolypeutes; species Tolypeutes matacus. Next base: position 2,979,934 of record JAKSZT010000380.1, on the reverse strand, counting down.
CCACAGGTCAGTCTGACTCCAAAGCCGCTCGGCTTCCTCCACGACGTTGCCTTCACACGTCTGGGCTCTCCACGTGGACAGGGTCCAAGTCTCACTCATGCCTCTCCTTGGCCCACAGTAGTTTCTAGTTAAGTGTTGTTCATGGAATTATTATTCCCAAGGCCTAAAGCATTAAAAAAGGTACAAGTAGGATATTTCAGATACAGATACAAGTTAGAGTCCAACCAGAAGATAAAATAATCATGAAATTTTATGCACTTAACAACAGCGCTTCAAAGTACATAAAGTAAAACCTAATTTTTTAAAAATAAAAAATTGGCAAACTCACAATCACGGTAGATTTTATACATCTCTACCAGAAGTGGAAAAATTAAGTACTTCTGCAGTTCTCAAACTTTTTGGTCTTAGGCCCCCTCTATACTCTTAAAAATTATTGAGGACTCCCAAAAGCTTTTATTTATGTGGGTTAATGATAAATACCTATCAATATTTACCATATTCAAAATTAAAACGAATTTTAAAAATGCATTTATTAATTCATATCATATAGCAATAATAAGCCCAGCATGTGTTAACTTAAGTAACAAATGTTTATGAAAAAATAATTATATTTTCCAAAAATATATAGTGATGAGAGTCATTGCTTTACAGTTTTGCAGATCTCTTTAGAGTCTGCCTTAATAAAAGACAGCTGGGTCCTCCTAGCTGCTTCTCCAGTGTCCGTGGCAGGATATTGTTTTAGTTGAAGTATTTGAAGAGAATCCAGCCTCCTACAGATACGTAGTTGGAAAAGAGAGGAGTATTTTAATCACCTTTTTCAAATAATTGTGAATATTCTTCTTTGATACAACACCAAAACTTGGAAAATGATAGTTTCTTAAAGGTTAGCTGCCCTGTGAAAACTGAAACCATATCGATAAACTCTCCTTACACTGTGTGGTGGATTGAATTTTCTAGCCCAGTTTGGACATGTTCTTGGTCTTGGTCCACATTCTAGTGGGTGTGGACCCATGACAAATGTGTTGGGTTTTTTTTAAGATTTATTTTATTTATTTATTCCCCCCTCCCTTGTTGTTTGCGCTTGCTGTCTGCTCTCTGCGTCCATTTGCTGTGTGCTCTCCATCTGCTCGTCTCCTCTTTAGGAGGCACCAGGGACCAAACCTGGAACCTCATGTGGGAGAGAGGCGCTCAGTTGCTTGAGCCACCTCAGCTCCCTGCTTTGCTGTGTCTCTCATTGTCTTTCCTCTTTGTGTCTCTTTGTTATATCATCTCGTTGTATCAGCTCGCCACGCCTGGCATCACGCCAGCTCGCTTTCTTGCTCGTCTTCTCCAAGAGGCACTGAGAGCTGAACACAGAACCTCCCATGTGGTAGGCAGGAGCTCAATGACTTGAGCCACAGCTGCTTCCCTATAAATGGGCTCTTAAAGATGCTACTTCAGTTAAGGTGTGGCCCAATTGACTTAGATTGGGATTTAATCCAGATTACTGTATAATTAGCAGATTGAAATTCAGAAACAGTGGGAGAAAGCCACAGGAAGAAGCCAAAAGTCAATGGAACCCAGAAAAGAAAAAAAGACATCACCACGGGCATTGCCAAGTGACAGAAAAGCCAAGGACCAAGGATCACCAGCATGTAGCCCCAGCACACCATAGCTTTCAGAGAGAAAGCATCACCTTGATAAACCTCCATTTAAACTTCTCCTAGCTTCACATCCGTGAGCCAATTAATTTCCATTGGTTAAGCCCACCAGTTGTATGGTATTTGTTTTAGCAGCCAGGAAACCAAGGCACACTGTTACAGTAAAATCCCTTGATCTATCCTGAAGGGGTCTCAGGGGGAACCCAACCACACTTTGAGAACCACTGAAGTAGACAATTAAAAAGTAGGGAAATGTAGGATTTGTGAGTGCAAGTTTGACCTAAGAGGTATCTATACACAAGTTAGTTCACAGCAAACCATGAATACACATCCTTCTGAATAAATGGTCCCCTCCGTCAGTTGGACAGACTGAAGACACTCCAAGATGGACAGATGCCCAGTGTGCCAGGTGTTCCACCCAGCTGCCAAGGCCCTGGTCAGCTACCAGGAAGAGGCACCACATCAGAGAGCAGCCTTCTTCCACTCAGGCCACAGAGCCGGGGTCACCATCTGGCTGCAGAGGGAGCACTCCCCTGCCAACTGCCCCAGGGGGCGGCTCTCGCCAGGGCTCTGCTCCTGGCTGTCACCGTGGCTCCCGTGTCAGGGAGTCGTGGGGTCCCCACGTCAGAGTTGTCGGATAAGGATTGCCCACCCCCTCTTGCAGGAGGCTTCCAGGCTGGCCCCGCTGCCCTTTGGAGCTGCCAGATGCAGGCTCAGCCAGCTCTCGGGCCATGAGCGTATCTTACATAACCGGTGGCGGGATCAATGCCCCACTCTGTCCGGGCCATGCGCTGGGAAGCCAAGGACAGCACGGCTGACACGCTGCCCAGGGAGCCAGCACCTTGCACCGCCACCTGGGTGGTTCCAAGGCCACACCTCCCCTGGAGGCCAGAAGCCCTGCCAAGCCAGGGGGCCAGGGCTGGAGGGCAGGGAGCCAGAGCCAGGGCCAGGGTGACAGAGGGGGCTTTCACAGCACACACCGCATCTTTGCCCTAATGCCGCACGTCCCTACGGGATCTAACTTTCCTAGATGTCTGTCATGTGCTGGCATTGTGCCGAGGGGCTTTCCATGCAGGATTTTATTTGTCCTTCCCAATGACTGCTGAGGAAGTTCCATTTTACAAACAAGGAGACTGAGGGTCGGCGTAAATCCACGCCCTAAGTCACATACCTCGTAAGCAGTCAGGACTTGCACCTGGCTCTTTCCGGGCTGCAGAGTCCAGTTCTTGCACCACGACTACACGGGGCCCTGCAGGGACCGGCCCTTCACCTCTCTGATAACCTCTTGTCTTGGAATATTGAGATTTTTCCATTTGAAAGTAAATCTTAATGCTATTAAATTCACAAATATGCTCATTTAAAGACCCAACCCGAGTTATCTAAAACACACACTGCACACACACAGATATCTATTCTCTCCACATGTCAGTGTCCATTCATATCATGGTTTGGAAATGGGGAGAATAGATTCCCCTTAAACTGCAAGTCAGCAGGTGTTTCTTTACAGTTAACTTTAGCAGAATTTATACAAAACAGTAATTAACAATGATCTTCTCACAAGGAAACACCTTCAAAAGTGCACGTTGTTAAGTTTCTGCAGTAAAGTGTAGAAAAACCGAACTATACAAATATTGAAAAGTTTAAAATTCCTTAATTTTTCATTCCTACCACAATTTACAGGGCAATATACCTGATGTAATGAAAAGGAAAAGACAAAGACAAAGCTACAACAGATAAAAGGCCTCAGGAATGTATACCTAATTGATTGCATCTAACACATTGCATTAATCAATAGCTGCCCTTTCTGCAAACTGTGGCTATGACAGTCCTGAACAAGAAGGGTTTCCTGTTTAAGCTGCACTAACTTTTCTGACTATGGATCATCGATCCTTCTGTGGCAGATTTTTGCAGGTCCTCTAGTGCATTAGGGACAACTGTCTCACAGTAACCAGCAGCTTTCCTGACAACTCCTCGCTCCCCCGCTAAGCACTGTAGCCATTTCCTGTGGAGTTTTTAGACCCTTCTGCTACCATACCCACCACTGCCACCACCAGATCCACAGTCACCACCGTATGGACTGCCCGAGCTTCTTCCACCAAAACTTCCCCCTTTCTTGGGTCCATAATGTGATTGCTGTTGTCCACTATGATTTCTAAAATCATTATAGCTCCCACCATCACCATAGTTACCACTGCAAAATCCCCTCCTTCATTGTAGCCATCAGGTCCTCCACCACCACCACGTCCACCTCCTTAGTCCCCATATCCTGGTCCTCCACCACAGCCCCCTCTACTCCTACAAGCAGGACCACCATAGTTGCCACATCACCTCCAAATCCATTATAGCCACCATCACCTCCTCCATAACCACGTCTGCTGCCACCACCTCCACCACCACAGCCTCTTGTCCCCCAAAGTTTCCACCGTGGCCAAAGTTCCCTCCACCTCCTCCAAAGTTCCCTCCACGGCCCATAAAGTTGCCAGATCCACCTCCACGACCGCTTTGTGATCCAGCAGACTGCATCTCTTGTTTAGAAAGGGCCTGGTTTTTCACCTCACAGTTATGTCCATTAGTAGTGTGGTATTTCTGAACAACAATTTTATCAACTGTATCATGATCATCAGAAGTCACAAATGCAAATCCTCTCTTCTCTCCACTCTGCCTGCCTTCCCTAACTTCCATGGTTTCAATCTTGCCAGACTTTTCAAAGGAATCTCTCAAATAATGTTCTTCTGTATCTTCTTTAATACCACCAACAAAAATGTTCTTCGCTGATAGACAGGCACCAGGCTTTACAGAATCCTCTCGAGAAGCGGCTCTCTCTGGTTCCACTACTCGCCCATCGGCCTTGTGTGGTCATGCACACATTGCTGAGTCCACCTCGTCAACACAAGAGTAAGGCACAAAGCCAAAGCCTCTGGAACGTTTTGTCTGGGGGTCTCTCATGACCACACAATCTGTGAGTGTGCCCCATTTCTCAAAATGTGCTCGTAAGCTATCATCCCTAGTTTCAAAGCTCAAACCACCAACAAACAATTTTCTCAACTGCTCTGGTTCCTTTGGATCATAGACCTCCTCCCCTGGTGGCGATGGCGATAGCTGGAGTCGGGCTGGGGGCCACTGGGAGATGGTTTTACCTCCATTTTGAGATCGGACTCACCTCCTCCAACTCAGGTTCAATATGGGACTGAAAGCGCTAATGACCTCTTGATGCTGGGGGTTGGGGGGGGGGGAATGGGGGAAGGATAGGCCCTCTGCTTGCTCTACGTGGGCCCTGCTAGGTCTTCCTTGACTTTAAAAGACATCCTGCCTCACCCCCGGGGCTGTGTCTGCTGAATTTTCTTCTGCCTCTTCAGCCATGTTTTGTGTCTTGTTCTCACAACTAGAGCAAATGAAGCGGGGGCCTGGGTCTTTGCACCTCTGGATCCCCAGCCACTCCCCACCCCGTGCCTGCACATAGTAGGTGCTCCCTACGTGTTTGCTGAATATTAAGTGCCCTCTTCACTACCACTCAAGGACAGGCTCACAGGAAGACAGGAGTCCTGCAAGTGCTGTTCAGTAGGCCCTGTTCAGGAGGACAGGGTCGGGGTGGGGAGCGGGCTCACAAACGGAAAGGGGCAGCTGCCCAGCAGTCCTGCCTCCCAGCAGAGCCAGCGCCCAAAGCTCCCCAAGCCCTCCCTCAAGACACCTCCCCAAGGCACCGTCACCACCAAAGGCTGGGAGCTCAAGTCTCCAGCTAGGTTCCCACAAAAGAGCCCCCTCCCAAGCCTCTCACTCAAGGCTCCTCCTGAAAGTCAATGGAAGGCAGGGCCCAGAGAGGAGGGAAAGACACCAAGTATAGGGTTCCTGAAAGTCATCTCCTCTCAATGCTTCCCTGGATACCCTCTGCCTAGATATTCAATTCCGGGAAGTGGGTGTAGCTCAGTGGTTGAGTGCTTGCTTCCCATGTACAAGGTCCCAGGTTCAATCCCTGTGTACCTCCTTTAAAAAAAATAGATTCCTTCCTCCTCCCAGCTGCTGGGAGGTATATACTCCTCCTAGATTTCTATCCTGGATTTATCTTAAATAGAATTTTAAATTTATCTTAAATAAAGGGAGAGTAATTAAGCCCTGGACTCTGGAGCCCAACACCTCGATTTGAATCCTGGTGTCTTTATTCATGGGCTGTGTGACAAAAGACCAGTTATTTCACCTCTCTGAGCCATTAGGCCTGCAGCCTAAGAATCCAGACCTTCTAGTTGTCTCTAAGGCCTTACTCTGGAATGAGACTGGCTGGGTTCAAATTCTAGCACCAATCCTCACTTGCCCTTTCTTGCCTCAGTATCTTTATCTGTAAAGTGGGCATAATAACAGTACCCATCATTACCAGCATTACCCAACAGTACCAGCATTATCGTGAGGATTAAACGAGGCAATTTATGCAATGAGCTTAGAACAGGCCCTGGCACACAGTGAGCCCCCACTGAGTATTAGCTCTCATTAGAAATAGTCAATAAGTTTACAAAGTGCCATGCCCTGGCACCTAGTAAGAGCTCACTATATAGACGCTGCAATTATCTTCGCCCTACAAGGCTGCGAGGTCCCTGGAGGTCAGTTCTGGGTCTTATCCACCTCTCATTGCCCAGGAGCCAGCACGGTGCCTGGCACCAAGGAAGTGCTCAACTAATCAAGGACGAAGAACTGGACTAGGAGGTTGTGGGCAGCGGCAGGAGAAGGGGGAACTGAGGTGTCAGGGAAGAGAAAACAGAACAGAGGGAGAAGGGCCCAGGCGGAAAGATAAGCCAGAGAAGTGAGCGGGAAAAGGAGCAGGAGAGGCTGTGGCGGAGAAAGATAAGGAGGAAGGATGGAGAAGGCGAGAGGCGAGGAAAACGCCGGGCGAAGCGAAGGAGTCCCAGGAAGAGGCGCAAGGCGAGACCAGGGCTGTGGCAGAGCGAGAGAGGGGTGCACACCCGGCGGCGGGAGGCGCGGGAACCGGCGGGAGGGGCTGAGGGGGCTCCACCCTGCCTCCGCGCCTTGGGGCTGGGGGCCTGGCGGCCGGAGATTGGCTGGGGCGCGCGTTGAGGTCGGGGCAAGAGTCCCGAGGTGGGAGGCGCCAGGATCATTCCGTGCGCCGGCAGCCGAGAGAAGGCTGCCACCCACTTGGGCGACCTCGGAGGCGGCGGCTGCTGGGGAGCGTCCGGGCCCTGGGCGCTGCGCACTGGGCGACGGGACCCGAGCGGCGCGCGCCCGCAGAGAGCGCAGCCATGCGGTGGGCGGCGGGGGGCGCGCGGGCGGCCGCGCTGGCGCTGCTGCTGGGGGCGCTGCGGGGGACGCCGGCTCGCGGCGAGGAGTACGACTACTACGGCTGGCAGGCCGAGCCGCTGCACGGCCGCTCGTACTCCAAGCCGCCACAGTGCGTGGACATCCCCGCCGACCTGCCGCTCTGCCACACGGTGGGCTACAAGCGCATGCGGCTGCCTAACCTGCTGGAGCACGAGAGCCTGGCCGAGGTGAAGCAGCAGGCGAGCAGCTGGCTGCCGCTGCTGGCCAAGCGCTGCCACTCGGACACGCAGGTCTTCCTCTGCTCGCTCTTCGCGCCGGTCTGCCTGGACCGGCCCATCTACCCGTGCCGCTCGCTGTGCGAGGCAGTGCGCGCCGGCTGCGCGCCGCTCATGGAGGCCTACGGCTTCCCCTGGCCCGAGATGCTGCACTGCCACAAGTTCCCCCTGGACAACGACCTCTGCATCACTGTGCAGTTCGGGCACCTGCCCGCCACCGCGCCTCCAGGTAGCGCCGCCGCCGTCGCCTCCGCGCGCTTCGATGTCCCTGGGTAGCAGCGAGCTGCGCCCTGAGGCTTCACGCAGCCGCGCGAGTTCCGGACAGAATGCCCCCCAGGCCTTCGGCGCACTCTGCGAGCCCCCAGAGCTGGCCACCCCTCACACGCACCCATGCCTTCGCTCAGCCCTGCGCGCCCCGGGGAGGTGTCCCGCGCAGCCTTCCCACCCCCGCACAGCGGCGCCTCTCTGCTGTTCTGCACATCCCCATGGTTCGCCCCCACACCAACTTCATTTACGAAGACCCCGGCGCCCTCCTTCCCAAGCTGCTGGAATCCCTGGGTCGCCCCTAAAGCTCCCACCCCCCATCCTGGGGCGTCCCCCATAAATGCTTTATGGCCTCCCGCAGCCCTAGAATGCTGGAGGCGAAGCGCGCTGCTGAGCTTTTGCTCCGCCCCACTTTCTGTGCTAGGAACCCTAACTTCTCCCACCTGCAGCCCTCTTCCCCAATTTCCCGGGCTAGGAATCCTTTGGGTAAAGCCTCGACGAGGAAGAGAGAACAGATTAGCCAGGCTCTGCGCCTAACCAGGAGCCTTTAAGAGCGTTGCTTAACTTCTGAGTCTCGGTTCCCCCATCTTTAAAACAGCAAGCGGTCCCACCAGATTCCCGAAACCTCTAAAATCTTAGGTCCGCCCCGCCCCCAGCCCAGTCCCATTACCCCTAATTTCTTCTCGTCTCAGGCTCCTCTTCCTTGTGCAGCTCCACGCGTCTGTTCCTGGGGTTGCTCGCCCCACTCCCTGCTGTCCCCCCGGCCCCCTCCCGGCCTGGTAAACCCCAGCCCCGGGAACCCAGAACCCCACCGAGGAGGGCAAACCATGGCACCCCGCGGGAAAGCCCTGACAGGTTGATGCTGAGTCTAAGCTGCCCCAAGTTGGGGTGCACTGTTCTCTCGTTTTCCTCTCCTACTCCGATCTGCCACCTAAAAAGCAATTGTTCTCAGTTGCTGATGGGTGACTTGCACCATCTCCCCACCCTACCCAACCTACGCCCTTTCCTGAGGGTCGCTGTTGGGGATGGGATTCTGAGACTCGGAAGGGTTGAGAGAAAGGAAACTCTATATCCTTGAGGCTGGAAATCAGGCAGGGGGAGAGAGCCAGAAGCAGGCACATCACAGTCGCAGCTGGGATCTCCTTTTTCTTGAAGCCCAAACATTAACAGCCTGGCAAGCAGGGCAGTTCCACCTGGCCTGCGCTGTGCACCCACCCACCCCCCAGGCCCTTTGTGCCCTCCTATTCCCCAGTGATGGGTGCTCAGCTGGAGGGAGAGACATAGGGGACTGGAGCACAGGTCAGGCAAGGGATGGAGTTGGCCTGAGGACCAGAGGTGGCCTGCAGAAGAGTTTGTGTAGCCAACAGATAAAACGCAGAACATTTCATGTAAAATGTCCTTGAAAAGCCAGAAGTTCTGTCCACACTAAGCTGCTCACTTTCCAGGGGGTGCTCAGTCCCACCCAGCCAGCTTCACTCATTTACCCTCCTGTCCGGACCCTGTCAGCATTTTCTTTCTAGAAAGACCCCCCAGACATCCCCACCCCAGGCCCAGCCTGGGAGTCACAAATCCTGAGTCCTGAGCTTTGTTCTCCAGTTTTGCAAGCTGGGGTAACCATTCTGGGCCTGTTTCCTTTTCTCTAAAGTGGGAATAATAATACCTACTTCCTAGGCTGAGGATTAAATGAGACAAAATGTGGAAGAACCCAATGCCCATGATGGGTGCAGGTTTCAAGTGCATGGGGCAATCGCAGCACCCACCTGAGCAATTCTACCCTTGCCAACCTGGTCTCCTTGCTGCTCGTGCCCACCCAGTGGGCAGGTGCTGTTGTTACCTCCATCCCCATTTCCTGCCGAGGAAATGGAGGCTTGGCAGAGAGAGGCGGCTGGGAAGTGGGGGAGCCTGCACCTGCAGAGGCTTTTTGGACCCCAATCCCCTGACCAGCTCTCCCCCGCCCCACCCCTGCCTTCTCTCATCAGTGACCAAGATCTGCGCCCAGTGTGAGATGGAGCAGAGCGCCGATGGCCTCATGGAACAGATGTGCTCCAGCGACTTCGGTGAGCGTGGGGCCCGCACGGCCACTGCCCCAAAACAGCTCCCAGCTCCCCCTTGGACACACACACCCACACACATGCCCACACCAGCCTAGCAAGTCCCGACAGTGTCTGCATCATGGGCCCCTTGTGGAATTTCATGGTGACCATGAACCCCCTCCCCAGAGAAGTGCACCCATTAGTGCACGTCATCTCAGGGCTCCAGGAGCCCCTTCAGGCCTGACCCACAGACCTGACCTCTGGCCAGGTCTCTGGCAGCCCTCCCTTGGCACTGTCCACAGAGGGGCTCCCATGGCCAGTTTGTCTCTTTGAGGGATGCAGGCTGAGCCCCGAGGTGGATGGGGTGGTAGGGGAGAGGCAGGGCCCAGGATGGAAGCAGAGCTCCCTCATCCTGGGCGCCTCTGCCTAGCAGCTGGGACACTCTGGCCAGGGGAGCTGTGGTCAGCTGTCCCCAAGCTTCACCCTGGAGTCTCCCCGTTCCTGGGGCAACTGAGACAACCATCCAGTCCAGCACATGACCTTTGCCACGTCAGTTCTCCGTTTTGTGTCTTAGCCTCCTGTCTGTAAAAAAGAGATAATTACAATGTCTCTACATTGTCAGCCTGTTTGCAAAGAGAATACTGCTATTGCATGTTGTGTGGATGAGAGAGAGAAAAAGAAGAGACTTTATGACACCTTCCTTCCCTTAGTGGGCCAGGTTATACTCTGGCTTCTACCTGGCTGCCCACAGAGATGGGGGCCCAGAGGCCCAGAAGAGAGACAAGCCCAAATGACTAGCCTCCCCCAACCCAGAACTCCCTATCCTCACCCCCCTCCACTCACCCACTCCTACACCTGCCACAAACACACTCTTATCCACACACTCATACACACACATAAATTACAGTGGTGTGTGGGAGCTGGTTCACACCAGCGAGAGCTAATTGTGCATATCTCTTCCCAGCTCCTTGTTCAGTCATTGCCCCTGGAAATGAGCAAACACTACAGAGCAGGGCGCCCCCTCCCCGGAGCCAGTTGTTAAGCATTTATTCACTAACCCATCACTGCTCAAACCACACTCACACACACTTTACATTCCCATCTACACACATTCCGCACACACACAAACAGCACATGTACTCACAGCCACCCCACATACACTCCACTCCACCCACACAGTCTCATTGCTCACCATCTGTTGCTCAGCCAGAAATGGGAGTCAGAAGGGCATTGAGCCCAACCTCCCTCCATCTTAAGGAACCCCCTGCCCCCCTCCACCAAAGGCCCACTCCAGGTGGTCAGCCTCATCCCTGATACTTCCTTCCCTGGGGAGCCCAGCACCCCGTTGTTCTGCTCCCCGTTGAGAGCTCTCCACCCTGCATTTGGTGCTGTGGAAAGGCACGGCTCGAGTCTGCCCGACTTCGGTTCAATCTCGGCTCCACCATTCCTCCTGTACCTCGAGGGTGGAACGAGATGATGCCCGGGAAAGTCCGGCACACGACAGGAGCATCACAAGTATTAAAATGTGCATGTATGGGAAGCGGCTGTGGCTCAATCAGTAGGGCTCCCGTTTACCATATGGGAGGCCCCGGGTTCGGTTCCCAGGGCCTCCTGGTGAAGGCAAGCCCGTCCGCATGGCGTGGTTGGCTGACCCAGCGAGCACAAGCAGCAAGGGGGGGGATAAATGAATAAATAAATAAAATCTTAAAAAAAAAAAAAAAAAAAAATGTGCATGTAAAAGCTCCACCTCTCCCAAGACCCAGAGAGGTCAGGCGCCCTGAACCTGAAGGGCCAGAAGGGCTGCACTAACTCTAGGCCCACCCGTGTCCTGAGCCAAAACCCTTCTGTCCCTCCCACAGTGGTCAAAATGCGCATCAAGGAGATCAAGATAGAGAACGGGGACCGGAAGCTGATTGGAGCCCAGAAAAAAAAGAAGCTGCTCAAGCCAGGACCCCTGACGCGCAAGGACACCAAGAGGCTGGTGCTGCACATGAAGAACGGCGCGGGCTGCCCCTGCCCGCAGCTGGACACCTTGGCAGGCAGCTTCCTGGTCATGGGCCGCAAAGTGGATGGACAGCTGCTGCTCATGGCCGTCTACCGCTGGGACAAGAAGAACAAGGAGATGAAGTTCGCAGTCAAATTCATGTTCTCCTACCCCTGCTCCCTCTACTACCCCTTCTTCTACGGGGCCGCAGAACCCCACTGAAGGGAGCTCCTCCCTGCGCCCCCTCTAGCCAGCTGTGCCTTGCTTTCTGTCCCCGCCCCGGGGACCGCACCCTCCTCCTCGCCCACTCCCCACTTACCCAGCCCCTCCCGGAGGGTCGTTTCATGCCCAGCTGTTACCGCACAGGTCCCAAGGGGTGGCACGGAGCTGGGGGTTGCCCTCCTTGACCAGGGGTTCTCTAGAGTCCCTGAGGTCTCGGGCTTCCTCTCTTAAGAGCAGAGCTTTCTCTTTTGGGGCAAACGCCAGGTCTGAGAGTAGGCAGAGGGAAGGGAGAACCAGAGAAGGGTGCAGGGACTCTGAGCAGCCAAAGAGGACGGTGTGTCAGCTCCCCACTGTTAGTGGAACCTCGCCTTGCAGAGGGAGGTGGCAATGTTAGGCTGAGCTACCAAGGGGACTGCTCTCCTCCCTCACTGGCCTTTTCCGTGCCCTCATGGTAGCCCTCCAGAGGAAAGGAGGTAGGGTCACAGAGCCCTTCAGCCGCACCTCCCTGCCTCCCCCACCTCTGCCCACCCCTGCCCCGGAGGCCTGAGGTGCCCGCTGGATTCAAGAGCAAGCCCAGCCCTGCCTCCAGCAGAAGCCCCTCATGGGCTCGCTCCCTGGCACTCATTCCTCAGCCCCCGCGCTGCCCCTTTACCTGATGAGGTGTAAAATTATTGCTACTGCTCTGAGGCCCTAGGTGTAGATGACTGATACAAGTAGGGTTTGGTGGTTATTTTTTTTTATTATTATTAAATCAAAGAAACAACAGTTGGGTTTGACCAGGTGATTTCTTTGTCAGCTGGTTCCCAAGAGGTTGGGAGGGGGGACTTAGAATGGACTTTTCAAAAAAGAGGCCCTTATCTTAACCCCCAGCCTCTCCACATGGACACACTTGGAATGCCTAAGAGCAGCACCCCGTGCTTTTGGAGGGTCCCAGAGAGCACAGAGCAAGGGTTGCCTCTTCCTGCCCCCCCACCCCACTAGCCAAGGATGGAGGTGACTGTCCTTTGGTCCGAGGAGCTGCAAGAGGAACACAGATGCCATCTCCTAGTCGGAGACTCCCAGCGTCCTGCAGCTTCTCCCCCACGCGGGCACTGCCTGGTCAGGGAGCCCAAGAGCCTGGGCCACAGAATGTGTCCCTTCTCCTAGCTTTTGAACACCCCCGGGTGCTGGTCCTGACCTGTAGGAGACGGGGTGTAGAGCAGCAGTAGCAGTGCTGCCCCAGTGCTTAGAAATGCAGAGTCTCAGGCCCCACCCCAGACCTAAAGTGTCAAAATCTGCATTTTAACACAAGAATCTGAGACTCATTAGGGAGCCTTGCAAAATATTGGACCCCTACCCTTGAGCAATTAAACCAGAATCTCTCCTCAAGGGCCCGGAAATCCATCTTTTTAGATGCTCCCTGGGATAAGAAGCACTGTTTAGGTAGGCTAACAGCTGAGGGGAGCCGGGGAGGGCTTGGGCCTGCCTGCTGTGGGCAGGGCTGAGCCTGAGCTCTGAAGGCCACTGCCTTGAGGTGGATGGAGCAGCAAGGGGAGAAGGCTTGAAATGGAGGCAAGAAGTTGCTACCACTCAAATGTCCTGCATTGGGGGTGGGGGTGGGGAGTGCCAGAAAAGAAATAGGCCGGGCAGACATACCCAGACCAGGGGTTCGGGACACCCCCAGAGGGGCTTTTCTCGCTAGTGGGGTTAGACCAGTCTGAAGGCTGCTGCTCCTCCCAAAAAAGGAGCCCTGTTCTCTTGAGGGGAGGAAAACTTGGCTTTGGAGGCTCTGAGAGAGGCAGGCAGCATCCCCAGAAAGGCCAGAGGACCCCGAATTCTGATGTGGGCCAGTGTGACCCACACCCTCCTGAGGTCTCGCCAACAGGTGGTCTGAGGGCCTGCCCACAAATCATCTCTGGGGCAGGCAGGTGGCCTCCCCCCAGGCCAGGGGCGGCAGAGGCCCACTTGCTTCTCTTCCCTTTGAGGAGGCCACTGCCACCCACCCTGCCCAGCTCGCCTGGCTCCCTGAATCTGCCCCTTGTCTCCCAGCCTCCTGCCCCGACCAAATATTTACGGACACTTCCACGGTCAACCAGAATCAGGGGTTATTTTTCCACTGAACACACAAGGCTTGGGGCTGGCTCCTGGCTGGAGTACAATACTGACCTCTGTCAGGTGCTGGCAGGCGGAGTGAGAGAGTGGGGCGGGGAAGTGCTCCCTTAGCCCACCTCAGGAAGCCTCCTCACCCAGGCCCCGCAACAAGGTCAGGGTTCTGCTCTGTATGCATTTGCTGTCCCCCAATACCTGAGACCAGACCCCCAAGAACCTCTTCCCTGGAACCGGAGAAAAATCCTCCCTAAGACCAGGGAAGCCCTGCAAGGCCTGTGCTCCCTCCTGGAGGCCTGGAGCCCGGGAGGCGGTGTTGTCCAGAGAGCACTCAGCCCAGCGCATCAGTCTATGGTGGCATCTGGCTGCACAGAGCAGAAACCTGGCAGAGCTGTCTGGAGGTCTGGAGGGGGCAGTCCAGGAGAGCTGCAGCAGCCCTCCTGGGCCTTCCATATCCCAGACCCTCTGTCCTTCTGCTCTGCCAAGAAGGGGTTGAGGGGATTGTTCTTATGGTCCCAGGATGATACCTCCTCCTCTCAACTTCGCAACCACATTCCAGGAAGCAAGGTAGGGAAGGACTAAGAGCAAAAGTAGGAAAACAATAATTTCCAACAAGTCCCACCTGGTAGATTTCCACCTCCAACTCACTGGCCAGAATGATGTGACAGGACCACCCCTAATTGCAAGAGAGCAGGGGAAACAAAGCTTTTCTCTAAGCTAGATACAAAATCGACTTAATAGAGAAGAGTAGGGGGAAGCGGCTGTGGCTCAATCAGTAGGGCTCCCATTTGCCATATGGGAGGCCCAGGGTTCGGTACCCGGGGCCTCCTGGTGAGGGCAGGCCCGCCCGCACGGCGTGGTTGGCTGACCCAGCGAGCACAAGCAGCAAGGGGGGGATAAATGAATAAATAAAATCTTAAAAAAAAAAAAAAAAATAGAGAAGAGTAGGATGGATATGGGGTTGACCTACACTCAGGTTCTGGGCGAGAGGAGGCACAGAGCCCAGCACTAGGTTCCAATCCTGTGCCTCAGCAGCTGTGTGACACTGGGAACATTTCTGAACCTACCTGCCCAGCTGTAAAACAGAGTCATAATGTCTGCTTCTCAGGGCTGCTGTGTAGTAAGCGGGAGAACATCTGAAAAATACCTGAAAACAATGCCAGCCTATAGAAGATGTTCATTAAATGGTCATTAGTATTTTTATTAATGAAGGCCATGAACTGACATGGTGCTTGCACATAGTTGGCACTCAGTAAAGTCCTACTGGATTCATTAAGCAACTAAGTAACACTACTGGCAGAAGGCAGGGAAAGGACAGAAGCATCTGCTCTAAAAGTCAGAGTTATTCCTTTCAGAAGGGGTAGAGAAGCTACATTTAGAATTTTGGTTTCAGAAAATATATCCCTAGGCAGTGTGTAAGCTGATATTGGGGAGAAGACATGATACCGGGTGGCAGGCACTATAATCACTTTTGCATTCTAAGTTTGAGGTAGGTGCTATTTTCATCCCCATTTAATGATGAGGTGGCTGAGGTTCAGAGAAGTTAAGTAACTTGTTAGAGGTCACACAGCCTGGACATGGAGGTGCTAGGATTTGACCCCATACTATTAACCATTATACTGCTATCTGCAGGAGCAAAGCCAAGGACAGGACGGGGGGAGAGGGGGAAGGCAGTCATGCTTCTGCCACCCTGCCTGGCAGGAAGATTTCTGGGAGCCCTGCTCGGATCCCACTCTAAGGGCCCTGACAGAAGCAGAGGAGCCAGCCTCCCACCACGGCTTTTCTCCCTATTCCCAGAGACAGCCCAGCCCGGTCCCTCCTCCCCTCCCGGCCCCGCCAGCCTCCAGCCTCTTTGGTCCCCACAAAGGGAGCTCACATCCCACAACTGTTTAGTCGGCTGTAATCTGGCTATGGTGCACGCCTTGGGAAATCCAAAGGAGGGGGTGGTTGCTGCTGGAATGTGTGGCTGGGACCCAGTGTCCCAGCCCAGACAGCAGCCCTCTGCAGGGGCCAGGAAGAAAGCCAGGGGCCAGGAGAATCCGGAATCCCCAGCCCCCAGTTGTACCAAAGAATGGAATGTGCTGCTCTGGGGTGTTGAGACAGACCCAGCCAAAGGAGGTGGGGCCGCTGGGAGCTTGGGGGTGGGGGGCTCCTCCACAAGGCTGCCTCTGTTCCCCTGGAGGCTAAGCCCACTTGCCTGTTGGGGGGGCAGAGGGCATGGAGGGTAGGAAGGAGGGGAGGCGGTTGCACTTAGGGCAGACCTCTCTTGTTAGCTGTGGCTCAGAAGGTCCTGGAGCCAGCAGGGGACAGAACAGAAGGTGACACCCGGGACAGCTGTGTTCATCCAAAGTTACTCTTAGGAGGCATCTACAAGCATCAGTGGCACAATTCACATCCCAGCTATACCACTTACAAGCTACATGACCATGGGCAGGTTACTTAACCTCCCCACACCTCCATTTTCTCATCTGCAAAATGGAGTTAATAACAGAACCTAACTTTGGGGGTTTTCACAAGATTTATTTTTTTTTTTTTTTTTTTTTTTTTTTAAGATTTTATTTATTTATTCATTTTTCCCCTCTTGCTGCTTGTGCTCGCTGGGTCAGCCAACCACGCCATGCGGGCGGGCCTGCCCTCACCAGGAGGCCCCGGGAACCGAACCCGGGGCCTCCCATATGGTAAACGGGAGCCCTACTGATTGAGCCACAGCCGCTTCCCTTTCACAAGATTTAAATGAGATCATGCACTCAGCATGTTGCCTGCAACAAATGCTCAATAAATGTAGGCATTATCGTTATCTGGAGGGACACCAGCTGCGGGATGGATGCTAAGGCCAGGTCCCCTCAGAGGGGGCACCTCAAAGTTCCCTGGAGACCAGAGGTTGAAAGTGGAGCTTTGTTTGGCTTCAGTCCTGAAGATCAAGAGGTCAAGGGCCCCAAATCCTGAAGACTCCAGCGACCACTGCCAGTTCCAAGTCTACTGGGCTCGCTGGAGGCTGTGTGCCACCACTACCAAACCACCAAAGGGCTCAACAGCACCCCAACCCCGGGCCTCGTTATGGCAGCTGGCAGTCCCAGGTGCCCAACAGAACGTGGCTTCCCCATCCCCTCCCTCTGGGAGCCTGAGAGTCAACTGGGAGGCATCTTTTAAACCAGGCATCCAATTCTAGGACAGTTTGTCTTCCAGGCCATCCCACGTTCAAGTCTCCAGCCAGCTGTCAAGGCACAATCCAATCCTGGTGAATCCTTCTGTGGCTCTATTTTCCAAGTATACCTGCACTTTAAAGTTACCCATTCCTTGCCTGCTCTCACTGGGGACAAGGAGGTGGCCCTTGGCTTCCCCTTCAGTGAAGCTGCTGACTCCTGATAATGGAAACCCATGTTTCTCAAACCTCTGTAGCCCATAACCGGCAAGCCCAGGCCTCCCTGAGTTACTCATGTTATAGTCTGTATCTCACCAACAGTAGGCACTGTTCCCATTTTCCAAAAATAAAATATTGACTCTGCTTTTGCAAACTACACTCTTGCCTCTCTCTGAGATTTTCAATGAATAATAATCTCTCAAAGATTTGCCTCTCTTTAAAAAAAAAAAAAAAAAAATCACTATTCTAAACCATTCAGGGCAGAGTTTCTTCTCTTCCTGAAGATTGCAAGATTGCCAGGATTGGGAAATGGATGTGGCTCAAGCGATTGGGCTCCCATCTACCATATAGGAGGTCCAGGGTTCAATTCCCGGGGCCTCTTGGTGAAAGGCAAGCTGGTCCATGCAGCGAGCTGGCCCACGCAGGAGTGCTGGCCCACATGGAGATCTGGTGCAGCAAGATGATGCAAAACAAAAAGAGACACAGAGGAGAGACAATAAGAGACACCGCAGACCAGGGAGCTGAGGTGGCACAAGAGATTGAGCGCCTCTCTCCCACTCCAGAAGGTCCCAGGATCGGTTCCCACTGCCACCTAAAGAGAAGACAAGCAGACCCAGAAGAATACAGAGAGCAGACAGCAAGTGCAAAAACAATGGGGGTGGGGGGGTGGGACAGAAATAAATCTTTAAAAAAAAAAAAAAGATTGCTAGGATTATAGTGCGGCCCCACCCCCCACCCCTGGTGATGCAGGCTGCTCGTGCTGAGGGAAGTCCCTTCTTGTTCCCTCCAGCAAGGCTGTCGGGACGCATCCTCAGATGGAAGTGGTGTCTCCTGCAGTGAGGGGCTGGACTGGATGACGTGGTTGTCCTCCCACCTGACCCACCAGAATACGACCTCCACAGGCCACTGCAGCCGCACCCCAGCTCTGGGCGAGAGGCTAGCACTTGCTTTCCTTTGGCTCAAAGGCCCCATTTTCCATCCATCTCAATGGTTCCTCTCGGCTGGGCTGCTGAGGCTGTTTTGGCCTTTCTGAAGAAGACAAGCTCTTCTGTAAAAACTGCAAAGCAAAGTCCTGGCTGCTTTCCTGCTTCTCGGGGACCCTTGGGAGCTACTAGTGCTTTCCCACACAAGGGGAAGTTCCTGGGCTTTGCAGAACCCTCCCTGGACCAGACCCTGGCTGCGTAAGCTATGAGGACACCCTACCAGGCGGTCTCAGGACCACATGCACAGGGCCAGGAAGATGTGGCTGCCACATGACCTCAACTCCCTGTGGCAGTGTCTCTCCCTCCCCTCTACCACCGGAGACCAATTGCCAGCTCATACCCATTCCTGGTCTGCAGAGTGCCATGCAAAGCCCTTCCTGGCTGCTATTTAACTTCCTGGGCCTCCATCTCCTTGCCTGTAAAATGGGGAGATAGACAATGCCTACCACAGAGGGACACTGTGAGGGTTCCCACGGTGCCTGGCACCCAGCATGTACCCCACCTAACCTAGCTCTCGGAGAACTGCGTATATTTCCCATTCTCACAGCCAATCCTCTTCCTGCTGGCTTTCGGCCTACCCAAGGGCTGACTCTTTTTTGCTTTTGCAAAGGGATTAACTAAAATCCCTCCATTTTCTTAAGCCTTCGTTGCTTGGTGTTCACTAAAGTCTGGTCCCAACTCCAACCCCCAGCCAGCCCTGGGTCCTCATGATTTGGTCACAAGATGGAGCCTCAAGCCAATCCAACGACCATCAGCTGAGCCCCTCCTGCATGCAAGGCACAGCTTTCCTCCTGGCTGCCCCCGGCTGAGCTGACACCCAGCCTAGGCTTCACCCCCATGTCCCTGCCACAAATGGCGTCAACAAGCCCCCTCCCCCAACCCCACCCTGGGGGCACAGCCCAGTCCTGCCACTCAGGTAAGGCTGGGAGAGCTGGATCTCAGCTTCAGGGAGAGGGTTAGTGCAAGGACCAGGACAGAAACATAAGCAGCTTCAGGCCTTTTTATTGACAATTCTCCATATACACAGAGTTCTTCTTAGTTCCTCTCCAGTGTAAATAAAGTGGAAGGTACTTCACTCTCATTTCTTAAAGAGCCCAGAGGGGCCCCAGGAAGGGGATATGCCCAGGCTTGCCTGGCTCCCCTGGGCCTATAGCTGGCCCTGGCTGCTGAGCCTAGGCTAGGCTGGTGGGCCTGGGGAGAAGCTGGCCTAGGATGGGTCCCTTGTTGCCCTGGCTACCTCCTCAGGTCCCTACTTAGGCTTTAGAAACACCTCAGCCTCCTATGGGTTATGGGTCCCAGGTAGCCCATGACTCTGGGGAAGAGCCCCAAAGTAGAAGCAGCCCCCCCCTTCCTCCTCATCCCATTCCTTGTGCCACTTGTTCCCAGAAACCATGAAATAAATAAATAAATACTTCAAAAAGGCAGGGCAGCTCCAGGGCAGGGAAGGGCACCTAAGCCAGCTCACAGCTTAGAGAGACACCAAACCCCTAAGAGTCCGGAAGTAAATGTGAAATTGTTGGAAAGAGGATAAGTGACCTTTTCCCATAACTGAGTATCCTGCTGGGAGCAGTTCTGGAATCTAGGGACCAGCCCAGCAAGATCCTAAGTGTCCCAGGCCCCTAAGGGTCAAGGGCTTCAGGACCTCTGCTCCACTCACCTGGCCTCACAGCCCACGGGACCAGGGGTAGGGGGAGGGGAGTGCCGCACTGGGCCAGGGGAGGGTGGCCCTGTACTCTGAGCAGGGGAGCAGGAGTGATACGAAGGCCCAAGAGCGGCCCTGGGGGGCTGAGAACAGCAGGGCATTATGTGGGCTGAGAATCGGCCAGTCAGGGTCTCTGCAAGGTAGGGCTGGGGTCCTACAAGCTGCCAGGGCTTCCCTGTGCTTTGCTTCACCTAATACTGAAAGACTCTGCCAGCCCCTCCTATATGTAGCCTCCTCTGGGAAACATGGGAACTTCAACCCTGTCTTTAGAAGCATTTCTGGCATCCTCAGCCCTAACCACACCCTCTGATGGGGAAATTGTCAGACCCTAATTTCTGGAGGGACATTCAAACAGCAGCCTTGTGGTATGGCTCTACCACACCCTTCTGTGGGCTTTCTGAAGCCAAGGGCCTGGCCCAATACCCAACAGGGAAAGAACTCAGGGTTCCCAGGATTCCCAGCCAACTAGAGGCTAGTGCTGGTTATCAGTGAGCTGGCTCACTGCTGCCCCCACCCCAGCTTATATTCCCTGGCCAGCCCTGCTTCCCCTGGAGTCCACTCAGCCCAGGACAGAGCAGGCCAAACATGCGGGCACTCCAGGGGCTCCTCTCCCCTCTGGGGTTGGAGGGTAGTCATGACTGGCCATCCGTAGGAGTGGGAACAGCTCCAGTACCCGGCTGGAGACAGCGAGGGGAGGAAGGAGAAGCCTACCTAGGGTGCAGGTCCCCTTTGCCCAGCAACGCCACGGGGGCTAGGGGTGGTTAGAGTAGGGGATCTACTGTGGCCCCAGAGCCTGGCACCCAGGTGGACCCCGGCTGCTCTTCTCATTTGCTCAAGGTCTGGTTACACGAGGCGCACACAAACACAGTCTCTCTCTGGGCTTCAGGGGCTGAAAAGGAGGAAGAGCTTGGTGAGAGGCTTCCTCGTGTGCTCTGGCTCATGGCCCCAGCCACCCACCAGAACCCCACCCCGTAAGAGCACCAAACAGACCACCCACCACCTAGCCCACACCCTCCCTGGCCCAGACCACTAGCCCACCCTCAGAGACTTCTCTTTCCACGGGAACCAGGGACCCAGGGGGTGACTGTGCCAAGAGCTGGCCTCTCCCAGGTATTCTACGCATTAAACGTTATTTGGCACCAACAGAACACCTTTAAAAACGTTTTTTAAATACAATACCAGAAGAGAATTTTCCAAAATGTTTTAACAGTAGTTATTTCTGGGTGGTAAGATTACAGGATTATTTTTCTCTTCTTTTTCTGCATAGTAATTTCCAAATTTTCCAAATAAGCAGGCATTACTTTTATAATCGGAAGGAAAAAAAATACTTAACATTATAACATATCACTAAGCAGTACCTAACACCTGACCCCACCTTCCCTCCGGAATGTGCGCAGGGATTTATCCCACTGCTGGGGAGGGGCCACCCAAGCTGCTCCCTCTGAATGGGGGTATTAAAAATGCTTTTCCTCTTTTTGTTTATGGGTATTTTTGCTTTGTTAATGAGTTTATGTCATTTTTATTGGAAAAAAGAGAAATTATTTTATTTTGTTAAAAGTGTTACCAAGGTAATGAGAAAAAAAAATAAAATTCAGGACAGTGGATCCCCCAAGGGAAGGCAGGAGGTGGCACCCAGGGGCCTCGGCAGTGTTGCTAATTCTGTTTTTTAACTTCAGCGAAGCATTCAGAGGTATTCATTTCCTTAGTCTCATAATTCACAGGTATATTTTATGTATTCTTTTGCATGTACAAATATTTCAGTTTAAATTTAAAAAAAAAAAAAAGTGAGGGAAATAAAGGAGATAATTACTAAGTAACGGGCCCCCTGACATCTCACTGACACTGCACTCCTTTCCCACAGTGCAGCAGCCCCTTAGAGGGGGAAGGAAAGCAGCCATGCCCTCCCCTCCTGACCCCGGGCCAGCTGTGCCACTCACCTGTGGCCCCCATGGAGGACTTGGGCACCTTGAAGGAGCAGCACCGAGAACAAAAGCTGTTTCCACAGTTACTGCAGCTCCGCTGCAGACAAGAGCCAAAGTCAGTATCAGACATGTCCGTCCACATCCCCTCTGTCCCCGGGCTTCTGGAGCCCCCAGAACCTCCCTCCTTCCTCTTAGCTGACCCTCCCAAGGAACCTGGCACCACTGTGGGCAGAAAGATGCACTCATCTAAGCAAACCACGGAAACCAATGTGGTCCAGGAAGGAGTCTAACTGCATCCCTAACTCCCACACGCCACCTGCCGACCTCCCCGCAAAGCCCCCTCCACACACACACTGCCCTCAGCCAGCGCGCCCTCAATGAGACTTACCCTTTTCTTGAGCACTGAAAAGGTGGCAGAGCAGCCCGTACAGCTCCCTGAGAAACAGAGGCAGCTGCTCAGCCTTGACCCAGCCCAGGCCTCTCAACTTCTGCCTGCTCCTGGCCCTTCTAAAGGAAAACCCTCAGGATACTGGCCCAGCCCAGACCCCTTGGCTGGGAGCAGGGAGCAAAGGAGCAGAGTCCAGATTCAGAGCCAGAAGGAGGTATTCAAACTAAGGAGAGACTGATAGCCACCAGGAATGGGTGTCTCCAGACAATAAAGAGCCAGCAGTCCCTGCAGCTTTCCTGAGCTTAGAGGCCCCGCTGGTGAGTTCAGTAGAAACCCTCGAGCATTCAGCAGCAGGCTTGCTGCCTGGCTCTTTAACCACAGAAACTATTCCCTGGAAATCAAGCTGAGCTGGCAGGGCCCCGACCTTGCCTGGAAAGCACATGCTTGCCACAGAGGAGGAGGCTCTGACCACTTCAAACGAAACCCACCTGACATAATCCCCTCCCAAGGTGTCTCCTTACAAATACTCTGCCCATAGGGTAAAGAAAGAAATGCCTCCTAAAAATTTGGATTCTTGTTATTTGTCATCTGAAGATCCCAGGACAGAAGCTCAGAACCAGGCCCCTTCCAAGAACACCCAGCTGGGGCAGCGAGCAGGCATGTGCAGGGCAGCACGCGCAGGCAACGCAAGCCGCGGGGTTGGGCAGGGGCGAGCTGGAGCCGGGAGAGAGGGGTCCTGCCCAAACAGTCAGAGGTGACAAGATGATAAAGCTCCAGCCAGGTGGCAGAGGAGTCAATGGCAGCTTAGAAAATGGTTAGAAAATGGAGGAGGCAAGAGAGGAGTAACCAGGGATAAAGGATGAGGAAGGAGAGGCCCATTCATTCTTTCAGAGGCTACGTCCAGGCAACCAGGCCTAATAGAAGCTGTGTACCCCCTGCCCCCCAGGACCACAGGAGGGAAATCAACGATGGAAAAGGTGGACTGCAACTGAGAACATGCTCTGATGAAGGCTGCTGTTTGGCACCCAGGTGCACATAAGTGAAAAGGATCAAAAGGATGGGGGCAAACTGAGATCTGAGGCAAGGAAGGGCCAAGATGCACCTTCAACAAGGGTCCCCTGGACATACCTTATACTCCTTGCTCTTGTGTCAAACCAGTACTCACAATTCCAAGCCTCTTTCCCTGTGGCTGGGCTGCCTCCCCATACCCGGTGCCATCCCACCTCCACCTCCACCCCCGCATCTCTTCCCTGGCCGTACCAAAGTTGTTGGTAGGGTAACGCTTGCGGAGCCGCTCCGTGAGCCGCGACACTTTGCTGCGCAGCACCTCGTTCTTGCTCAGGAACCCATTGTCCTGCAGGGCCAGGTCATCCTCTGCTGGGCATGGGGTGCCCTCGTCATCCTCCTGTGGGAACAGCTTCTTCCAGCCCTGCCCACCTCTTAGCAGGCCCCGGGACATCCCTGCAGAGGCCTCCCAGCCCACAGACCCACAAGGCATGGCAACAGTCGGCTCGGCCACCTCCCCCCCACCACCGAGCCCCTGCCCACCTCACCAACACTCCTACTTACCAGCACCACCAAGTGGGTCTCCTGCCTCCCAAGGTGCAGGGGAGAAGGAGAGAAAACAGAAAGATAGCAAGAAGAAAGAAGCTGCTGGAATGTGTGGAACCTCCAAGTAAAAGGAAATACAGAAGTGTTGCTCTGAGTTCTGTCTGAGCATTTCCCAAAGGGTGACATTAGTGGATGCCCCATAAAAGGACTCCATCATCAAATAGGCTTGTGGAAAGACATATACTACTGTTTTTTTGTTTGTTTGTTGTTTGTTTTTAGGAGATACCAGGGATTGAACCCGGGACCTCGTACATGGGAAGGAGGTGCTTAACCACTTGAGCTATATCCATTCCCCAGTATGCTACTATTTTTAAAAAGGAGTGAGATCGATTTAGTGGATCATTTTTAAAAATAGAACAGAAGAGAACAGAATAGAAAAGAAAATATCCCTTACTATGTATTTTCCAGGAATCTCTTTCAGCTAAATTTTACATATTTTACAGATATATGTGTGAATTAGGTCAAGGGGTAAAAATGGGTTTCTTACTGCAGATCATGAATAAAAATGCTTGAAAGCCCCTGCTCTGTACATTCCTTTCACCACCAAGATTTATAACCTATGAGCATATGGTAAAGACTTGGAGAAATCCTTTACTAGTTGGAAATTCAAATGCCTGCCCGGACCAGACCATACATGTAGAGTGAAGCAGGTGAGGTACCAAGCATAGGCCTGGTAGGAAAAACCCAAGACCTCCATTTTTTAGTTCTCACATTCCCACTTTGTAAATGTGACAATAAATGGCACACTACTGGCCACAGAGAGTGGAGCAACAAGGACTGTGTGAACCTACAAGCATGAACTTTGTCTAAAGGGTACAGTCACTCTTCTACCACACTGCTGCAGACACAGGGCTATCAGAACTGCTGATCTGGCAGAGAAGTTGAAAATCTAGAAAAAAATTTAATGAAATTTCCCCATTGTTAAATATTGACTCAAAAAATTATTTTAAAACTGCATGCCAAATAAAACATTGCTGCAAACTACTAGTTTGAACCACTGTCCAAAAATCAAGACTGTTTAACTTTCCCAGACCCAGCACTTGGCCATGGGACCACTTCCTCCACCTCCTCTCCCTGCCCCACAACAGGGCATCTCATGGGACTCACTCTGCAGAACTGCAGTCAGAGACACAGGGTAGCGCCATCCTCCAGGGCCTTCTCTACATCAAGGGCGCCAAGCCCACCACCCTTAGCTAAGAGGGTAAATCATTTCCCAGCAGCTTCCAGAGCGATCCCTGCCCTGGGCACCCGTGACAGGTGAGTGGACGAGCAACAGGAGGTGGACTGACCCAAGGAAGAAGGGGGAGACACCCTTTCAACCAGAGAGTTCTAGCTCAGGGCAAGTTTCAGCTTCTCATTTGGATGGAAGAGAATTTCTAAAAAAACAGACTTGGGATGTGGGAAGCCACTAGGCTCCAGGACCACCCTACTTCTGGCCTGGTGAGTGGAGGGCATGGGGGAAGGGCCACCCACCTCAATGGCATCTTTAAATTCCTCATCCGGCTCAGCCTCCTCGGCCTCCTCCACACTACCTGGCGTGAGGTCCTGGGAAGACAGACTGTATTACAGGAACAGGAAGAGGACCATCTCCCCTCAGCCAGCATCCAGTTTTCCCAAGATACCTGTTCCTGCCCCAGAGGAAATGCCAGAAAGCAAGAAAGAAGGACGTCACAGCAAAGAGGGCAGCCTCTAACCAAGCAGGGATGGGGAGGTGGGAACAAGAGCATGAATGGACCTGAGGGTGCTGGAGAGTCCAGTGGTTGTCAGCAGGATCTAGAACCAGAGGGTCTGAGGCCTGGCCCTGCCACTTACTCAGCCATGAGGCCTGGGGCAAGTTACTTGGGCAACCACACTATGCCTCAGCCTTCTCTTCTGCAAAATGAGAATAATCTCATTCTCAGAAATGACCTACATCTTACAAGGTTAATGTCAAGAAAGCACTTAGAACAGCATCTGAAAGAGTGAGCACTCAACCAACAGTGGCTATCACTATTACAATTATTATTAAAGCACTCAGGGGAGATCAGGCCTGGGACGCAGCAGCCACAGGACTCCTACCCAAGCCAGCCCGGGAGCTACATGGCACGCGAGCTAGTGGCCAGGGAGGCCCAGCAACCTGTCCACAGCAGGCTCTGCGCTGATGGCTAGGCCACTTACTTCCGTGGGTGTGGGGGCAGACGTGCTGTCCGGCACAGCGCCCGTCCTCCCAGCATCCAGCAGCGGACTCTCGAAGGCACTCTCTTCCTGCTTGGGGTTCATCCGCTGCTTCAAAGATGCCCTGTATTCAGACACCACTACCAAGGGCAAGAGAAACAGGATGGAAGGCAGAAACAGCATGGAGTGAGTGGGGTTTTGGGGGTTCCCACTTCCACAGCCTCTTCCTCCAGCATCCCACCCTCGGCTGCAGCAGTCACCCTCGTCACTCTGAGCAGTCACCTAACCTCTCTAAATCTCATAAACAAAATGGAGCTTCCACCACCTACCTCATGAGATTGTTATAGATTAAATGAGGTAAAGCATGGAAAGCATTTAGCACAGGGCCTGGCATATAGTAAGAGCTCAATAAATTATGGCTTGTATAACTAATTACCCTACCACAGGGAAGAAAACAAATATAGCAATCACCCAAACATATGTGCAGGCACAGGCCTCTGTGACTCAGGGCCTCTCCAGACTGCCTCACTGCTTCAGAAACCAGACAGCAGATGGGTATTATCAGATCACAGAGACGTGGCAGCAGCTCCAGGTGGTTCAGCCCAGGGAGCGGGAGGCAGCATTGGGAAAGCGTCCCTCCCTCACCTCCCAGAAGCCACTAAACCATGTAAGAAGCGATACACTGCCTCCGGAAGGGAGGCAGGACCCTACCCACCCAACAGCTCCAAGAGGCAGAGCTCACCCTGGTGTGGTGCTGCCCCCTGGTGGAAGGTGTGGAAGGCACTGCACACAGATGACTTAGTGGTAGTCAGACCCCTGGGGGTGGGGAGCCTAATCTAGCGCCCAGAACAAACCTGGACCCTCATCTCTGTCAGGCTCTGCAGGGCTTACCTCGGAAGAACTCCACATTCCCCAGAAAGAGTGTGCTATTTATAAGAGCAAGGACCCAGCACAGAGGCAGCAGATATAGTATGCAAACCGTGCCCAGCAGAGCCCCGTAGAACCTGGATTGACAAAGAGCAAACACAGGATCAGCAATTCATAAGCTCAGAAGGACACAGGTCTGGAGCACAGACACAGTTAAGAAATCAACAAGACCTGTCAGTCAAATAAATAGGAAACAGAGTGATGAGGAATGCTTTACAACCAACAAGTAACCAGTACAGCTAGCACTGGTAAGGCCGCAGCAGCCGTTCAAACCATCACTCCTCAGCTCTAGATTCTGAAGTCTAGGACAGACTTGGATCTGAATCCAGCTCTGCCAATTCCTACTGTGTGACCTTAGGCAAATCCCTTGGTTCTCTGAGCTTTACCTCCTTCACAGGTAAAATGGGGATTAAAACAGTGCCTACCTTGGAGGGTTACTATGAAGAGTAAGATATACATGGAAGGAGTTGAGCACAGTGCCTGGCACAAGGTGAAGGCTAAATTAATAGTAGTTATATATTATAATACAAATAAGTATAAATATAGAAAAATATTATAAATACAAATATTATTCATATATAAAGAACCTCAAAAATACTCATTCCATTTGCTCTAGTAGTTTCATTCTTGAATTTATTCTAAGAAAAAAATTTCAAAACATATAAAGCTAAACCTATAGAAATGTTTACTTCAGGATAATAATGAAAAGTAGGAACTGACTAAATATATAACAGAATGGTTCCATAAATTATGGTATATACTATACTATAAAATATATTAATCCACCTCGTAGCCAAAAAAAAAAAAGAAAAGAAAGAAATCTGCAGAACTATGTGATTATACCAAACACCACTGACTGTACACTTTGGATGGATTTATACTTTATTAATATGTATCAATAAAATTGATTTGTTTAAAAAAAAAAAAATCACATATATACTAAGAAGCTTTATGTCTTAAAGTATATGTAGATGACAAAGTCTAGTAGGCAAACCAAACGTGAGCTCAGCTACTATATCGGGGTATAGGGTCACATGGTGAGTTATTTTTCATCATTAAAACATTCTATGATTAAAATGTTTTTGCCACACCTACAAGAAGGTGTCTTACCAAAAACAGTGCCTTGGCGCCCACAAGCAAATGCGCAGATCCACACACTAGAGCCTAGGAGACTGCCCCCCAGGAAGGAGGGGCAGGAGAGGGGGCCCTTCAAGGCAGCTAGCTGCCTTTGCCTGAGGCTCAAATCACAAATTCCCACAGGGCCGTGGTGGAAGGAGGGGTGAGGGGCCACTCACTGTGAGGACACGACGGGGTTCTCCCAGTGCAGCACACGGTAGGCAGCTTCACAGGTGCAGCACAGGCGGCTCAGAAAGGCTTCTAGCTGGATCAAGCTGCAGGCACAGAGGGCATCTGTGAGGGAACAGGCCCTGTCCCTCCTATCCTCGGGCTGTGACAGAGCTCTGGGGAAGTAGAGCCTAGGACTTCACATGAACAGCTGGCTAGGGATGGCCAACTCTCTTTAAATATGCAGACGGGTCCAGAGAACACTGGAGAAAAGGGCCAGGCCAAGTCACTCCACACATTTCTGTTCCCTTGTAGGAGGCCCTGCCAGGAGGGAAGAACACTACAGAATTTCCTGCTCTGGCCTCTTCCTGGCTGATAATGTTGGCCAGGTGACTTAACCTTTCTAGGGCTGCCATTTCCTCATCTGTAAAATGGGGATAAGAATTCCCACCTCATAGGTACACTGGCAGCTGTGAGGTTTAAATGGCAAGATAAAGACCAGTGGTTTTTAACCTGGGATGTAAAGAATCATTTGGGCAGAGAAGATGTGGCTCAGGCAATTGGGCACCTGCCTCCCAAATGAGAGGTCCCAGGTTCTGTTCCCAGTGCCTCCTAAAGGAGACGAGCAGACACTGCAATGAGCAGATGCTGCAACTGCCGCAACGAGCAGATGCCACAACCAGCAGATTATGCAACCAGCAGGGAGTGAAAGTGGCTCAAGCAGTTGGGCATTTGTCTCCCACATGGGAGGTCCCAGGTTCGGTTCCTGGTGCCTCCTAACAAAGATGAGCAGAGAGACAAGGGAGCCATCCCGGGAGGGGGGGTGGATTTTTTTGGTAAAGTCTTTAAAAAAAAAAAAAGAATCATTTGTTAAGTTTTTGTTTGAAAAAAACAAGGCTTCACCCCAGAAGCAATGAGCACATCCTGCACTCAGATCTTGGTTTCTGAAGGTCTCCTTGGAGAAATAGCTAATTCTAGGGTTAGGACAGGGAAAGCCTAAGATGAATAAGAATATCCTGTTGTGTCAGAAAGTAAGGAACGGGGGCGGATGTGGCTCAAATGGTTGGGCGTCCGTCTGCCATATGGAGAGACCTGGGTTCGATCCCTGGGACCTCCCGGTAAAATGAAAAAAAAAAAAAAAAAAGAAAGTAAGGAAGCACTCAAAAATGATGGGGACATATCAAAAGAACACAGGAACTGTGCAAAATAACTCCCAGTGGTCAAATCTGGGACAATTTGAGATCAAAATAAATAATGACAATAGGACAACTATGTCAAAAATAAAAATAAATAATAATGACAGTAATGAATTATAACCCTTTGACTAAAATGAAAATCTATGAGTTCACACTGATAATAAATAAATAAGGAAAAGCTCATTCTTACAGTAAAATGCCAGCTAATCATGCATGGGAAATGATAGTTAGAAATTCACCTTTGCAATCATCACAGTAATAAACTGATTCAGGCAAGATTTACCAATGGATTTAACAATAGTGGGCCTCATGAGGAACAAGGTATTCACATAGTCCCAAAGTGTCTCCCCTCAGGTTATTTACTATAAAGGGCAAAATGGGAATTTCACACTGGAAACCTTAACCAAGTGATCAAAGCTAACACGTCCCCTAATGAGACAAGGCTGATACTATTGCCTCCTGAGATGACGCACTGAAAAGAACACAGTATCACTGGTTCTTCCTGCCAAAAATGTGTTACCTGCATCTAGTCATGAGGAACCAGACAAACCCAAACTGAGGGAGAGTCTACAAAACAATAAGCTTGTATTCAAAACTGTCAAGGTCATGAGAAACCAAGACTGAGAAACGGCTTTAAAGGCGACTAAAAAGACATAGAAGCCACAGGCAAACAGGGAGTCCAACAGTTACTTGTATGTCCATGTTCACTGCAGCATCATTCACAACAGCCAAAAGGTGAATGAGTGGATAAACAAGATGTGGTGTGTGTGTACACACACAATGGAATATTACTCAGCCATAAAAGCAAGGAAGTTCTGATACGTGCTATAGCATGGATAAACACTGAAGACATCATGTTGAGCAAAATAAGCCAGACACAAAAGGACAAGTATTGTGTAATTCCACTTATATGACATACCTAGAATAAGCAAATTCATAGAGACAGAAAGTAGATCATGGGTTACTAGGAGGGGGAGGAGCGGGGGAACAGGAGTTATTGCTTAATGGATAGAGTTTCTGATTGGGAAGATGAAAAAGTTTTGATAATAGATGGGGATGACAGTTACACAACATTGAATATAATCAATGCCACTGAATAGTATACTTAAAATGGGAAATTTTGTGACATATATATATTTATACATATATATGCATTACTACAATAAAAAAATTTTTTAAGAAAAAAAAAATGCAATTTGTGATCCTAGTTTGGATTCTGGATCGGGGGGAGTTGATATAAAGGGCTGTTAATACAACTGGCAAACTGAGATTATGAACTGTATATTAGATAATAGACCAATGTTAATGTTATCACTGCTAAATTTCCTCATTTTGATCACTGTACTGTGAATACATAAAAGAATGTCCTTGTTCTTAGGATATACATGCTGAAGTGTTTAGGGTAAACAGTCCTATTTGCAACTTACTTTCAAATAGTTCAGGAAAAAAATAATGATTATATGTAGAGAGGTAGACAAAGCCAAGGTGGCAAAACGGCAAAAGGTGTATGGGAGCTCTTTGTCTTAAAATTATTTCAAGCTGCATAAGCCTTTTTGCTCATCGGTAAATGGAGGATAATAACTGTAGCTGCCTCCTGGACCTGTTAAAAAGATCAAACGGAGTAACATCTGTGGTCCGCCTGATACGAGGCCTGGCGCACAGCAAGCACGGAGGGCGGTGGCTGCTGCTGCTGTTCCCACCTCCCCACCTCCCTGGCCTCCCTTCCATACTCACAAGCTCTTCACCTCAGCCACAGCCTCGGGGCGAGACAGGTGAACTTTCTGCAGGTCCTCCTGCCTCACGCTGTGGTACTTCCTCCGCATCAGCTCAGACTCAGGCAACCGCGCCCGGCAAACCTCCTGGAGGTAGCCCAGCAGGGCAGGCACTGAAATCAGCAGGGCACTCACTGAGTACCACGCACCTACGAGATCAAGAGCACTGCAGGTGAAACAGGTAAACGGGGACCAGGAGCCTCTGCCCACCCACAAGGCTCGCTGCCCCACCTCCTCCGAAAGGCCTTTCCTGATTACCCTGTATGAGATTGTATCCCACCCCTTAACCCAGCTTTATTTTCTCTCATAACACTGGTCACCACGTGACAGAATATACATTTGCTCACTATCTCCTCCACTAAGTAGGCTCTTGAAGACTGGGACTTTGTCCACCTGGTCACTGCTTTTGTCTCAGCCCCTTTCATGACACTAGCACAAACAGTCTAGTTGCTAGGAGCTCCCAATGACTGACACTCTGGTCTCTGGGCCACTAAAGCATACTGGAAGCCTTTCTTTTGGCTTAATTTAGGATACCACTACCACTGTGGATTGAGAAATGATGAGGCTGAGATGAAATTCAAAGGAACTCTTTTCAAGTAACACAGTACCCCAAAAGCAAGCTAGCAGAGCACTGGGCACAGAGTGGGATGCTTGTTAGATATGTACCATATGAACAAATTGACTCTGGAAATGTATTTTTTTTTTTTTTTAAATCTAACAGCCTGGGAAAGGCACCTGAGTTTTGATCTGGCAAAGAGGAGTCCCACTAAGAAACAGAAGACAAGGTGCTCATGTGAAGTGGGTTTAATTTCAAAGCACTATGTCCATATCTCCATAGGAACCAAAGAAGACACTCAAGAAATGTGAGTTCAGTAGAATAAATAAATGAATAAAGGATCTAGCTCCTCTGTCCCAAACCCTTCATTCATTTCCCCTGGGGGGTTGAGCTTTTTCTGCAGCCATCTGCCAGTCCAAGCAGGGAAAGGGCTGGGTCACAGCGTATATTGTACTAAAAGGTCCACAGCAGCCATCACTACCTAGGACCCCTACAGGCACACCACAGATCCTCTCACTGCTGGTGACTGCCCAGCAGCCCACGGCTGAACCAGGGGAAAAATCAATACAGAGGGCAAAAACCCTTATTAACTCATGTTCCTGATAAACTCACACTATGCCATTTTCCCAAACGGCCCCTGAATCAATGGAAAAAGGCCAAGGCAGCTGCAATTACACTGTCAGTCAAGCTGCAGCAATCAGTCAAGGAAAATAATAATGATAATAATAATAATAAAGTTACAGCGTATTGGCTGCTTACCCTATGTCAGGCACTGTGCTAAGTGCTTTATACAGATTATCTCATTCATTCCTTACTCCTACCCTTTGAGGAAAGCGCCATTATTATCCCCCCTTTAGAGAGGAGGAAAATTAGGCCTTGACAGACAGGTTAAATGACTTGCCCAAGGTCAGGTGAGCAGCCCCACCAGGATCGTGACCCAGGGCACCTCTCAGGAGCCTATGTTCTGACACCAAGCAGACATAGAGGGATGCCAGGGCAAAAGAGCAGCCTCCTCATACAGGGCTGCATCGCAGTACTGGCCCCCCACATTCATTCACAAACACCCCATGGCCCTTGCAAGTGGTTCTTACCCTCATTCAAAGTGAGGAACAAGATGTTGAGGCCCAGGCAGGTCAGCAAGGAACACAAAGGCATCTGCCACCTACAACACAGAGAGTCCTCATCACTCAAGACAGCCGCTCCTTAAGCTGGCAAGAAGCGGGTATGGGATGGCAGCAGGTGGGTCATACAAGCCAGGATGGACAGGAGGAGACCAGGAGCTCAGTGTCAAGGAGAAATGAGGTGGGCCTCTCACTTGCACAACTGACCGGAAAGCAGTTAAGAAGCCATTTATTAGCCCTTGGGGTGAGAAAAGGTATCTTAAAACTAGAAGACCTGTAGAACTTTCTCCCAGGAGGAAGAACTTATGAAATGTCTGCTAAGAAACCCAGTTAATATTGTTTAACCTGTGCTTTGTTAGGTTCTAGTCCCTTTAAGGGGACAAGCTAAGAAACATTCTCCTTTAAACTTTTTCTTTATTCCTCTCCACAATTTCTTAAGTAGTACATGTACATATACTCATTATATAAGATTCATCTAATACAGAAACCAAGAAAGAACAAAATGTGAGGGACTTTTCTGACTCAATTCATGACTTTCTCTTATTTCTGATATTTGAGAGTTTATATTGAACATACGTCAATTCATAAGGAGAGAAAACAAGCAAGACTTTATTTTAATATATTTTTAAAAATGAAGATGAAACCAGGGTACAGGATTCACTCAGCTAACAGGCCCTAAGAGAACTTGCAGCAGATGGAAACAAACACCAACTCAGCCCCCACCACCTCCACCACCAAATGGCAAAGCAGAAGCTCCAAAGAGAGAAGCCGACAACCAAGAGACTCAGGTTGCTGAGGACAGGCAAACACTTCGGGCTTGGTCCCTGATGAGGGACATTTAGTAGGAAAAGAGCAGCACAGATGGACTAATGAAACCACTAACACCTCTATTCTGAAGAGCCAGGTTGTCAGCATAGATAAGAAGAGCAATCTGAGGAGGGAGAGAAATAGAAAAAGAAACAAGTAGGCTGCTGGCAAGCAATGCATTCAGTAAGAATATTTTCTTTTGCTCTAATTGGGGTTATTTCATAGGTATTAAGTAAAGTTAACTAATTTATATAGTGTCATATTTTTTAATGAAAATTATGAGTGAGGGAACGAAATAACCTCTCTTTGCATTTGTTTTGAAATTCAATACAGCCCACCTGCACCACCCTAATCAGGTCTCAGAATCAGCTGGTGGCAGCTACCAGGGTAAAAGCAAAATGAAAGCTCTAAAGCAAATCCCACTTCAGGGATAAAAGCACCACCCTGCCACTGAAGTCATTTCAGTTTTTAAAACCTCCTCCATTCTACCTGATGTCTTTATGGATACTCTTCTGACTACTCCAGGAAGACCCAGCTCCCGCAGGAGCTGATCCCTGAAGAAAGAGGTCTTTTAAAAATTCACTGCCAGGGAGCGGATGTGGCTCAAGCAGTTGAGCAAGCCTGCTTCCCACATGGGAGGTCCCGGGTTTGGTTCCCAGTGCCTCCTAAAAACAAAACAAACAAACAAACAACAATAAGCAAAACAAAGGAAGACACCAACTCAGGGGAGCTGTAAGTGGCTCAGTGGTTGAGTGCTAGCTTCCCACGTATGAGGTCCCAGATTCAAGCCCCAGCAAAAATTCACTGCCACCTCCAGGCTTCAGATACAATAGCCAAAGCCAAGATTAGGTCCCTCTTCAGAGTCAAATCCTCTTTACTAAGAAAAGAACAATCAAAACCACAAACTAATCTGACAGCCACTTTCACAGACCAGAGCTCCATCTCCCAGTGACATGAAGACCACAGGCTCTTGGGGGCTTTTTAGGTCTAATGCTTCTCTTCCATCCAGCTTTAATCAATCCTACCACATCCTCAGATTTCTAATTTTCATAAAATGAAAAAACTCTAACAGATTAGTCTGCCAAGAAGCACTGCACACAGTGGCAGCAAAACAGAAGAAGGACAGGATATATTTAACTTTTGTGCTTTGCCACAAAAGGGCAAAACACCAGAAAGCACTCTGGAACAGTGACTAGCCATCTCTAGAGATACTGCCGTAAATTAAAGGGGTCTAGGTTGAACAAGGAAAAAAAAATGTAGGGCTTTGATCAGAGAGTTAAAAATAAAGTGCCCACTATTTCCAGAGTGAAGCAAGGATGAATACACATGGCAACCTTAGAGGTTAAACTCATTCCACCCACCCGCCTCACACCAGTCTCTCCAAGGCATCTTTAAGGGTTGAAGATCTTTTTAAGAATCTGATGAAAATTAGAACCTTCTCCCTAAAAATATACACACGCACACACAGAATTTTACATGCAGTTTCAGGGGATTGAATGACCCCTAAAGCTTAACTATAGGCTCCAAGTTAAAGACAAATGGCTTTAATGTGACTCCTGAGGTGATGCAATATTAGGAACACAAGTTTATCTTTGCCAAATAACTTCAGTCTAATTCAAGCTTTAAATCTAACTTCCAGTTTTCACCAGGAAGCAACCAGATAAATCTATGTAGGAAATTCTTCAGGACAGTTGGTCTCTTCAGAAAGTCGGTATCATGAGAGGAACTGTTTTAGATTGAAAAAGACTTAAGGAACATAATTTAAACCATGGTCCTGGATTGTAACCTGGTTTGGCCAAAACAACTTCTTGTTGAATGACATTCTTGAGACAACTGAGGGAACCTGAATATGAACTTGGTTTAGGATGACATGAAGCAGTTATTGTTAATTTTGTCATATATGAAGTTATTTTGATTATGAAAGAAAATGTTCTTATTAGAGATACAAACTGAAGTATGTAGGGGGTGGGATGCCATTAGTAGCTGTAATTTAAAATAATTTAACATAAAAAAGCAAAGTGAGCTAAAAGGAGAAAAAAAGAAAATTACTGAGGATAACAATCAAAGTAGAATAGGAACATACAAGCTGAAATTCATAATTCCAAAGGATTTGTGCAAAGGGTACCTGCTTATTCATAGGTATTGCATTTCTTTAACTTCTGTTTAAAATTATATCCTAATTTTAATACTAATTATGCTAATATTGGGAAAGGGGAAAGAAAAGAAAAAAAAAAAAACTGCTCTAGGATGTAGACAGCCTAATGAAATTAGTTCAAAGCTAACTAGCAGTCTTGGGGTATGAGTTTATTCAGCCACAAAGAGAAAACCCTTGTGAAAGGCGAGATCCTTCCCCTGGTCTGGGCTTATACAGGATGGGCCCAGAATAAACCCAGATTTTTGGGGTGCCCTGCATGAAGCCAATCTAGGCCCAGTGGACCTCCCAGAACTGTTCCTCATTAGGGCAGAAAGGACAGTTCAACCACTGCCTGGAGAGCCAGCCTACCTATATGCAGAGTAGAAAAGCACCAGAGCAACTCCATCGAATCTATACCTGAGCAAGTATCGGACACCGTCACCTGCATCCTTCAGGGGTTCCAGGTAAATCTCCAACCTCTTGTAGGACAGAACCAAGTTGAAAAGATCAAACGCTGGGGACTTGGTAGGGGCAGGTAGAGACTCTGGAAAAGCCTCAGGCATCGCGCTGGGGCTCGCCTCCAGACAACAACCCTCACGCTCCGATGTCTGCATCCTGAAATCACAATAATTCCTGACATTTGCATTTATCGTTTCCAACCCCCAACACACTTCTCTTGCATTATTTCCTGAGGTGTCCATGATAAACCTGTGAGGTAGGCAGGGTTACAGGTGGAATGTCCATTTTACAGAGGCAGAAACTAGAGTTCTAGAGCTAGATGAAGTGAGTTACTACAATAAAAGCCTGTTTCTGACTCCCCATCCCCAGCTATCTTCCCCACAGACCATCAAGAGTACAAATCATAAAGGCCAAGCACACACCCAAATTAAAACTCCTGCTTTCCTGTCTGTCTCTCCCTCTCAACTTTGTCCATGAGGTCAAAAACTACATCTTCCACTCACCACTGTTTCTGCACACAGTGGGCACTCAGTAAATGCTGGCTGAATGCGTGCATTAACTAACTACCCATCCTCCAGGACCCGGGGACTTTCTCCTGCCTCATCCTCTAACCCTTCCGTTCCTGGAGAGCCCTAACAAATTCCTGGACCATCCCTGCCCATCACCCTCACTCTTCTCCTTCTTGAACCCAATGGAGCTGTCATCACTTTCCATCATGTCCTATTCCCATCTCCCCTCTCTGATGAGAAGTGCCACAGGAACCCTCACCCTCTTTCCTAGTTTCAAAGTCCTAACTCGAACGCTAAGTAGAAAGCCAGGGGATGAAACTCAAGACACAGCTACATAAACCAGTCCCAGGAAATAGGCTGCGATCTGTCAGCGGAGTGGAGAGGTCACCGGGAGTCCGAAATCGTCGCACGCGGAGGAAGGGGAAAAGGACCCTGGGCAGGCCTGCGCGAGGTCCAGGAGAGGGTGAAACAAGTCAGCGCCGGCAGGGGCTCTGACCACCACTTATGCAGAGCAGGGAGCCTGAAAGGCCCGCCGCGGCCCAGACCACGGAAGGCCACGCCCAAGATCGCTGGGCCGCCGGGTGGCTGCCCCTGCAGAGTCCAGGCGCGCAGCTCGGCACTGACGGCGGGGACACGGGGGCGGGGAGCGGGGTGGAGCCTCACCTACCCGACCGCTGGGCTGCGGGGAGGGGCAGGGACCGCAGCAGGGTGCGGGTCGGGCCACTAACCCCGCGAGCGCCTCCTCAGGCCCGCCCCACCCCCACTCGGCGCCTCCTCCCGGGGCAGCTGTGAAATCCGAGGTTGTGGTTCCTCCTTCGCCTCCTCCGCCGTCGCTTCCGGAACCCGAACGGCTCTGCGGCGGCGTTCTCATGACGTCATCGCGCCCACCCCGCCTCTGGGCTTAGCTCCGCCCTCGTCAGCAGTGCGCCTGCGCGCCTTTTGCGCTGCGCTTCGGAAAGCTTAAGCTTTAAGTGCCTGACTGCGATTCGCAAAATCTCGTGGAGCCCCGAGAGCGCGCGATTGACACCCTGCACCTCGCAGCTCCCACCTCGCTCTGGCGAGGAGCAAAGGCTAAACTGAAGAACTTATATTTCCATCTTCTTTCCCCGCCCCCCCTCCTTAACTTTGACACTTAGCTCTCTAACCATCACGCCTCTGCACTATGAGCCCTGGAAAGACAGAAACCATACCCTGCCTGCTCGGTGCCTAGCAGAGAATGCAGTTCCATTCACTGGTTCCTGAGCAGCTGCTGTACAAGGTCTTTGCAGGCCTTTTCCCACTCAATCCACTTCACACCGGGTTGTCCATTTAAAGCATGTATCCGATGGCGATGCACTGGACTAAGTTCTCTGTAGGCATTATTTTTGTGTCCTCCTCCAACAACCCTATTAGGGTTTACCGCCATTTAACAGATGAGACTTGTTAAGAAACTTCTTCATGGAATATTATGCAGCTGTAAGAAGAAATGAAGTCATAAAGCATATGGCAACATGGATTAACCTGGAGGACGTTATGTTGAGTGAAGCAAGCCAGACACAAAAGGACAAATACTGTATGAATGCGTTACTATGAACCAAATATATTGTGTAATATATTGTTTGATTTTTAAAAAAAATTTATATGTATCCATTACATTTAATTGAGAAATGTATATATTTATTCATCTGTGTGTACTTCTTAGTTTTTAATTGTTTATATTTTCAATTATTAAATGTACAAAATAAAGTTTTAAAAAAATGGTTAACATAGGGTTTTGCACAAGTCAGCATGCAATAAATGTTATTGGCTAACATTAAAAAAAAAAAAAAAAGAAAACCCAACTTCACTCCCTCACCTCCCAGTCTCTTTTTGCTTATCCAACCTGGCTTTTATTCTCACTCAACTAACACTGCTCTTTTGACTTCTCCCATAACTCCCTGTTGCGAAATCCAGTGGTCATCTGTTCATCTTACTTGATCTCGCAACAGCATTTGGCAAGTGAACCACTTCATAGCTCTAGAAAACTTTTTCTCTCTCGGCCTCTTCTGTTGTACATCACACCTCAATAACTACTCATTTTTAGTATCCCTCGCTGGTTCTTTTCCTGCCATTTAATATGTAAATTTGGGAGTGCCCCGGGGCTCAAGTCTATAACCATTTGTCATACCAGATATATTACTTATTTAGTAATCTTTGGTTTCCCTCCTGTTGCTGAAGTATAACTTCCTAAAGGACAGGAATTTTTCCCTACTTTTTGAAAACACTGAAATCATCTAGCCTTTTCAAAAATTTTGCAAGTACAGTACAAAGACCCTTTCCTTTTCAGAACCATTTCAGAGTTAGCTGCCAATATGGTGCCCCATCACCCCTGAACAATTTGGTGTGTAATTCTTAAGATGTTCTTCTATATAACATTAAAATGATCATCCAAATCAGGAAAGTAACATTGATACATTACTACCACATAAACCTCATATCCCATTCAATTCTTTTGATTGTCCCAATAAGACTTTATAATAAAAAA
Organism: Tolypeutes matacus; assembly: GCA_026826555.1. Taxonomy (NCBI): domain Eukaryota; kingdom Metazoa; phylum Chordata; class Mammalia; order Cingulata; family Chlamyphoridae; genus Tolypeutes; species Tolypeutes matacus. The sequence goes on along the minus strand of JAKSZT010000380.1, from coordinate 2,940,780 downwards.
GATGCAATTCAGAAAAAAAAAAAAAGAAAAGAAAGAAACTTCTTCAATGTCACCCAGCTAGTAAGCACCCCGGGGCTGGGATTTGAGACTTAGGCTGGATTTGACTCCAGCGCCCCCAGCCCCCACCGATACCACCACCAGCCTCACCCCCTGCTACATCCCTTCAGGAGCCTCTTAACTCCAGCCAATCCGAATCCCTTCATTATTACCTTCAAATGCCCCTTTCCTTCCTGCTTCTGCGTTGCTTGTGCAGTAAGCTCTGCCAGGAATGACCTTCCCCCACTCTTGTTTCTCTCCATATCCAACCCACTCCTCTAAGCAGGAGTCAAATGTTTGTACACCTTCCCGGATTGCCCTAGCTAGAAGTAAACACCTCTGCCTCCAAACAGCCACAGAGCTGTATCATGCATCTCTTCCTATAAGTATCTCCTGTCGGAAAAACAGGCACCCACCCCTCCGGCCAGGAGTCAGCTATGCTCAAAATTCCAACTCTTCTCATTTCCTTGGGGCTTTGCTCTGTGCTACATGTTCTGAAATCCTCTCTCTGCTGACTTTTACCCCTTACTGTCAAGACAGAATGCTTTTCTACCCCTCTTTCCTTCCCTTTTTGGAAGCCATGCTGCATTCTCTACCTCTGCGTCCTCACTCCACTCACTCCTCACCACAAGGCAGCCTCACTTCCCTCCGCACTGCTGGGCCACCTGGCCAGTCACAGGTGAGCACTGGACACCCTTCACCATGCCTCCTTCTTGGCACTGCTGTCTACCTAAGCTTCCATGACACTACCCTCTCCTGCTCTCCTCCCTCCCTTCAAAATCTCCTTGGGCTTTTAGTCCTGCCCCTCAAATGCTGGTGTTCCATCTGCCACCCTCCTCCCTTTTAACTCTAGGTATAATACTCTCCCTGGGGGCCTTGAGCACTCTGATGGCTTCTATCTGCTAATGTTTGTCCCCAATATGAATGTCTCCAGCTCCTGGAGCAGAGCTTGGTATGTAGTAGGCATTCTGTAAAAAAGTGCTGCATGAATAAGTGAATGAATAGAACTCTAGATATCCATCTTTCTTCTGGTCCTCTCCATATCCTGCATATCCTTCAGACACCACAAATTCCATGTGGAAACCCATAACTCATCATCTGCTGCCCAAACAGCTATTCCTCCCAGGGTCCTCATCTCAGCTAATGATCCCTCTATTACCTGGCCAAGCCAGAAACCTTAGAGTCACCCTTGACTCTTCCTTCTCTCTCCAACCCATCACCAAGTCCTTTTTTTTTTTTTTTTAAGATTTTATTTATTTATCATTTATCCCCCCCTTGCTGCTTGTGCTCGCCGGGTCAGCTAACCACGCCGTGCGGGCGGCCTTGCCCTCACCAGGAGGCCCCGGGAATCGAACCCGAACCCGGGGCCTCCCATATGGTAAACGGGAGCCCTACTGATTGAGCCACAGCCGCTTCCCTCACCAAGTCCTTTCATCCCTACTACTACCTCCCAAGTCCAAGCCACCATCATCTCTCACCTGGACAACTGCTCCTTCCCCCTAGCGGGTAACTACCTGCCATCTCCAATTCATTCCTCATATTGATGTTGTTACGCTAAAATAAAACAAACAGACTTTAAAGGGATTGCAGAGGAAGTTCATTGAGCTAAAATTGCATTAATGTAGGAGCAGCACCAAAAAGAGGTTTCTGTTCAAAGGGGTGAGCTGGGGGGAACAGCTTATATGGCTGCTTGAGACAAAGAAGTTGTAGGAAGATGGAAAGAGATAAGGGGGCATGATTTATGATTAGTACATGTATTCCGTGAGCTGCGTGGGTTACTGGTCTGTTTGGGCAGGGAGCCCTTGATATGGGCAGGAATCCTTGAGGCTTTGTTCGTTAATTAGCAAGCCGAATGGGGAGGTAGGATGCTAACCATCCAGTGAATGTCAGCAGCAGGCCTTGCTGGTGTCAGCGGGGGCCCTTTGTTCCTCTTAGGCTGAGGCAGGGATTTTTATCATCACCGCAAAGGATTGTTGGTATGTCAGCTTACTTCAGTTAACCTCCATTTCTTCTCTATAATTCCCTAGATAAAATGGAAGCTCAAGCAAATCAAGATAGTAAAATCATGTACAATTCCAATCTCACAATGTCAAATGATTTTTCTGAATCCATGGCTCATGCTTTCCCAAGTCACACCTGTCTTGGAGGGGTAGAGATGTAGCATAAAATTGGGGTGTGATGAGCTCCCTTGGTTGTAGCCCCCGTCTGCTGTTGTAGGCCCTCTGACTTCCTTCAAAGTCTCATTGGGCTGTTTCTGGGGGGGGGGGGGGTCCCAGGGGGGGGGGGGCGGGGGTTCAGCCTTTACTTGCTCTTTTCCTCTTCCAGGTCCCAAAGAGGCTGTGGATACTGCATCCTACTCTGCTGGGACACTGCCACACAAACCACTCCTGCTGCTGGGGTTCCTGATTCTGGGGGGCACTGGCAGCAATCATACCCTCAGGGCCCTGAAGCCAAGCAGCTTGTAGTACAAAAGGAGGAAGCATGCCACCCCCACCCCCATATGCTTTTTATGTTACTCTTTGTCACCTGGGACAAAATCAGTGCTGCCCTATGCCCCATGGACTTGCTGAGATTTTAGAGAACGTTATTTTAGAGATAAAATGCACAGGGTTTAGTAGTTAGACAGGCCTGGGTTTGAATCCTACCCCTGACCCTGACAAGGTACATCCTTACCCACCCACCAGGCAACTAACTCTTAATGCTCTACATTCTTTCTGCAAATATATTGACTACTTCCCACAGCACACTGGGCAATGGGTACTCACAACTGCTAAGCTACTGTGTAGCAAACTTGGGCTTCTGCTCCCACCCATGGCATTTCATGCTTACTAAGAGTCAATTTTGATGTATACTTATACTTATTGTTGTAATTTTTAATCAGTTATACTGATTATCATAATTTTGTATTATTTGATCATTTCAGCTATCTATTCTTGTATAACAACCCACCCCAAAACTTAGTGGTTTAAAACAACATTGAGGGGTCGGATGTGGCTCAACTGGTTGGGCGTCCGTCTCCCATATGGAGGGACCCGGGTTCGATCCCCGGGACCTCCCGGTAAAAAATAAAAAATAAAAAATAAAAAAATAAAAAAAAAAAAACAACATTGAGTTATTATTTTTCACAATTCTTTGGGTTAACTGGCCTCAGCTGGGCATTACTTCTGCTCCATGTGGCTATGACTAGAATCGCTTATTAGCAGCATTCAGCAGGAAACCAGGCTGGCTGGAAGGTCTGGTGCCTCCTTGCTTCTCCATGTGGCCTCTGCACATGACTGGACTTAGACTTCTTCATGGTATGGTGGTCACAGGGTAGTTGGACTTCTTATGTTGAAGGTAACGTCATGAGAGAAAGTAGAAGGTGCTGAACCTCTGAAAGGCTAGCCCAAAACTGGCCCAGCATCACTTCCATTGCATTCTTTTGATCAAAACAAAGTCATAAAGCCAACCCAGAGCCAAGAGACTCCATCTTTTGTTGGGTGAAACAGCCCATGTGTGCAGGGAGGGAAGGACTTGATGATGGCCATGTTTATAGACCATCAACCACAGTAAGATAACCATGTATTCTGTAAAGCATTGAAATATGGGTGCAAAAATAAAGAGAATTGTTGTCTCAATGAAAATGTGCTTGAATGCTTTAAAAGACTCAATAAAGCTAAACTGGTAATTTTTTAAATGTCATTGGAGTAAGTGTGCACAAGACCAATGAAAAAGCCTAGAAGGAAAATTCTTTAATATTGAAAGGATTCTGCCTTCAGATTACTTTGCTTTGTAACACAGAAACAGGAAATCTTAGACAAGTCATTTTTGGTGTGATTTATGCAAGAAAACCCTCAAGAAATTCCAGTCAGTAGATCCATAATCAAATAAGAGGCTTTGGCCCTACAACAAAAGATCAAGAGACAGATTTACGTTTGAGGTAACATTAAACACTTCAGTAAAAAAAAAAAAAAAGCAATCAGAAAATGGACAAAAGAGATGAAATGACATTTCACTGATGACCATGTATAAAGGCATATACAAGAAAAGATGTTCAACCTCACTAGTCATTAAGGAAATGCAAATTAAAACTGCAATGAGATATCACCTATCAGAATGGCTAAAATACAAAATAGTGACAATACCAAATGCTGGTAAGGATGCAGAGACACTGGATCACTCATATGTTGCCATCAGACTGTAAAATGAGATAGCCACTCTGGAAAAGAGGATGGCAGTTCTCAAAAAATTAAACCTGTGCTACTATATGACCCAGCAATTGCACTCTTGGGCGTTTATCACGGAAAAATGAAAACTTATGCCCACCAAAAAAATCTATACATGAATATTCAGAACAGCTTTATTCATAATAGCCAAAACCCAGAAACAACCTCAATGTCTTTCAATGGATGGATAGTTAAATGAACAGTGATATGTCCATACTGTGGAATGCTACTCATCAACAAAAAGGAAGACTATTGACATATACATCAACTTGTATGGTTCTCAAAGGAACTGTGCTGAGTGAAAAAAGCTGGTCTCCAAAGGTTACATGCTGTATGACTCCATTTATATAACATTCCCGAAATAACAAAATTACAGAGATGGAGGACAGATAAGTGGTTGGTAGGGATTAGGTAGGGGAGAGGGAGAAGAGGTGGCTTTGCCTATAAAAGGGTAGCACCAGGGATCCTTGTGATGAAATTTTTCTCTATCTTGACTGGATAGCGTTCACACAAATCTACACATGGAATAAAATTGCATAGAACTAAATGCACACAGATGCATATGAATGCATGTAAAACTGGTGAAATCCAAATCAAGTCCTTGGTCGTAATACTGTACTATATACAAGTGGTTACCATTGAAGGGAACTGATGAAGGGTATCTGTGATCTCTCTGTATTATTTCTTTTTTTAATTCTTTTTTTTTTTTAAGATTTATTTATTCCTCCCCACCCCCCATTGTTTTGGGCTCGCTGTCTGCTCTCTGTGTTCTTCTGTGTCTGCTTGTCTTCTCTTTAGGCAGCATCAGGAACTAATCCTGGGACCTTCCGGAGTGGAGAGAGGCTGCTCAATCTCTTGCACCACCTCAGCTCCCTGGTCTGCTGCAGCTCTTATTGTCTCTCTTCTGTGTCTCTTTTTGTTGTGTCATCTTGCTGTGCCAGCTCTCCATGTGGGCCAGCACTCTGTGTGGGCCAGCTTCTGCTCAGGCCAGCTCACTGCACAGGCCAGCTTGCTTTTCACCAGGAGGCCCTGGGAATCGAACCCTGGACCTCCTATATGGTAGACGGGAGCCCAATTGCTTGAGCCACATCCTCGTCCCCTGTATTATTTCTTATAGCTACATATAAATCTACAATTACCTCAGAATAAAAAGAGGAAATGCCTAAGAAATGTGGCTACTATTTTTATAGCTCCCTGCTTTAGTCTACTTTTCAATTAACTCCACTGTGCCAGTGCCAACATGCATAAGGTGGGAGGGCTTTTCCTCAGACAACTTGCTTTGTTGGTTTTTCCTGCTATAAAATGGGGATAATAATAGTAGCAACCTCACAAGGCTATGGTAAGAATTAAATAAGCAAAAATCTGTAAAATTCCTGACATATTATATGTGTTCAAAAAGTGTTAGCAATCATTATTTTTATTTTTACTCAAAGTCCTACTCTCTCCACTCCTCCAGCCCAGACATCAGATGAGAATCTATAAAAGGCCAGAATGTAGACAGACCAGAACCACACACACACACACACACACACACCACTAAGGCATGTGCAGAAATCCCCTACTTCCCCTTGGAGGAATGGGCTCGGATCAGTGGCTGAGCCAGGCTTGTCTGCTGAACTCTGCCTGTTCTCCCTTGAGATGAGTCTTTCCCCAGAAATTTCTTTGGTTCCTCAGACAAATCGCCCACGAAGGCCCTACTCCTCTCCAGTCCCTGCCCCACCCCAGGCCAGAATTCCAGGGAAAGAAACAGCCCCCACCCTCTCTGTACCATGCTTTGATCATTCTCATGCTGGCAAGTTTTCGATGGTACTCCATGGTCCTCAGGAAAAAATCCAAAGGCCTGGACTAGTCAAATACTGGAAGTTCCCCAAATATGTCACACATTTTCCCATTCCTGTGCCTCTTTCTTTTTTCTTTTTTCCCTGTATATGTTTACAGACTACTCCCTCCCTTCATTCTTTACTTGACCAGCTTTGATTTTTCCTCCAAAACAGCTCAGATCTCACCCCTTCCAGTTAGTGTTCTCTGCCACCTCCTCCACCAGCAGCTACAATCTGGACTCGCTGCTCTTATTTGGTTCCATGTGCTTGCCCCACTCCAGCACTTGGCATAGGCAACACCATTGTTCACTTGGCTGCCCTTCCCCTCTCTATCCTGAGGGAACTGACTTTAACTTCTGTGTGCAGCGCTTCAAGCACAAAGTAGACACCCAATAAATGTGGAATGAATGCTTACATGTGGATTTCTTCCTGACATTCTAGCTAGACGTGCACAAGTCTTATCTCCCTTTCTGGATGCTGGCAGGACAGAACCCACATGTACTTTACAAGACACAGCACAATGCCTATTTCTTTATATATATATATATATTAAACAAGTGTTTATTTATAAAATACTACCCTAGAAATTATAGTAATACCTAGAAATATAGTAAGAGCATCAATTAATGACAGCAGCCAAATTAAAATGAGATCAAAATTACTTTTAAAGGGTGAAAACCCTGGCAGATGTCTTGCTATAGTTGAGGATTGGCAGCAGTCAGCAGCTATGAAAACTGAATCAAACCTTCAGGGCCCTGAAGGTTGCAGTGGAACATCAGGGCCAGCTGGGAAAAAGTGGGGCTTCATACACCACTTTTGCCAATATTTCCCTGTTGTAATAATTTCCCTTTCTTAGTTCATAAAATAATGACTACAAAATGGGCAGGGATGAACAAGACACAAATTCTGCCTTCTTGGGGCTCCAGGTCCAGTAGGAGACACTGACTTGCCTCAGACATAATACAAAACAGTGAGTACTATGATTAAGGTAGGAGAAAAAGAAGGGATATATTCAATCTAAGAGAGGGGATGGGGAAAGTTTTCTAGAGAATTTAGTATTTGAGCTAAAAAAAGGCCCCACCCTTCAAGAAAGCTACCCGAAATCCCACCATTAGTAATTTATTCCAAAGGGAATTTCCATTTCTTTGCAATTCCTCCTCACTGGGTCTGCCTGGATCACCAGCCTTGGGGGGCTGTGGATAGTAGTAGTGTTGGTTGTCTCTGCTGGTGGCTATAGAATTGAGGTCTTTTGTTCAAGAGCCCCCAGCCATTATTTAGGGGGGACATTAGAGGATATGAGAAAGTTCTAAGGCCAGAAAGTTATGACAGTCATGGCCAACATCGATGAACAGAGGCTTCCCCTGGTCATTAGACACTGACCAGCTGGACTCTGCTTTGTGGGGTCTAATTCTGATTTTTAATAATCGAGTTTTCTTTAGTTCCTGCTCTCCCCCTCCAGCATTCTGAGTCTTCTCTCTTTGACTCACATTCTGAGGCCACAGATGTTTCCCCCTCAGGAGCAGATAGGTTGAAGAGACTAAAGGAGAAAACAAAATTATAAAAGAGGATAATTAATACCTTACGTTGAAATTTTTCAGAGGTTAGTCTGACTCTATAAGCAAGTGTGTTTGTAGCACATATAATTGATTCATAAAGACCCCTGTGGCCCTTGGAATAATTCTAAGCGGAAATGCTGGGTATAACAAGCTGGTAAATGGGAGCAGGAGGAAAGGGAGAGTCTAAGTAGGCTGTCACCCACCAGAGGGCAGCCTTTCCCACTCATATAGAGAATCTTCAGAAGCCTCTCTAGAAAGTTCTGGTTGTGACCAGCTTTGATGAATTTCTCACCCTTCCCCCAATATGCTAGATCTTTTCACGCATCTAAATGTATTAGTTAACCTATTGCTGTGTAACAAAGTAATTCGAAACTCAGTGGCTTAAAACAACAATAAACATTGGCCACCTCACACTGTTTGTGTTTTGTTTTGTTGGTCAGGATATGGAGCATGAGCTGGCCTGGGGGTTCTGGCTCAGGGTGTTCATGAAGCTGCATCAGACGTTGACCAGGGCTGCAATTATCTGAAGGCTTCACAGGGGCTGGAGGACAGGCTTCCTCTCAGAGCTGGCAAGGCCTCTTCACTCGGACTCTCCAGGGGGCTGCTTGAGTTCCTCACACTCACAACATGGCAGCTGACGTTCCCCACAGGGCATAAGGCAGGAAGCTACGTGTCTTTTATGATATATTCTTGGAAATCACACATGGCCAATTCCACACTATCCTACTGGATTCCCAGGTCAGTCCTGTTTAGTACAGGAGGGGATCATACAAGAGCATGGACACCAGCAGGGGAGTCTCACTGGGCCGTCTTGGGAGCCATCTCGGAGGCTGGCTGCTATCTCCTGCTCCTTAGGTCTAGAATATCTCTTCCCGCTCCACTGGGCCATTCCACACTCACCCTTTGACATCAGCTTGAACCTCAGGTCCTTGGGGAAACCGTCCCTAAATAATCCCTCACTTCCTCCTCTGTGTTTACATAGAACTCAGTTCAGGTGCCTATTAAACAGCTATTGCCTTTTGGCTTTTGCTTATTTGTTTGTTTTGTTTCTTTTTTTATTTCTTTGTATTAGAGTAGTTGTTGGCTTATAGAAACATCATGCAGAAGGTACAAAGTTCCCATATACCCCCTCACACTGGGCAGTTTTCTCAATTAGTAACATTTTGCATCAATGTTGTACCTTTGTTACAATTCATGAAACACGATTATAATTATGCTATGAACTTTAGAGCACTGTTTACATGGTGTTCTACAGTTCTATGGAGGTATTTTTTGTGTGGTAACATATACACCCTAAAATTTCTATTTTTTTGCTTTTCAAATATACAATTCAGTGCTGTTACATACACAAAGTTGTATCTCTGTCATCCATTGCCAAAACTTGTCCATCTCCCTAAACAGAAACTCCATATATTCCTTTTTGTTTTAATCTGTCTCTTGAACATACCTGTTTCCTCATTGTGCCCTGAGTTCCTGAGAGGAGGGAGATCGAGTCTTAAACATCTTGGCATCATAGAATCTGCCAAGGATAGAACCCTGGCAGAGTAGATACTCAATGAAGTCTTGTTTTAAAAATAAGTGATGGGGAGCAGATATGGCTCAAGCAGATGGGTGCCTGCCTCCTACACAGGAGGTTCCAGGTTCGGTTCCTGGTGACTCCTAAAGAAGAGGAGCAGACAATGAGCAGACACAGCAAGCAGACAACAAGCATACAGACAAGGGAGCCATGGGGAGGGGGAAGTGATGGATAAATAAAATGTGGTGTATCCATATAATGGAATATTATTCAGCTGTAAAAAAGGAATAAAGCTCCGATATATGCATCAACATAGATGAACCTTGAAAAACATTATGTTAAAAGAAAGAAGCCAGAGCAAAAGGCCACGTATTGTATGATTCCATTTATATGAAATGTCCAGAATAGGCAAATCCTTAGAGACAAAGTAGATTAGTGGTTGCCAGAGACAGGCGGGAACAATGAATTGGACGTGACTGCTAACAGGTTGGAATTTTTTTTAGGAAGGATGGACATGTTCTGGAATTGGATAGTGTTGATGGTTGCACAACTTTATGGAATGTGCTAAAAACCATCGAAATGTACACTTTAAAATGGGAAATTTTACATTAGGTGAATTATATTTCAATTTAAAAAATGAACTAATAAATAAATGAATGACTCAGTGAATGAATGAGATATCTTACTGGTTTATAATTTTAGATTCTCTTTAGTATTTGGATTTTCTCTAATATTTAGACTTAATATTAGACCACTCTATATTCTTGGATTATTAGCTCACTGCTGTTGACCTGAAAAGTGCTCAATATATCTATATCTTCCTGTCTTTGTACTTAAGTAATAAGTTTTCCAGCTGTGAGATGGTGAGTTTTCGGGCAAACACAGCAAGGAAATGAATGTCTACAGTTACATTCTTACCCAGCAGCTCTTGGCAGCCATGAAAACAACCATTCATCAAGCACTGGTACAAAAAAAAAAAAAAGGTTCACAGAGTAAGGCAATGAAAACCTCAACAATAAAAACCTTGTGGCCTCCTGTGAGTGAGACAGTTAACTGCCCACCAAAAGCCTTGTTCCTCCCTTTCATAGGAGAGAGTTGTTGCTGGACAGGAGTTGTCCAGGCAGGGACTACATTCCCCAGATTCCCCTAGCATATGGGGAAACTTGTTACTCCCCAAAGACAGTTGAATGGAAGTAATATATGTCACTTCAGGTACCTGCCAGCTCAATCCAGAGGGATGGCAGAGCCACAAAGTGGAAGGAGCCTGATTCCCTGAATTACAAAGGAAAGTCTCCCATTGACCTGAATGCCCACACTGGACAGTTACATGAGGACGACAGAGATGTTCATGTGAGAAAAAATAGATTTTTCTGTTAAACTACTGAAATGTTGGGTGTATTTGTTACAGAAGCTAGACATCAATATATATTCATTCCACCAAATTACTATTACTAAGTATTTATTATGTGCCTTTCATGGGAACATAGAGATGAATAAGCCTGGGAATCTTTCCTCAAAAAGTTCTCATTCTAGGATAAACAAACTGTGGTCTATTCAGCTGTAAGAAGAAATGAAGTCATAAAGCATATGGCAGCATGGATTAACCTGGAGGACATTATGTTGAGTGAAGCAAGCCAGACACAAAAGGACAAATACTGTATGAATGCATTACTATGAACCAAATATATTGTGTAACATATTGTTTGATTCAAAAAAAAATTTATATGTATCCATTACATTTAATTGAGAAATGTATATATTTATTCATCTGTGTTTACTTTTTAGTTTTTGATTGTTTATATTTTCAATTATTAAATGTACAAAATAAAGTTTAAAAAAAAAAGTTCTCATTCTAATAGTAGAGACATGAATAAATATTATAGCACCAATAGAAGTATAGTAGGTGACCCAAAAAGAGGAAAAGAAAATCCAGAATAGATTAATTATAATTTTTAAAAATTGAAAGAGCAGTTTAAAAAAATTATAAGGCCATCTTAAAATATATCACACTCAGATTATTTTGTAGACAAACTTTATCGAACCCATAAATATTTCATAGGGAGAAGAGGAGGCTCTGTGTAAATGGGGGAATACCTAAGGACATGAGTAAGCACATGGCCAGGCCAAGAGGTATGCTCCAAAAAGACCAGAGAGGATACTATACTTTTGCCTCAGACTGTTCTTCAAGTTCAGTCACAGAAGGGACAAGCTCTGAAGGAGAGCACCAGCTGACACAGAGTCAATCTACACAGATGTGTAAAAAATGTTTTTGTGTTTGTTTTTGTTAGCTCCTGACACCCAAGGAATTCTCTGGCAAATAAATCACTAGCTGCATACACTCTTAAGGAACAACACCTCAGGGACTAAATTCCAGACTTAGCACATTAAAATATTAAAGTGCTCAGTGTGCAACAAAAGATTACAGGGAGAAAAAAAAAAAGGAAATGACCTATCCAAAGGGGCAAGATAAAATATCAGAAGCCATCAATGAAGAATAATAGACTTTGGACATATTAAACAAAGATTTTTAGAAAACGGTTTTAGATATGCTCAAAGAGCTAAGTGAAAACACGGACAAAGAACTAAAGGATATCAGGAAAATGATATGTGAACAAAATGAGAATTTCAATAAACAGATATAAATTATATTTAAAAAAAACAGAAATACTGGAGTTGAAGATCACAATAACTGAAACAAATCATTCCTTAGAGAGACTTGACAGCAAATTGGAGCTGGCAGAAGAAAGAACCAGTGAACTTGAAAATGAAACTATTGAAATTATCCAATCTGAGGAGCAGAAAGAATAAAAAAAAAAAAAAGGAAAAAAGGAAAAAAAAAAGTGAACAAAGCCTAAAAGGCATGTGGGATACCATCAAGCATACCAATATTCACTTATGGAAGTCCCAAAAGGAGAGGAAAGACAGAAATGGGCAGAAAAAACATTTGAAGAAATAATGGCTGAAAACTTCCCAAATTTAATGCAAGACATGAATATGCACATCTAAGAAGCTCAACAGATTCCAAACAAGATAATCTCAAGGAGACCCCCACCCAGACATTATAATCAAATTGTCAAATGCCTAAGACAAAAGGAGAATCCTGAAAACTGCAAGAGAAAAACAATGTGTCATATACAAGAATGCTCCAATAAGATTAAGTGCCATCTCTCATCAGAAACCATGGAAGCAAGAAGGCAATAGGCTTTGGATGGATTGTATGCTTTATTAATGTGTATCAATAAAATTGACTTGTTAAAAAAAATCCTGGACAGAGAAGAAGAAAGAAAAAAGAGTCGGGTGGGGGGGAGTGGGGGGCGGGAGAGAAAAAAGAAAGCAATGGGATGACATAGTCAAAGTTCTGAAAGAAAATTACTGCCATCTAAGAATTCTATATTCAGCAAAACTCTTTCAAAAATGAGGGAGAATAAGACATTCTCAGATTTTAAAAAGCTCAGTGTTCATCACCACTACACCTGCCCTACAAGAAAGGCAAAAGGTTGTTCTTCAGATTGAAAGGAAGAGACACTAGACAGTAGATCAAGGCTGTATAAAGAAATAAAGAACTCCAATAAATGAAACTACATTGGTAATTTTAAATGTCAGTATATTGTTTTTTAATGGTTATTGTTTGGTTGGTTGGTGTATTAGTCAGCCAAAGGGGTGCTGGTGCGAAGTACCGGAACTGTGTTGGCTTTTATAAAGGGTATTTATTTGGGGTAAAAGCTTACAGTCACAAGGCCCTAAAGGGTCCAACTCAAGGTACCATAAGAGGTACTTTCTCACCCAAAGTCACTGGCCGCACGTTGAAGGAAGATGGCTGCCGATATCTGTGAGGGTTTAGCCTTCCTCTTTCCTCTTAAGGCTCTGTGGGCCCAGCTTCTTCCCATCTCAGTTGTAGGCTGGCATAAGGCTCGCTCTCAGGGCTTCTCAGCTGCTCTGTTCTTTTCACAAGGTCAGCTGTAAACTTTCAGGCTCACCTCTCTTCTCCGAGCTGCAAGATCCTCTGTGTTTCTTCTCTGTGTATCTACTTCCATGTGAGAGTCTGTTTTATCAGCCCACCAAGGGGGTGGGGACTCAACTCTGCAAGCCCTAATGATGTGGTCGAATCAAGCCCTAATCTTAACATAATTTAATCAAAGGCATCTCAGCTGAAACTAATACAATCAAAGGGTCTCACTCCCAGAGGAACAGACCAGTTTACAAACATAATCTATATCTCTTTTTGGAATTCATAAATAATATCAAACTGCCACAGTTATAATTCCATTTGTTACTTCTTACAAAATCTAAAATACAAATGCATAAAAAGTAATGATAAAGCTATGGTTTTAGGTACACAAAGAATAAAGATGTAATTTATGACAAGAACAACATAAAGATGGGGGATGGGGGAGTATAGAACAAAGTTTGTTATGCTATTGACCTTAAGTTGGTATCAAATCAAGCGAGACTGCTACATATTTGGGATGATAAATTTAAGCCCTATGGTAAACACAAAGAAAATATCTGAAAAATATTCACGGAATAAGAGATTCTAAATGGTTCATTACAAAAGATCAACTAAATAAAAGAGTAGGCAGCCCTACTCTTTGGAGGTGGAGTGGACATCACCACTGCAGAATCCTCAGTATTGGGGACTGAACTATGGACTGGAGTGAACTTACTTGTATTCTACTATAGACTTATTATGATTCTAGCAATGGAAGAAATTACAGCATTGATGTGGAGGCAGTGGCCATGGGAGGCTCTGAGGTCAAGGAGAGGAAAAAACAGGTATAATACAGGGGGCATTTTTGGGACTTGGGAATCATCATGAATGACATTGCAATGACAGATATAGGCCATTATATATCTTCCCATAACCTACAGAATTGTGTGGGAAAGAGTGTAAACTACAATGTAAACGATAATCTATGCTCAGTGGCAATGCCCCAATTGCAATGAATGTATCACACTAATGAAGGATGTTGTTTATGTGGGAATATGTGGGAGGTATGGGGAGCGGAACATATGGGAATCCCTATATTTTTAATGTAACATTTATGTAATCTAAGTATCTTTTTGTAAATATTTAAAAAAAGAGTAGGCAGTAATGGAAGAATTGAAGGACAAGAAGATTAAGACTTACAAAAACCAAATAGCTAAATGGCAGAAAAATTTCTGCATTATCAGTAGTTACTTTAAATGTATGTAGATTGGGAAGCAGCTGTGGCTCAATCAGTAGGGCTCCCGTTTACCATATGGGAGGTCCCGGGTTCGGTTCCCGGGGCCTCCTGGTGAAGGCAAGCCCACCCGCACGGCGTGGTTAGCTGACCCAGCGAGCACAAGCAGCAAGGGGGGGATAAATGAATAAATAAATAAAATCTTTAAAAAATAAATAAATAAATAAATAAATAAATAAATGTATGTAGATTAAACTCTCCAGTCAAAAGGCAGAGATTGGCAAAATGGATGAAAAAGCATGACCCAACTATATGCTCCTTACAAGGGATTCACCCTAAATTCAAAGACACAAGTAGGTTGAATGTGAAAGAATGGAAAAATATTCAATGCAAACAGTAACCAAAAAAAGCCAGGGTATCTATATTAATATCAGATAAAAAAGACTTTAAGTCAGAAATGGTTACAAGGAACAAAAAAGGACACTATATATTGATAAAAGGGTCACTTCACCAAAAAGACATAACAATTATGAATATATATGCACCTAACAGCAAAATCCCCAAATAAATTAAACAAATATTGATGGAATTGAAGGGAGAAATAGAAAAGTCTACATTAATAGTAGGAGACTTCAATATACCACTTTCAATAATGGATAGAACATCTAGACAAAAGATCAATAAGGAAATAGAAGACTTGAAAAATACTATAAACCAACTAGACCTAACAGACATATAATACTTCATCCAACAGCAACAGAATATACAATATTCTCAAGTGCACATGGATCATTCTCTAGGATAGGCCACATGTTAGACTACATAACAAGTCTCAATAAATTTTTTAAATATTTAAATCATGCAAAGCATCTCCTCCAACCACAATGAAATGAAGCTAGAAATCAATAACAGAGGGAGAACTGGAAAATTCACAAATATGCAGAAATTAAACAATAGAGTTTTAAACAACCAATGGATTGAAGAAGAAATCTCAAGGGAAAATAAAAACCACCTTGAGAAGAATGAAAACAAAAACACAACATACTAAAACTTATAGGCTGCAATAAAAGCAGTGCTCAGAGGAAAACTTATATCTCTAAATGCTTATATATCCAAAAAGAAGAAAGATTTCAAATCAGTAACCTAACTTCACTCCTGGAGGAACTAGAAAAAGAAGAGCAAACTGAAACAAAAGGGAGCATAGGAAAAGAAATAGTAAGGATTTGAACTAAGATAAATGAAATGGAGAATAGTAAAACAATAGAAAGAATCAACGAAACATAAAGTTGGTTCTTTGAAAAAGTCAATAAAATTGATAGACTGACAAAGAACAAAAAAGAGAAGATATAAATAAAATCAGGTGTGAAAGGGGGGACATTACTACCACATCCATAGAAATAAAAAGGATTAATAGAGGATACAATAAACAATTGTTTGCTGTGGTGGTTTGGATCTATGTACCCAGAAAAACATGTTCTTAAGCTTAATCCATTCCTGTGGGTGTGAACTCTTGTAAATTGGACCTTTTGATGAGGTTACTTCCGTTAAGGTATGGCCCAGCTAAATCAGGACGTGTCTTAATTCTATTTTTGAAGGCTTTATAGGGAAGATCACCAAGAAAAAGAAAGCCAGAGGAAGCAGCCAGAAGCTAAAAATCAATAGAATCTGGAAGAAAACAGAAAAAGCCAAGAGAGGCAGCCTTGTGCCATTGCCATATGACAGAAAAAGCCAAGGACTGAGGATCACCACCAGCTAGCCCCAGAATGCCAAAATCTGGGAGAAATTATCACCCTGATGATGCCTTGATCTTGGACTTCTCCTTGCCTCAAAAGCGTGAGCCAATAAATTCCCATTCTTTAAGCCAACCCATTGCATGGTATTTGCTTTAGCAGCCAGGAAACTAAAACTTATGCCAACAAAATTACATAGCCTAGATGAAATGAGAAATTCCTAGAAATACACAAATTATTTAAACTGACTCAAGAAGATACAGAAGACCTCAATAACAGACCAATAACAAGTAAAGATTTAATCAATAATGAAAAACCTCCCATCAAAGAAAAGTCCAGGACCAGATGTCTTTACTGATAAATTTTACCAAACATTCAAAGAAGAATTAACACCAACCCTACTCAAACTCTTCCAAAAAATTGAAGAGTCAGGAACACTTCCTAACTCATCTACTAAGTCAGATCACCTTAATACCAAAGCCAGATAAAGATATTACAAGGAAATAAAATTAAAGAATAACACCTCTTAAGAATATAGAAGTAAAATCATAAAAAAAAAAAAAAAAAAAAAACGAATCCACATTAAAAGAATAATATACCACAACCAAGTAAGATTTATCCGAGCACTGCAAGGAAGGTTAAGCATAAGAAAATCAATTAATACAACACATCACATTAATAAAATGAAGAGAGGAAAAACACACATGATCATCTAAATAAATGCAAAAAAAAAAAAAAAAAAGGCATTTGACAATATCCAACACCCCTTCTTGATAAAAACACTCAGAAACTAGGAATAGAGGGAAACTTCCTTAACATGGTAAAGGGCCTATAAAAAACTGATAGCTAATATCACAGTCAATGATGAAAGACTGAAAGCTTTCCGCCTAAGCTGAGGAACTAGACAAGGATGCCCACTTTCACCGCTGCTATTCAACACTGTACTTGTAAGCTTTAATTAGAGCAATTAGACAAGAAAAATAAAAGGCATCCAAATTGTAAAGGAAGAAGCAAAAGTTTCCCTATTCACAGATGGTATGACTATATATAGAAAATCCAGAAGAATCCACAAGAAAGCTGATAAAGCTAATAAACAAATTCAACAAAGTGGCAGGGTACAAGAACTACATGCAAAAATCAGTGGTATTTCTTTTTTTCTTTTTTTTTTTTTTTTTTTTTTTTACCGGGAGGACCCGGGGATCGAACCCGGGTCCCTCCATATGGGACACGGACGCCCAACCAGTTGAGCCACATCCAACCCCGTGTGGTATTTCTATACAACAGCAATGAATACTTTGAAAAAGAAAAAAAGAAAAAGATTCCACTTTCCGTAGCAAGAAAAGAATCAAATATCTAGGAATAAATCTCACCAAGGATGTTAAGGACTTCTACATGGAAAACTACAAAACATTGCTAAAAGAAGTCAAAGAAAACCTAAGTAAATAGAAGGACATTCTGTGTTCATGGATTGGAATACTAAATAGTGTTAAAACGTCAATTTTATCCAAAGTGGTTACAGATTCAATGCAATCCCAATAAATATTCCAACAACCTTCTTTGCAGAAATGGAAAAGCCAATCATCAAATTTATATGGATGAGTAAGGGCTCCCAAACAGTCAAAGCCATCTTGAAAAAGAACAAAGTTGGAGGACTTAATACTTTCCTATCTTAAAAGTTATGGCAAAGTCACAGTACTCACAACAGCATGGTACCGGCACAAGGACAGACATATAAACCAATGGAATTGAATTGAGAGCTCAGAAATCAACCCTCACATTTAAGACTAACTGATTTTTGACAAGGGGACAAAGACCACTCCATTGGGGAAAAAAATCTCTTCAGCAAATGGTGTATCTCCATTTGCAAAAGAATAAAGGTGGACCGCAACCTCACATCAAACACAAAAATCAACTCATAATGGATCAAAGACCTAAATATAAGAGCCAGAACTATAAAACTCCTACAAAAGTTAGGCAAGCATCTTCAGAATCTGTGCTAGGCAATGGTTTCTTAGACTTTACACCCAAAACACAAGCAACAAAAGAAAAAAATAGATACATGGGACCTCATCAAAATTAAAACTTTTGGGAGTGGATGTAGACCAAGCAGTTGAGCACCTGTTTCCCATGTATGAAGTCCCAGTTTCAAGTCCCAGTACCACCTAAAAACAAAAAACAAATGAAAAAACCAAGTTAGGGGAGCCGATATAGCTCAGTGGTTGAACACTGGCTTCCCCATACAAGGTACCAGGTTCAATCTCTGGCCCCGGTACCTCAAAAAAAATAAAAATAAAAATAAAAATAAATAAAAGTTTCTGCACTTCAAAGGACTTTACCATGAAAGTAAAACTATGACCTACCCAATGAGAGAAAATATTTGGAAACCACATATCCAAAAAGGGTTTAATATCCAGAATATATAAAGTAATCTTCCAACTCAACAACAAAAAAGACAGTCAATTTTTTTTTTTTTTTAAGATTTTATTTATTTATTCATCTATCCCCTCCCTTGCTGCCTGCGCTTGCCGGGCCAACCAACCACGCCGCACGGGCGGGCCCGCCCCCACCAGGAGGCCCCGGGAACCGAACCCGGGGCCTCCCATATGGTAAACGGGAGCCCCACTGATTGAGCCACAGCCGCCTCCCAAGACAGTCAATTTTTAAAGGGCAAAAGACTTGAATAGACATTTCTCCGAAGATATACAAATGGAAAAAAGCACATGAAAAGATGCTCAATATCATTAGCCATTAGGGAAATCCAAACCACAATGAGATACCATTTTACACCCACTAGAAGAAAAAAGTAAACAGAAAATTACAAGTGTTGGAGAGGATGTAGGGAAATAGGAACACTCATTCATTGTTGGTGGAAATGTATCACACTAATGCAAGATGTTAAAAATAGGGAAAACTATACTGTGGGGGGGGAGGGTGTGGCAGGGGATGTATATGGAATTCTATATATTATCTGCTTGATTATTCTATAAATAATCAAGAGGTGAATGTATAAATAAACTGTAGCATTTCCACATGATGGAATATGACTCATCAATAAAAATGAATGAACTATTATTACAGTAATATAACGAATAAATTTTAAAATAATTATGCTGGGTGAAAGGAGACCAAAAAAAGCACATATTGCACAATTCCACTTATATAAAATTCTAGAACCTACAAAACTAATCTATAGTCACAGAAAGCATATCAGTGGTTGCCTGGGGATTGGGAGAGGGGGAGCTGATGAAGACGGGGATTACCCCACTGAAGTAGTTCATTGGTTTACTTAAAAAAAAAAAAAAAAAAAACTTGAGCAATGTAGCTAGTTACTAGGGGTGGCTGAGAGCAGAAGGTAATGAGTTGGTAAACACAGCAGGGAGGTAAGGAAAGACAAGTTTTTGTGAAATGCCCAGAGACGCAACAGCTAGAGAAGCAGAGTGTTCACTGTTGAGAAACGCTCTCTGTGGCTGGGTCAATTTTGGTTTGAAGACATCCTGAAAGATCCTGCAAAAAAAAGGAGAGTCTGTGAACATCCACTACTGATACCTTAGAATCTGTGGTCATCAGTTCATCTCTCAAGAAGGAGCTGGTATCCCAGAAAATTGGAGAACAGTGAGTCCTCTTTCCAGACTGAAAGGAGACAGAAGAGGGTACTGCTTGGATCACAGAAGCAGGGTCAGGGAACTGCAAAGGGGAAGAAGGAGGAGGGCAAAGAATGCTCTCAGATTCTAGAGAGAAGAAGGCCCCCTTTGGGTAGGTAATGGTAGTGTCAATTCTTCTGTGCCATCCTTTTGAGAAAACTCAGGAAACTAAGTCTGGACACAAGAAAGAACCATAAACACAAACGAGACAGAGAGGGATCACCCCCAAGGCTGGCATTCCTCAGGTCAGGGGAGGGAGGGATTGCAGGGGAGGGAGGAGTGCATGGGAGAGAAGGAAATGAATAATTTATGAGCACTTACCACGTTATGTGGCCGAGAGCCGCACTGACTAGATTGCCAGGCACTATGTCAAGAGTTTTATGTGCATCATCTCATTAAGCCCTTTCAACAGTCAGTGAGGTAGGTACTCATATTGTCCCCATTTAAAAGATGACGAAGCTGAGATGCAAAGAGGTTTAGTAAATTGCCCAAGACCAGACAGCTAATAAGAGGTTGAGCTCACCTCTGACATCACAGGCTGAGCTCGCCTTGAAATTTGAGCCAATCATGCTAACTGCCTAGGAGACAGAACAGAGCACAGGACAAGATTGCGAAAGGTGGAGCGTTCCAGCAAATATTCTCCGGGAACAGGAAAGCAGACCTCAGCCCTGCGACCCGATTAAATCTGTAGGTGACCATCTAACGTCACTGTCAGCCAGGGAGGGAGGAGCTGCCATGATTCAGATTTGTAACAATATAAACTTCTTTACAGTCTTTCCTTCCTGCCTTAGTTCAATATATGACAATTACAAAACCCAGACTAGCTGTGGATGAAGTCTTCGGATGGGTGGGAGAAAAAGTCTGTCTGCCAGGAAATCCTCTACAACAGCATGTTGTGGTGGAAAGAGCAAAGCTGTTGGGGCTACGCAGACCTGAGTTTGAATCCTGTTTCTGTCCCTCCAGTGCCCTGGGCAAATCAGTTTACTGTGCCCCACCCCAAGCCTGTTTCCTTGCCTCTTAAATGGCGGTATTAATATTTCGTGGGATTCTGAGAATGATGTTATATAAGGCACCCATTGTGCTCTTGGCTTATGGTAGGCACTTCATAGTTCCCTTTCTCCCCTTCATGTTTGGGGAACTGGCAACGCCCCCTTCAGGGCTTCTGGAGATGGAAACAAGAACTTGCATGGCTCAGAAGAGAGATGCAGGTATGAAGGAACTTCATCACCTTGGTGCCTACAAGATCCCAAACAGTCACCCAGTTCCAAAGGAATGGAATGGTGGCATAGGTAGGCCAAAGGGCGCTCAGACTGGAAAGAGCCAGGCTGGAATTTCCACAACCGGATGGGGCTGCTGGTGTGGATGGTCCCACAGCTCGTTATGCCCAAGCGCTCTCTTGGGCTCTGGACACCTCCCCAGCATACTCTTCCTTTGAGCCATGGGGCCCAGAGTCTCAGGCTCTACTCTGCTCTTCCCAGTTGCCCTCACTCACCCTAGTCCCTGGGATTCCTCTCCCCAGCGCTGGTTATGAGTGGGTTCCAGCTGCCCTGATGCTTCCCCTCCTCCTTGCTACTCCAGGCAATGTAGGCCTGGGCCAGCCACTTCACCTCACTAAGCCTGAGTCTCCTCATCTGTAAAAACTCCCTTTTAAGGCTTTCACTAAGATCTCTGTAGGGAGAAGCCACGGGAGTAGCCCAATTAACCAATGAGAGAAAATTACAAAGATTCCAGAAAGCCCACAAAATTCCTACGGTGCCCTAGTGTTTATATGGACATATAGAAAGCATTAGAGCTATATTATTGCTAAATTTAAGCTACAGAAGAGTCTGAATGTATATGTGTGTATGCATCCGTATAGGTTTGATTGCTTATTTTAAAAGAAGGGAGAAAAGTTATTGTTACCAGTGGTTTATTTCTAGGTTGAGATGGTCCAATGTTTTCTTTTTTAGGATGGTAGATGTTCTGTTTTTACTTTATACACTTCTATACTTTTTTCAATGGATACATATTGCTATTTTATTTTACAAATACCTATTATTAAAAAAAAAAAAAACAGGGAAGCGGCTGTGGCTCAATCAGTAGGGCTCCCGTTTACCATATGGGAGGCCCCGGGTTCGGTTCCCGGGGCCTCCTGGTGAAGGCAAGCCCGCCCGCGTGGTTAACTGACCCAGCGAGCACAAGCAGCAAGGGGGATAAATGAATAAATAAATAAAATCTTTTAAAAAAAAACAGTAAATATGTAAATAAATAGTGCTAACCAGACTTTTCCCTCTTCCAGACTCCCTTCTCAGTTTAATACTCATTGTTGTTCTTTTCTTTTATCCATGACAATGTTGGTTTATTCTCCTTCCTCACAGTCAACCACCTCTCCCTGATCCCTAGAAAAACAGTCACTATTCAGGAAAAGTAATAGACACAAATGAGCAGATGTCTCGGAAACTCTGGCTCAAATGGGCTTATTATGTCCCTGAGAAGGAGGGTCTTATTTCCATTAAACAAAAAATATCAGATTAGATCATTCCTGACCACCTGGTCTCCAGGACGGAAAGGCAAACTCTTTCTAAAACTCCAGAGCCTGAAAGAGGAGTACAAAGGCTTAACAACTGGCTGCCAAGGGGTTGGGGCAGAACCTCTAATCCCAGTCCTGCCACTTGCCAACTGTGGGACCACGGACAAGGCCCTTCCCCTCTCTGGGGCTCCATTTCCTCCTCTATTATAGAGGGGACAATGCCAACCTCTAATACTATTAGGACGATTAAATAAGGGGATGCAGGTAAAGGCACATTAACAATTGCAAAGTGTTCCACCAAGCTAAAGTAAAGTAGATGAGGGGGCTTACCAGCCTTTGCATAAAGGGTACCCATTTTTTATTTTGTGTGAAATTCAAGGACAGGCAAAAGAGGGAGGGGAGTAACGGAGGGACCTCAGCAGCTGATGGCATTTTCTCTACCCTGGAAATCCCAGACCACAAAGGGGAGGGTGCAGCATGTGTGTGTGTGTGTCTGCGTGCGCATTTGTGTGTGAGATAGGGAGGGTGCTTTGGAAGACAGTGGGTATCTGGGCACACACAGCATCCGATCCCTGCCTGGAGCTGTTCCAGATGAATTTTAAAACCAGACCCAGGACAAAGGAGGGAGAGGAAGGCAAGCCTGATAGCTCTGCCCCCATCCCCTTTCTGGGGCATCTCAGTCAGCAGAACGTGGCTGGCTGGGCACAAGACCTCTGGGGGATCAGGAAGAGCCAGGTGGGGTGTGGTCCAGGAGGCAGCACCAGACAGCAGAGACCTGCAGAAAAGACCCAGGGCCTGCGTCCCTGGTGACCCCACTCTGCCTCTAGTCAGCTAGGCTGCATTAGGCAAGTTGCTGCTTCACCCTGGGCTTGTCGCCCTTCTGGCTCCATGACCTCCGTCACTCTGCGCATGCCTATGAGGCTTCCCAGAGGCCCACTGAGATCTGGGATAGATGCCGCTGGAATTCTCTTCAGCCTTGGGCAGGGACAGAAACAGGCCTCTGGTTCCTGCCCTCAGGCAACCCCTGTCTCCTGCCCCTAAATGCACTGGGAATCTGTGAATTCATCTTTCTTTCTCTTCCAGGAGGGAAAGCTGCTGGGCCTGGATTCCAGGCCCGGGAGGCAGACAGCAGGGCAGTGTGGCCTAATGAGAGCATGGAGGGAAGCTGGGGGCACCTAGCACAGAGGACCAGATAGAAGGCACATGTTTCAAAATCAGACAAACCAAGCTTTATTCAGAAAAGCAGACTAGAAACCACACTATATACTGAATGTGCCACATTGGTCTCTTCTCCCTACCCACTACCTCTTTTGGCCTTTGTAGGACACAGGAGAAATAATACAAGTGGCGCCAACGTTAGGGCTGGGAACTTCCCTGGTGGTCTTGAGCTGGACTGGGTCCTGGTGTCTGAAGAGGGAGGTATATGAGGCTCTCCAGTATCCAAAGTCCTGGGCCAGGTCAAGTGGCCACTCCTGTGGCACAGGGCCTCAAGAAGGAGGAGGGAGTGGGTGGAGACAGTCCTACATGTCCTTCTTGCATCTGTCAGTCAGAGGGACTACCAAGCAGCTGGAGGCCAAGCAGAAAGGCACATCTAGAAGAGCCAGTGAGCTCCAGAGTGCTACAGGTACATCTGGATGGATGAGGCACCGTGAAGGCCAAGGAGATGCCTACTCCTGAGTAAGGTCATCTGACCACAGACAGAGCACCAAGGGCTGGGGGGCTGAGGAGGAGCTCCTCAGGGGCTGGACCTGAGCTGAGGATGCAACTTAAAAATGAGAAAAGGGGAAAGATAAAAAGCTGGAGCTAAAACCCATTGGGGCACAGGGGAGTACAGAATCAGTTCTAGGTGCCTGGAATATTGTGCTCCAGTCATGGCACAAGGGGAATCAGGAATCCTCTTGGGCTAAGGCAAAAATGAGTCTTCACCCATCTCGGCTCTTCCAGTGGACAGTGTGGAAGCCAGTGTGAAGGGAGGCTGCTGGGCAAAAGTTGTTCCCTCTCCCCGTCTCCACTTATGGCCAGTGAAGACTCTGGAATGGTCTTGCCAGCCCAGGGAATCAGGCCCTGGGAGACACTGGAATGACCAGGCTCTGGGAAGCTCCATGGCTCCAGCAACATGGAAACCTGCAACAGAAGAACCAAAGTCACTGTGCTTCTGAGGCAACCCAAAATGTCCTGCCAAAGCCCACTGCCAGGCTCTGGTGGCCCCGGCGGTTAGAGTTGGGGGAACAGTTACCCATCCTTGGCAGTGGGACCCCAACCTAACTGAGACATCAAAGGATTCAGGGGACCCTTGGGGCTCAGTGTTCTGGGATTTTCCAAAGGAGAAAGAGAATAACAACAAAAATAACCATGATGCCAGTATCTAACATGCATTAACGCCCTGCTCTATATAGTGCAGCAAGGTCTTGGAGAGGCCAGGCTGCCAAGGCTCAAATCCTGGCCCCACCACTGTGAGCTGTGAGACGCTGGGCAAGTTATTCAACTTCCCTGTCTCATTTCGTCATCTGTAAAATGGGAATAACGGACCCCACCCAATGCGGTTGCTGAGTGAATGGAACAAATACATGCGAAGAAATTTTAAAAATTAAAAATTTAAAAATACATGTGAAGAGCTTTGAGGTCCAGGTACTTGCTAGGGTTGGAGAGATGCCAGGCCAGCGATGCTACCCAAGTACTCTACACCCCGCCCCCCCAATGTCACCATCACAACACAACAGAGAAACCTAACACCTCTCCACCTAGGCTCCAAAATCAGTTCATGGACACACACTCTGGCCTCCTCCATTCCACGTTTTAATCCAGAGAACAGGACGTTTTCAAAGAGTAGAGCTTTAAAAGATTTAGCAAAAAGGCTGAATTTCTGCAACTCTTTGAACATTGTTCTTATTATTTTCACCCCTCCAACTTGTTCTCTGAATTAAAAACCCTTAATTTTTGGAAAAGGATGGGACTCCATGTTTTTTTATTCAACAGCATTCCAGCAAACCAAGAAGGGTCTTACCGTCCAGAGGTTCGACCAGCTGTTCACCTCAGCTCCAGAGACTTTTCTCCTCTCTTTGGTAAGTGTGAATGTCCCCTGCCAATCAATGGCAGAATCTCTTACAGGAGATGTTCTTTCTGGAAATCATCTGAATAACCTTGGCTTCATTTCCCAAATGTATAAACCCACCATTACCCAGGGCTTGGTGAAGGCCTCCCTCACTGGGCAGGCCCCTCCTTCTGCAAGAGAAACCCCCTCAGAAAGAGGTTGCCCTCCCCCAACCTCCAAACAGTCCGTGCCAATGGGTTGGGCCGGTAGGAATGAAGGAGGGCCAGGACAGCACCGGGCTGTTTGGAACCCCAAGGTGGGAAAAACTGGTGCAGGCCCAGGGCAGTAAATTTGTAAACTAAGTTACCTGGGCTTCTACTGCAGGCCTTCTCAGAGCCTTTGACATGCTAAGGAGCATCCTGAATCTCCGGGAAGGGGAGATAGCACCACTGACAAACCCTTTTGGCCCTGAAACCCTCAGTTAGAGAGGTATCTCCGAGGTCGGGGTTCCTGGAACAACCCCTGCTTTAATGTAAGCAGTGCTGGATTGGGAGTCCCGAGAAGGGTTTTAAGCTCAGAGCTCGTCGCCGCTGTTCCCAGGGCAGGCGCTGGGTCCCTATCTGCATAAACAAGGGCGAGACTTGACTTAATAGGGGGTGGGAAATGGATATGGAGGGGGGCAGAATGGTGGAGCAGAAGCCTGTGAGAGGGAAGAGGCCAGAGTCACCGCGAGGCCGGGAAGTCAGTGATGTCGGGTGTGTTTGGGTCTGCTCTCAGCGAACCGCGAGGACAGAGAAGGGGCAAGCAGAGGTGAGAGAAGAGTCCTGTGGTGAGGAACAAGGGAACAGCCCGCGGGGCCTTCCTAGCCATCTCCACCTCTGCGGATGGGCCCCACCCCAGAACTTCAAAGCTCTGAGGGGTGGACCCGGAAGGAGAGGGCATGACGCCCACACAATCCCAAAGTCGTCGCTCATGTCGGGGCCAGCCGAGGCCTGTCCCCAGCTGGCCCCGCGGCAGCATGCCGGCCTTCCCAGCACCCGGAAGAGAGGCCAGGGAAGAGGGTGCTCTTCCGACCGCAGAGCGGGAGGGAGGGGGCAGTGGCGCAGCCAAAACACTGGTTCCAATTTGGGAGCCTCCCCCGGATCTACGCGGCGCCTGTCCACGTCTAGCTCTCGGCAAGGAAGGGTGAGAGGAACCGCGAGGTTCCGCCTCCGGGCGGCCCGTCTGAGCGTGTGTCCCCCTCTCCGTTGCAGCCCTGCCCAGGGAGACGGCGCGTCCGGAGCAGGGCTGGGGACGCGGGGCCCGAGCCCTGGCGCCGCCGTCGAGCGGGAGCAGCGTGTCAGGGTCGCAGTTCCCGGGCGCCGGCGTCAGCAGGAACGCAGGGCAAGGGGAGGGTGCCAGGAGGCACGGGTGCGGGGTGACGGCGGCGAGGCCTGGGGCCGCCGGGCTCCGGGGGGGTCCCGCCCTCGTCTGGGCCGCGGCGGGCGCGGGCGGGCCTCACGCCACCTCCTGCTGGTCCTGGCAGCGGCGGCAGCAGCCGTAGAGCGCCGAGAGCAGGTAGAGGCCGAGACAGAGGCCGCCGCACACCGCGGCCGCCAGGAAGGCTCGGTAGGCGCAGGGGAGCGGGTAATGCTTGACGTTGCAGTAGCTGTGGCGCTGCGTCTGGTCGATCATGATGCCCGTCGCGGCGCCGTAGAGCGCGGCCGCCAGCAGGTCGTGCGCCACGTTGACCACGAGCCAGCGCGAGCCCAGCACCGGGACCAGCTCGTGTTTGCCCAGCAGCGTGAGGAAGTAAATGCCCAGGGTCAGAAGCCAGAAGAGCACGGACACGAAGAGCGCGAAGTGCACGGGGCCCTGGTACCTGCTGGTGGCGATGGTGATCCAGAAGGCGGCGCCGACCAGCAGCTGCAGCAGCCGCAGCACGCCCAGCGGGCTGCGCAGGAACGACCGTTGCAGGCTCACCGCGCCGCGGGCCGCGCGAGCCTGGGGCGGCGGCTGGCGCGGGGGCGGCGGGAGCATGGCCCCCGGGCGCGGCGGCGGCGGCGGCGCCCCGAGCAGCGGAATGGCTGCGCCTTGCGCGCGGAGGCGGCCGGGCCGAGGTCCCCGCTGCGCCTACCGCGGCCTCCACGCTCCCCTCCTCGCCCTTCTCTCCTCTCCCCTGCTCCCACCCTTCCTCCCCTCTCTCCTCCCCCCAGCCCTCCTCTCTTTCTTCTTCCCTCTCTCCTCCCCTCCTACCCGCCCTTTTCCCTTCCCCTCCTCGCTCTCCACCCCGACTCGCTCCTCCCGGCTTCCTGCCATCCCTTGCTGGCTGGCTCTCCACCCCGGCGCCCCCCTTCTAGTCCGCGCCAGCCTCCCGGCTGTTTCCTTCATCCTCCGGGCAGGGCGCAGCGCCTCTCTGGCCAAGCTCCGCTTCTAGAAGTTTGCCATATCTGGGGTACCCGCCCTGCCTCCCCGCCTCCCGTCCTGCCTCGAGGGGAAAGCCGGCTTCTCGAGCTTTCCTCCCAGCCTCTAGCTGAGTGTCTTTCTTTTCTTTTGTCCTAGCGCCCACCGGGGCCCCCTGGCCCTTCCTAGGCCCAGGAGGAGAGCAGTGCTGGTCTTGAGCTGACATTCATTATCAACTGCACGTCCGAAATATCCTGCAAGCGCCTACCTCAAACTCATCCTCGCCCTAACTAGTTTCTGACTCTGTGTCCACCATCCGAGTTCTCGTGGTTGGACTTAAGAACCATCACCCCCTCTCCGGACACCTCTCCACCTCTCCCACACCCCCGCACCCCGGATGCTTCACTGCCGCTCCCACACTCCACAGATCTGCTCCACTCTTTTATCCAGTCCCTGCTCACCATTCTCCCATCTTGCCTAGATTTTCAATGTGCCAAAAAAATGTTTTTAATTAAAAAAAGAAAACCAAAAAATGTATAAAAATATGCTACCTAACATGGCCAGGACACAAGTGACAGCAAAGCCCATATGCTTACCCACTAGGCAGACCACCTGCCAGGGAGCCTAATGGTGCTTTACATCATCATTACTGTGCTAATGCTTTACATAACATTCTCTCATATAAGCCTCAGATCAATCCTGAGAGATATATGCAGTCATTTTCCTCATTTCACTTAGGAGGAAAAGGAAGTCTAAAGAAGTTGAGACCAGGAAGCTGGTAATTGGGCTTGGTCTCCCTTCTTCCGTCCCCTTTCACCCCACCTTTGTGAGGCTACAGTCACAGACCTGGCTGTTCATTACATTGCTCCCCCCCTGACCACAGGATTAAGTTCTGTCTCTTCTATGTGGCATATTTCACAATCTGGCCCCAACCGATTTGCAACTTCCTGTTTTTCTACTTCCTTCCTTTCTTCATGCCCCCTCCCGGCATGCCAACCCCACCAATCCTCTTAGATTTTCCAATAAGCCCAGAAGGTGCTCATTCCCAGACTCCAACTTGCTTGGCAAACTCCTGTTTATCCTTCAATAACCAATTTAATGCAGCCTCCCTTGGTTCTGCCTCCCAGTCTGTTGATTGCTCCTCTCCTAGGCCCCTATTTGGAGCATCCCCCTGCAGTAGTTCTGAATCTGCTACATTGTAACCCTTTACCATCATGTCTTACCTCTCTTTGTGCCTGGCACATAGGAGACCCTCAGTAAATGTCAGTAGAATGGATGACTGTGTGGCTGCAGAAACACCAATGGAACTGACAGAGCCTCCTCACCCTGGGGACCATGCATGCATCAGACCCTCTGCTGATCCCATCCTCAGAGCTATTCCTTCATCTCCTGGTCATGGGATGAGTCTACTGGCCCCTGGCATGACTGAGCAGGTCCCTCTTCCAGCAGCCTGGCTCCCCTTGGGGGAGAAAAACTATGTGGCTTCGAGGGTAATACCTCTCAATGCCAACCCAGTTCTGCCTACAGGTGCCGAACACATAAAAGTTCTGCATATATAATTTAGATGGACAAATAGTAATGTGTAACACCACATATCTATAACACCACTGGCAGGACGTAGAGGTTCAGGGTGCTGCCCTGGAGTCAGACTGCCTGGCTATACATCGCTGCTTCACAGCTCCTTAGTGCTGTGCCCGTTGGAGGGTGGTTCCTTAACCTCTCTGTGCTACAGTTTTCTCATATGTAAAATTCTTTCTTTTAATAAAAAGGAAAAAAAAAAATTCTTTCTTTCAACAGATAGATACGGAGCACCTATTAAGTGCCAGGCACTCTTTTGGGGCCTAGAGGAACATAATATATAATATATATGTGATTATTAATTGAGTGCTTATTATGTACTAGGCACTAGGATGAGTACTTTATATTCATTGTTCTATTTAATCCTTACACCAACCCTATAAAATTATTGGGATTAGCTCTGATTCAGTGATGGGGAAACCAGGGCTTAGAGCGTTAAGGAAGTTGACCACATTCACAGAGATGGCCAGTGACTAAAAGAAGCCCAGGTGTAGTTGACTCCACACCCACATTCAAAGTGTTTTTATCTATTTCCCCACGTTTTATTCTCAGCTGCTATATGAGGTGAGAAAATGGGGGCCCAGGTAGGTTAAGTGACTTGCCCAAAGAAACACAACTAGTGTCAGTGTTGCAACTCCAATCTAGGACTTCTGAACTCAATTTCAGGGCTCATTTCAGCATCCCTTAGCGATCTTGAGTAGGGCTGGGTCTGGGATAGGCAGCTGGATTGATGGTAGGATTACATCACACGAACTATTTCTGTGAGTAGAGGGCCTAAGCCAACAAACATGAAGAGGGAGGGAAAAGAATCTTTCCAATCTTCTAAAAAAGGAATCTGGAGACTTGAGGGTCATGGCACCACCTAGTGGGCATAAACTTTCAGCCTCAGGAGCCAGGTCCTGCTCCTTAAAAGGGAGCTCCCTGGAGTGGCTTTGGAGCAATATTTATAGCCTCTGGAATCCTACAGACATTCTGAAGGGCGGGCCAGCAGACTCTGTGGAGAAGCATAACTATTCAGAAAGATCTTGATTCCATCCAATTCAACAAATACAGTCTAAGCACCTGATAGATGCAACAGAATCGGGATGGGGAATGCAGGAGCAAAGAGGAACAACTCCTGCCCTGGAGGTATTTGCACTCTGCTGGTAGGGGAAGGAGAGCTGTGGACACAAAGGAGAGATATAGATGAGGGTCTTAAGGAAAATGCAAAAGGGAAGGAGAGAGCATGTGTGTTTCAGTTTCCTGACTGCTGAAGCAAATACCATGCAATGGGTTGACTTAAACAACCAGAATGTATTGGCTCATGGTTTTGAGGCTAGAAAAAGTCCAAAATCAAGGCATTATCAAGGCGATGCTTTATCCCAGAACACTGTGGCATTCTGGGGCTGGATGCTGTGGCTCTTGGTCTTTAGCTATTTCTGTTACATGGTAATGCACATGGCACCTTCTCCTGGCTTCTCCCTTCTCTTCCGGGTCCTGTTGGCATTCAGCTTCTGGCTGCTCCCTCTGGCTTTCTCTCTCTTAGTGACCTTCCCTATGGGGCCTTCAGTAATCAGATTAAGATCCATCCTGATTCAGCTGGGCCACACCTTAACCGAAGCAGCCTTACCAAAAGGTCTGATTTACAAAAGTTCACACCCACAGGAATGGATTAAGTTTAAGAACGTTTTTCTGGAGTACATAGCTCCAAAGCACCACAGTCTGTGGTGGGAGACTGTGGAGAGCTTCAAGAACAAGGTGTCATTCGAGGATGGATACAATTTCTGCAAGCAGAGGTGGTGGAGGTGCTGTTGGGGACACCGTCCATCCTGGGGCCTGAGCACACCTGGATGTTCCAGTGAAGTATGCTCAGACTGCAAGGCCAAGTTCACCTTTTACACAGCCATTCTCAGGACTGTGTTTGTAGTGAACATGAAGGATGAGATAACATCTTCTCCCACACAAAGAGCGGGGTTGTTTATTGCTGACTCGTAACAGTAGAGGGAGTGGCAGTGTGGGTTTCCCAGGCTCAGTGCTCCTCAGCTGTGACAGAAACCAGTGGATGCCTAACATCCATCAGAGCCCTTCTGTGTTGCCTCCAAGAAACTGGGCAAAGGGAACAGAGTAACACATAAGTAGCAGAGCAAGGATATAAATTTAGATTCCCTGGTTACCAGAAATTCTACAGCTGCCTCAGATTCCCCAACTCTACTTCTCTAACCATGGACTTTCCCAGTTCCCAGTCTCACAAGACTCTTTTTCAAGACATTATCCACTCAAACAATACTGCAGAAGCAAATGTGGTGGCCTGCCTTCCACCTTTACTTGGGTCTCCAGCATCTCCGTTTGACTGGGGCCTCAGAACCACTGGGCTAGCTTAGGGATGTGGGGAATTATGGCGATTTTCCTCACCTCTGGTTTTCTCTCTGCTGCTAAGAAGTCCCCAATCTAACCTGAACAGGTAGACTGGAACATGGCACAAAGAGATCAAAGGTCACAGAAGTCATTAGAGACCAAAGAGGACCTTGCCCTGACCCATTAGGGAGATGTCAAAGTAGGCAGCAGCCATGGCACTCGAGCAAGAATTGTCAGAATGGAAGTGCATTGAGAGACCTGCCTCCCTCGTGGCAGCCTTCTCCCCACCCAGAACAACCCCTGTTGGAATAGTGGTTCTAGATCAGGAGCTCTTAACCTTTTTGTTCCACGGACCCCTTTGCCAGTCAGGTGAAAACCACGGACCCCCTACTAAGTCCACACTACAATGTGTATTACTTAATAAATATATCACACCCACACGTCCCCACAAGAATAACATTTTTTTTTTGAACTTTAATTCAAGCTCACGGACTCCTTGATTAGAACCCCTGCTCTAGATGGTTATATTTTTACTATAAGACACTGCCCTTACTTCCCCCATTCCACTTCTGACCCAATCCTGGGATTTGGCTGATGTGTCATGAGACAAATTTGGGGGGGAATAGAGGAAGCTGGTCTGCAAAGAAGAGAAAGGGGAAGATGCAGAGATGGGAGAATGAGAGAGAAAGAGCAGAGGCCTCTGACTCGGCTCCAGGTCATCCAGCTGGACTTCATTTCTTGAACACGCTGTAACTTTATAGGAACTACTTTACTTGGGTTGACTTGAACAGATTTCTGTTCCTTACAATAGCACTGTAATTAAGCAAGTCGGGGGTCTGGATCCTAACTACCTGGGTCTGAATCCTACTTTTTAATTTTTTTTAATGACTACAAATTCTTTGACACCCCCCCCCCATCAAGAGGTTGGGTCTATATAACCTCTCCTTGAATCTGGGGGCTTGTAACTAATAGAATGGCAGAAATTACATTGTATGACTTCTAGGTTATGTCAAAAAAGGCAAGGGATCTCCTGCCTTGTTGGCTAGAGTTCACATATATAGCCCTGAGCCACCATGGAAGAAGTCTAACTACTCTGAGGCTGCCAAGTTCCGGGCACATGGAGAAGTCACCAAAGCCTTCTAGTCCCAGGTGCCACGCATATAAGAAACAAGTTTTTCAGATGATCCTAGGCCCCAGCTGTCCAGTTCAATGACAGCCTTCAGGTCTTCCCAGCTGAAGTCCTGGCACCATGGAGCAGAGACAAGGCATCTCCATAGTACCCTGCCTGAATCACTGACCCACAGACTCCATG
The DNA here is from genome assembly GCA_026826555.1 of Tolypeutes matacus. NCBI lineage: Eukaryota > Metazoa > Chordata > Mammalia > Cingulata > Chlamyphoridae > Tolypeutes > Tolypeutes matacus. The sequence continues at coordinate 2,907,968 of JAKSZT010000380.1, read as the reverse complement.
AGCATAATAAAATGGTTGTTTTATGCTGCTAAGTTTGGGGACAGTTTGTTTTGCAGCAGTTATAACAAGAACACATTACTTAGCAGCTATAAGAGATCCTGGAAGTTTCCTAACCTCAGCTTTTTCACCAATATAATGAGATTGAAATAGTGGTATTACCTCATAGGGCTGTTGTAAGGATTAAATGAGATAAAGTGCTCAGAGCACAATACATATTTACTTTATCTTCAAAAGAGCTTTGGCACCCAGGTCACTGACTCTCAATGCATCACTGGATTGCAGACAAAAACCTGCTCTCAACTGAGGTTCTTTATCGCTACCAGTCTTGCCATTCTCCACGCTATCAGTCACAGTCCCATCAGGAGACACAAACCACACAGTTTTAAATAAACAGGGAAAGTTTAGTATAAAGGATTATTTGCTGTAATAGAATCCTGAGAGACTGGCAAATAAGAAGTAAAGAGAACTCTAAGGAATGCAGGATTAGAAGATAAAGGAAGGCCATTACTTCTAGGGCTGAGATGGACCCCAAAGAAGAACTCCCCCGTGGCCCCCAGGGCTGAGATCTAGACCTCATTGGCGAGGGCATGGCTGTGGCTCACGGGATGGCAAAGAAGCTGCTGACCTGCTGCACTGGTGAAACTTGCTGGAAATCCTCTGGGTGCCAGCAGAAGTTATTCACAGGAAAGTGTTGCATCTCAAAACTTATTGCAAAGCCCCCCAAGAGGGTGCTAAGGGAAGCTGCTAGCCTTTGTGTGCACTGAGGATCCAGGTGCTGGAGAAGCCGCCACACTCCAGGAGCCTGGTGCTGGAGAAGCCAAAAGTGCTCTAGGACATGGGCACTGCAGAAGACTTGCAAGCTGCAGGAGCTGGTGAGAGGAGCACACCAGAACCAGGAAGAGAAACTCCTTCCTCCTACAGTCTTTCCAGCAGCCTCTACTGATAAAGCTGAACATAATACCAGCTGGCAAAGTAGAAATATTTACAGAAGTTTGTTCCGTTATCATAGAGCACAATGAAAGGTGGATTTGTTGCCATGAAGACATAAATTAATAAATGGTACCGTCCACCCCTTTGGGGACTTCCATATGCACCCTTTTATATACATTTGAACTTGCATAAAACAAAAAAAAACATTCCATATTTCCAGCTAAGGAGAGAGAGCCATTTTCCTTATTATTTTTTTTAAATCTATGAAACACTTTAATGCTTTCAGGCACTATTTAACTTTATCTAATAGACAGGACAGTGTCAAGGGGAGTGATGTCTCATGTGACAAACAACTACTATCTAGATTGTAAAAGAAAAAAAAAAAAAAAAAAAAACAGATTGTAAAAGGTCACTGTTGCACACAGTTGGGAGTAGGTAGCAGTTTTCCTTCAGAGATGCAGCTATTTTTCTTACAAGTAGAGAAGTTCTGACTCTCCAAAATGAGGTGATACACAGTTCGAACAGTTTTTCTATCACTGGCTATATTAAATACTTCTTAAATTCTGTCATAGTCCCATGGAATATTCTGTTACCTAAAGACTAAATCATAACAATAACATAATTACATATAAAATAAAAATGGGAAGAAATAAAATGATTAATATGTTTAAAAAACCATATATACATAATGAAGAGAAAATATGCAAAACTTCTACAGTCATTTATTTGTAACTGGCATAGTCCATAATTGATATGTATGACTTCCTTATTTTATCATCTATTCCATATTGCCCTGTTCTCAACCAGAACTTCAGCTGGCCGAGTTTCTTTACTTGGAGTAACCCAAACTTTCATTTCTGAAGGGTCTGAGACCTCAGTCATCCAGCTTTTTTTTGGTTGTTATAATTTCCCATTGCCTTTACTATTGGACATGGAAGCACTACCAAGGACTCCAGAGAATCCCCTGGTTTCCAGACATAGTCCTCCCTGGCCCCTTATAGTGGACAGATTTTAAGGTGGCGTCCCATGATCTCCAGATGTCTATGCCTTTACATATTTGCATAATCCCACCCTGTTGAGAAGGGATGGGACCTGTGACTTGCTTCTAACCAAAAGAAGCTCTGGAAATGGCAAATATGCTGAAATGTCACTCCCATGATTACTTTACATTATGTAAGACTTTGTCTTGATAGCAGACTTGCTCCTGAGACTCTCCTTCCTGGCTTGATGAAGTAAGCAGCTGTTCGGGAAAGCCCCTATGGCAAGGAACTGCAGGAAGCCTCTAGAAGCTGTGGACAGCCTCTAGGAGCTAAAGGCAGCTTCTAGTCACCAGCTAGCAAGGAACTGTACTCTCAGTCCTACAGCTGCAAGGAAATGGATTCTGCCAACACCTTGAATAAGCCTGGAAGAGGCTTCTTCTCCAGTCAAGCTTCTAGATTCTCATGCAGCCTGACCATCACTTTGATTGCAGCCTCATGAAATCCCAAGCAGAGAACTCAGCCAAGCCCTGCCCAGACTCCTAAATCACAGAAACTATAAGATAATAAATGTGTGTGTTTTAAGCCAATAAGCTTGCTGTAATTTGTGGCTCAGCAATAGAAAACTAATCTATTCCACTATGTAGTAGCAACCCAATTTCCCCTTGCTAATCTGGATCAATCGCTTAATCCAGTAGAGTAACCTGTTCTTCTGCCTGTTGGTTGGGTAGCATAAGGAGTTCAAAATGGACACCCCCATCTTCCGTTTGAACTTTTGTTATGCCCCTAGTTGAAATGCCTCCCTCCATGCCCCTACAGAATAAGACTTCCAAAACTACAGAGCACTAGATTGTTGGGAAAGAAATAAAAAAATTCTGCTAATGGGTAGTGGGTATTGAGCCACTCCCACTTTCAACCCATGTGTTCTGGCTATGAGGAAGCTAGCACCATATGATGCATATACTACATATTTTAATTCAGAATCCCATTCTTTCAGGGTATTATCTCCCAAACAGTGCTGTAATTGAGTCTTCAGTAAGGCATTCCACCTTTCACTTAGCCCAGGTGCTTTCAGGTAATAGGGCATGTGGTAAAACTAATTAATTGTAAGGGTATGGGCCCATTGCTACAGTCCCTTTGCTGTGAAATGACTTCCTTGATCAGAAGTGTTGCTATGGGGAATGCTAGGGTGGTGGATAAGGTGTCCTTTGAGTCCATGGATGGTGGTTCTAACAGAAGCATCGTGGGCAGGGAAGGTTAAGCCCATATCCAGAATATCTGTCTATTCTAATGAGGCCAAACCTCTGCTCACTCCATGATGGAAGAGATACTATATAACCAATCTTCCACCAGGTAGTTGGCTGGTCCCCTCAGTGAATGGTGCCATATTGGGAGGCTCAGTGTTGGTGTCAGATTAGGTACACAGCAGTAGTGTTAGCCACGTCAGCCTTGGTAACAGGAAGCCCATATAGCTGAACCCATGGGTAGCCCCCATCCCTGACACCATGGCCACTTTGTTCATTGGCCCAGTGAACAAGACCGTGGGAGGCTAGGGAAAGAGGCTAACTGACATCACCAGAATGCTGTCAATTCTCCTGCTCTCTGTCAATAAGATAGTCCACAGAGATATTGATCATCTAGACAGTCCACAAAATATCACCCTGGTCTATTATGTTGACCATAGAATGCTGCTTTGATCTGATAAGCAGGCAGTAACAAGCACTTCAGGTGCCTCAGTAAGACTAATATGATCTAGAGGTTGCGAGATACGTCCCACAAAAATTCTGGGGCCAGCCACTTCAATGAAGGATCTGGGGCATGAAATGGCTTGAAACAGGACAAGACAGCCCCTCCACGGGGAAAAACAAATTGCCATACCTCATACTACCTACCAGGACAAAAGTGACATAGTATTTGATAGATCTTTTTAGATTTTGGAGGGTGCTACTTCAATCCATCTACAGAGTCATCCCTAAGACTGACAGTTTCAAATGCAGACCAGAGCAAGAGAAGGCTCTGCAACAATTTCAGACTGCAGTACAAGCCACCCTATCACTTAGCCCTTATGATACAGCAGATCCAATGATACTCAAAGTGTCCATGGCAAATAGGACTGCCTATCCACCCGCCACACCCTCCTCCTGTTAGCAACAGTTTTGTTCAGGTATCAGATGGCAATGTGCTCAGAGAAGGTGGGCCCTTCCCCAGCCTTGGGAGTGAAGCATGATTGGTCTAAGATAATCATGGCAATCCCCCTTTTCAAGGACTGGTTTAGGACTGAACATGTAGTCCAGTTTCAGCCAATGAGATGTGAGGATAAATTTAATGGGCAACTTTTAGGGAAGGTTGTCCTGATTGAGTCAAATTGACACATGGGAAGAAATTCAGTCCTGGCTGAATTTTACTGTGCATGAATTAGATTCCTAGAACTGCCACAGCTATCTTGGGTCCATGAGGAGAGACACTGCTGATGTGCCAAGGATGGTGGACCAGAAAGCCGAATGGCATCATTGTCCTGCTAATGAGTAAATCATTCCAGAAACCACTGTCTTTGGACTTCTTGTTACGTAAGATAATATACCTTTAAGCTGGTTTAGTTGCTGTGATAATCTCCTGTTTACTCCTCTCAATTCACTCACCACCATTTTCCACTCAGCTCTTGTCCTAGAGACTGACCTGTTTCAGCTATGCCAGGAGACTCCATTATCCTCTGGCTTCCATTTGGATTTGGCCAATACAATGTGTCCTCAAGAGAAGGGAGAGTGCGAGGGAGGGAGATGAGTTAGATTGAGGTACCTGTTCCCCAGGCTTCCTTCCTGCAGGGGTAGATGGTTGGGTCACCACTGCCTGCCATATCCCTCCAACCAAAACCTTCCTCTCCATCTCAGATTTCAGTGACTACTCCCTCCTTTTGTTTCTTCAGGCCTGGACATGGTGACACCCACCCCTTAATAGCTGTTAGGGTATTGTACTCTCCCCTGTGATTTCCCTAGCCCCTGATCACACATCTGTAAATAGCTCCTTTATGAAAATCTTACCAAATTACCTTAATGAAGTATTTCCTGCCAGAACCTTGACTGATGGTGTTTCATCTTCTGTTACTTGCAGTCAGAAGCATCCTAATGACACACACGCTGTCTTCTAGGTGGCAATTTACGCATTATTTACTTAAATATAATCAGTAGATGCTGCTCAATAATTGTTCACTTGCCTTGCCACACTGCTTGACCATAAATTGCTTGTCCTTAGTGAACACTTGTTTGAGTAGTTTAAGTATGGTAACTTTTTATTTTGATATAATTTCAAACTTACAGAGAAGTTGCAAGAATAACACAAGTAACCCCATATGCCTGATACCTAGATTCATCAATTGATGGCCTTTATCATTCTCTCCCTTTTTCTCTCAACATACACACACACACACACACATTGTTCTGAATCATTTGAGTTTGAACTGGAGACATCATGCCCCTTTACGTCTAAAGTCTTCAGTGTATATTTCCTAAAAATAAGGGCATTTTCTTGCTTAACCTCAGTATGACTTTCAAAAATCAGAAGACTTCACATTAATAGAATACTATTTTCCCACCCCCAAGTCCATATTCAAATTTCAACAATTGTCCAATAATGTCCTTTATCACTATTTCCTTTTTCCTAGCCCAAGATCCAATCCAGGATCTCACATTACATTTAATTTTCATGTCTCTTTAGTTTCCTTTTAATCTGGAACAGTTCCTTAGGCACCGGGAACTGAATCTGGGACCTCCCATGTGGGAGGGAGGCACCCAATCACTTGAGCCACATAAGCTCCCTGCTTATTGTTCTCTCATTGTGTCTCCTTGTTGTGTCCTCTGTTGTGTCAGCTCGCCACGCCAGCCCCTTGTGTCAGCTTGCTATCTTGTCTTTTTTAGGAGGCATCAGGAACCGAACCCGGGACCTCCCATGTGGTAGGCAGGCACCCAACTGCTTGAGCCACATCTGCTTCCTCCTTAGTCTTTCTTGACCTTGACATTTTTGACAAATATAGGCCACTTATTTTGTAGAATATCCTTCAGTTTGGATGTTTCCTTATGATTAGATTCCAGTTATGCATTTTTGGCAGGAATACCACAGAAGTGATCTTGTATCCTTCTCAGTGCCTCATATCAAAAGACACATTATGATGATTTGTCTCAACATTGGTGATGTTAACTTTGATCATTTGATTAAGCTGGTGTCTGCTAAAAACCCTCCTGTAGTTATCATCTTTCCCTTTATAATTAATAAATAATTTGTGAGGAGAAACTTTTTGACTATGTAAATACCCTGCTCTTCAATAAGCTTTCACTCACTAGTTTATTAGTTTGCATTCTTCTGTAAGAAAGGGATTTCTCTTTTTCCCTGTTTATTTATTTGATCATTTATTTATGTTATTATGGACTCATGTATTCTTATTCATTGGGTTATAATCTGGTCCTGTAATATTTTATCTTGATGCTCAAATTGCCCTACATTGGATCAGCAGGAACCTTTTTAAACTGACTTGTGGTCCTTTTGACATGTCTCTATCATTCTTTGAGAACTTCTTTATTTTCTGGCAAACAAGATGTTCCAGGCTCATCCTGTACTTTCTCAATCCCTGTGCTGGAATCAACCATTCTCCAAGGAGCTGTGGTTCCTTTCCTTGGGGTACGGTACTGAGAAGCCAATATCTGGGTACCAAGTGTGCTTATTCCTACTAGACTGCCATTGCTTCTAGGCCCTCCCAGCAGACAGCGCTAAAGAATATGTGTGTATACACACATACACATACAAACATATACATACATTTATAGATACATTTATTTCTGTATTTACTTATCTATCTATTAAAAAAAATGACTGGTTCCTCTTTGCCTGGAGGATGCCTGCATCCACGCCTGGGTGTGTACTTTTGTTTTCTCTCGTTTCTCTACATAAACTCTTTTTATTGGCCTAAAAAAAAAAAAAAAAAAAAGGACTTCATACTGATACCTTTAATTCTAACCTACATGCATGGCCTATTTTTTAAGTGTTTCTATAATGTAATATTTTTGTGAGGTGTAGGACTTTGCTATTTTCAACCTGTTCAGGTTGTAAATTTGGAGAGGTGGGCTATAGTCTAAATTGCTTTGTATAATGTCATAAGCAGAAAGCAGCTTATTTTTTTAAAGTTTAGAATGACTATGATTATCAGGAAAAACAGAGTTGACTCAAAAGTCACACTGTAGCTTATCAGCTGAGTGTGAAAGTTCTCTGGCTGGTACAGCCCACTCTCCGCAGCACAGGTCAAACAGCAACAAGCCCAGGGGAACAAGTCTCAGCCCCCTTGGGGGACCATGTGTAACTGTCCAAGTGCTTGGACAACTGCTGCACAATGGGGAGAGGGAAGGAATTAATCCTGGTTTAACATCTGCGGCAAGGTCTATGTTAAGCACGCTGCCCACAGGGCTTCATTTCACCTTCACAGCAACACTGCGAGATGGGAAGAATTATTCCCATTAACAGAGGAAACTCATCTGCACAGATGAGAGGTTAAGTCATTTGCCTAAGGTTGAACAAATTTAAACCCCTTATCTAGACTCCACTCCTTTTGAGGGTAAAACTCAGCACAGGGGAGAGCCATACTGGAGCCTGAGTCAAAAGGAAAGATGTGTGCCCTGTATGCACTTATCACAATGTCCTCCCATATTGTGAATCAAGTGAAAAAGTGAATAAAAGCTCTACAATAAAAAAACATGACTATATATAAAGCCCCTGTTGCCCATCTGTTCCCATGCCATTGTCAACCCTCATAAACCTGCTTGGCAGGAGACGCGACAGGGTCCACACCCCTGGGAACTGTGGGCTGGTTGGAAATGACTGTTCCCATTGCATAGTAATGTACGGTCATAAAACAAACGACAGCCTGACTTTATCTTAAATTTTGATGTTTTGTTCATCATGGATTTTTTTGCATTAATTTTGTTTGTTTTTAAAATGTTGCATTAAAATACTATTTATCTTGATTACTAAGTTTTTGGCACCCCCTTAAATTTTGTACCTGAGGTGAGTTCCTAACTTGCCTGACCCTAATCTGGGACCTGGAAATAAAGTCTTGGCCTGAATTACAGCAGGTGTCTATTCCCCAGAACAGACCCTCTCTAATGCGGGCCCTGTTTGGAGCGGTTTTGCCTCCAGCACCATTCTGTGGCTCCTAGATGCCCTGATTCCTGGTAGAAGGCCCACTGCCAAATCTCCATCTTGAGGCTCCCTGTAGTCCACACAACTGTGGAAGTGCTCCATCTCATCAGAAACATTGAATCACAGAGCCGGAACAACCGAAATGGTTCCATTGTGTGGTAAGCACATGATCACATGCCTGCGAAAATGTTTGGAGACACCAATATTCCCCACCCAGCCTTAGTCACTTTTGACCCAGAAGCCACAAGTTCCCAAATCCAACCCTGGTACGTTCATCTGAGCTCGTGGCACCAGATTTCTTGGTTCTCGAAGCACTGATATGCCAAGAATTCGGCCTTCTGATTGCCCAGAATGGGGCAGATGGAGTTCCTGTCTCAGAAACCCAGTCTCCTGCTTTAGGAGCCTGCAGAGTCCCCTCCTTAGCCCAGCACTGACTGAAAGGTTTTGCAGCAATACTTGCCTTTGGAGATGAACATTGTGGATTTCTTTGTTTTCTTTTCAACATTCCCCCAGGGCTGCAGAAAAAGCCTTTAGCTTCAGCAAAACACTTGCTGAAGTTGTTTTTGTACAGGACATAGAGGAACTGGAGATCATGAGATGGAGAAGAACAGCCCCCAAGCACACACCTCCCCCCCACCTTGCAAAAAGGGACCTATGAATTCCACCCCCTTGGAATTTTACAGAAGAGAAATGAAACTTAAATAAATACCAAGGTCAGCTTTGAAGTGACAAATAAATCAGGGAGACTTAGCTGCCTATACTCAGGCACTCTTCCTGACCAATTCTGAGCCAGGGCACAAACTACCCTTTATCTTCCAAGGAAGACAACAAGCATTTATGGAGAACCTACTGGACACCCTGCATCCACTCCTGCCTGCTCCAATTCAAGTTTCAAGCTGCAGCTGGAGTGACCTTTTAAAAATATTAATTTGTCATGAGCATTAAATGAGCTCATATTTGTAAAGTGCTGACTGGCATTCGTGGCACATAGTAAGTAATGTCTGTTAAATGAATACAGATAATTTTAATCCCCCCATTTAGAACACCTTAAGGGATCAAATGGAAACTCCTCACTGCCTGCCTCTGCTTTCTGCTTCCCCACCCCTCTTTTTCCTTGCTTGCCTTACATCAGGCTTCCTTTCCATTCCTTCTCAGTCAAGCTACCTCCTGGCTTGAGCAGGAGCGATTCCCTCCTCCTTAATCGTTCTTTCCAAATCCCCTCCTTCTCACTTGGCTAACTTCAACCCCTCCTTCATCTCTCGGTTTGAATGTCGCTTCCTCAGCCTTCCAGAACCTCCCCAAAAGAGCTTAGTTTCCTCTGTTTTACCCTCTTACAGCTATAATATTTGTCACAACTGTAATCGCAAACTAAATATTTTAAGTTGTTAAACGTCTGCTTCCCTTATTAGGCCGTCAACTCCACGAAGGCAAGGGCCACAGGTCTCTCCTGTTCCCTGTTTTGTCACGGAGCCCAGACGGGAAGTCCCTGGTAAACTGTGATTGAATGGATAAATAAGCACTTCGAATGCTGTCTTCTTCAGGCAACTGGCCCAAGGTCGCAGAGCTGAGCCAAGATTAGCACCCACGACGTCCCTGCTCTGAGCCCAAGGTCTGACCACTGCAAACCCTGGCCCTCCTCGTCCTCAAGGCTGGAGCCAGGAGGCAGGCGCGCTGGAGGGTCTCAGGAACTGCGGGGCTGTCTGCGGAGGCCACACGCCGAAGGAACTCGGCGCCATGCGCGCCGGCCTGGGGCCGGGGCCCGAGGGAAGGGGCACCGTCACGCGCGCCCGCCACCGCCAGCCGCCGCCGCAGCCCGCGACAGGAATGCGGCCCCGCCCGGCTCTCGCGCCAGAGAAACCGCGTCCGCCCCGGCGACTGACGTCAATGGAGGGGGCGCCTCCGGGCGCGGCGCGGCGGCGGCTGGGGGCGGAGGGTGGGCGGGGCGAGCACGCCCCCTCGCCGCCCGCCCCGCCGCTGATTGGACTCGGGACCCGTCGCCCCGGCTCTCGGGGGTCGGCGGAGGGGAGGGGGCGGGGCCGGGACACGCCCCCCGCCCCTCTCCCGCCGCGGATTGGCCCACGGAGTCTCCGCGTTGGAGTTTGGAGGGCTCGCCGCGGAGTGCACAGCAGGGCCCCGGCAGAGGATTGGCTGCTCGTGGCGTTCGCTCCGGGGATCCCGGCGGTGACTCGGGAGGCCCGACCCGCCTCGGGCAGCCAGGTACGTAGGTCGGCGGGCGAGCCGCCAGAGCCGCGGGGCCGCGGGGACTCGAACTCGCAGGTCCACTTAGAGGCCCGTGGTTCTGCGAAACGGGGGTCGACTTGTGCTGGGGATCCCTCCGTGGACCGTCTCTGGGGGTACCCTCTCCCAAGCTCCTGTCCTGCCGGTGACGCCACCTGGTCCGCTTGAGCAGTTTCGCAGGAAGCGCGGGGCTGCGCGCCATGGAAGGGGGTTTCGGTGGGCGCATCTTAGCTTGCGGGGATCCCGATTTGCTGTCTGTCCGTGCTGCCCTTCAGACGAGATCGGGCGCGTTCAGGGTGGTATGGCCGTAGACCCGTGCTGCCCTTCAGCGTGGTGAGTAATCGCTCTCACTCCCCGCGAGGCGCGGGGTGCCGAGGGCACAGAGGCTTGCTTCGGAGTTCCGACTTTGGCACCATGCCCTCTAAAATCCGCAAAAGCAGGTAGCAGGTTCCGAAAGATTTCAGAGCCTTCTCGGTTCTTCCTTCCCCTGAAGACCTCGTCAGCCATCTGGCAGAAACAAGAATAACAGTGGTAGACAGCATGCGCGCTGGGGTCAGACTGCCTGGGTTTATAGCCCAGCCTCATCACCTACCGGCTGTGTGACTTTGGGCAAGTTACCTAACCCTTCTGGGCTTAGCTTTCGCATCTGTAAAATGGGTGTAATGAAAGTGCCTCCTCATAGTTGTGAGGATTAAGAGATTCCCCATCTCAAAGTACTTTGTTCTGGGTTTAACACAGAGTAAGCTTCCTCAATGCCAATGATTTAAAATCCACATATGAATCCATCTCCCTTTGCCTTCCCAAGAGTGAAAGCTCCTTTTGGTGAAGTTTGACAAAGGTGATGATGATGAAAATTACAATGATTCTATAGTCCCTGGTGTTTAAACAGCTTTTTCCTTACAGCATTCATTCATTCAACCAACATATATTGAATGTCTGTTGTATGCCAGGTTCTGGATGGGTACTTTTGCATACTTTTTATCCCCTAAGTGTTATTTATTCGCAGCATTCTGATGATATGTAAACTGAGCAGGGGAAAACTGAGGCTTGCTCAAAGTCACCCACCTATCAGTGGCATACAGGTTTCCTGAACTCTTTATTCCTAGATCTGGTAGCAGTTTATTACCAGGTCATATCGGATAATAGGTGTGGGGAAAGGGCCTAGCTCCTTTCTCCACCTTCTGGGGCACAGATTTGGAGGCCAACATGTGTCTAATTCTTTTATTTTTTATTTTTGTCTTTTTTTCCTTTTTATTTTCTAATTCTTTTAAGCATACATTTGGCTGCTGCCTAATGGCATGTCTGTGCAGGGAAGCAGGCAAAGGCCACAAGTTGGGCCAGACCCCAGTTCTTTTTCTAAGAGACCCTTGGCCTTCAATTACAGAGATTACTGCCAGTCACTAGGATTATTCAAAGGGGACAAACTGAGTGAGGAAGCAGGACCTGTCAGCTCACCCAAGTGTGTTCTGCCTCTCATGGATTAGTCATGCCTCCATGAGACCACAGTGAGATATTCACCTAGAATAGCCGTCCAAAGCAAACTTCATATGTAACAAAGAATGCTCAATTGTGCATCATATTCATTGCATGGTGAGTCACTTTTTAAATATATTTCGTTGTTCATACTCTACAGTTCTTCCCATATTGCCTAATTCAAAACAAGTTGAACTTTGTCATTTTCAACATCTGGTATTTACTTTGGGGGTTCATTTTTAACCTACTTTGTGTCAAATTGAAGTATTTTGCAATCAGTTTTTTTTTCTCATTTGCTCAAAACCCATGCTCATCTTCATGTATGTCAGCTCTGAAGAGAAAGATCTATTTGTAATCTTTTAATAGCCTCATGGTTTCATTTACTAGTTTTAAAAAGTGCCATTGTTCAAGTTTACACTGACTTTCCTGGATTAGGGTCTTGTTCAGGAAATTAGCGGAAAAGGAACAATTGAACAGTTTAGGTTACTAGAGTGCTTTAGAGCAGTGAGTTCTGTCTTCTACCATACCCTAATCCCTCAGCCTATTGCAGCAAAACAATGTCTGGCCTCCAGGGAGGATTGAGAAGGAAGGAAAAGGGGAGCTACTAGCTGGGGAGTTTCCTGGCACCTAGTTAGGGGGACCTGTCTATTCACGCTGTTGCTTCTAGGCCCTAGCAGAAAAGCAAACCCATCCCTCCTGTACAGACCTAGTGTCTTGGTGGACTCATTGACTTTCAATTCTGGAACACCCCCTCAGAGACCATCGGCATCCACCTGTTCTTCTTACAGGTATGAGGGAAACCGAGGCCCAGATAGGCACTGTGAATTGCCTGAGGTCTCAGCAAGTGAGTGGTAGAATCAGGACTAAGTAACCCAGTCCTCTGACTCATAAGCCAGTGCTCTGTGCGCTAAACTGGGCAGCAGTTCCAGATTTGCTTTGGTGCATCAGGTTCAAGGCTGGGGCACTACTAAACCCAGTAAACAGTCCTTGCCCTAGAGTCTAGTGAAGAGACTAAAATTAATTTTTGGCAAATTCCACCCCTGCTTTGCATGTGGGGTATTTCACTGTCCTTCCTGTTCTATTGGAGAGTTTTCCCCTTTGTGAATTAGGGAATTAAGTAGGAACAGTGAAGCCCTCCTCACAGAAATCTTGTGAAGAAAGGTACCTTGAGCTACATGGCTGTGAAGGCAACTCAGCTGTCTAAAAGCAAGGACTTCAGTCGGATAGACCAGTTTCTGTTGCTTGTATCGGGGTCTCAGCCTCTGTTTGCTCCTCTGTGAAATGGGATGAGGATAACAAGTGCCTATTTCTTATGATTTTTTGGAGGGTTAAAAGAGATCATATTGCCTGGTACAGAGTGAACATCCTATAGTTTTTTATTTCTCTTTATTAGCCTAAAAGTCTTACTCGATTATGTTGTTTTCTGGTCACAGTATTTTTATATCATCCAGCTCTAGGGGCTGTTACCACAAGTATTAGGTTTTAATTGGATTCTGATAATAATGCCTAAGGAGACAGCTTTTTAAATTGCTGTTTTCCAGATAAAAAGCACAATTTCTATGAGGTTAATTTATCTGGAAGTCCTCTGAAGATTTATTTTATTTAGTAAATCTTTTGAAAAGAGAGTGGGGTTCTTATGATAGAAAGCCCAGAAACTGGGTCAGGGTGAGTGTGGAAATAACTGGAATAAGGAGGGTGGCTTTTGGGTTGAGGGAAAGCCAGGGCAAGGGATTGAAAATCATATTTTGGAAGTCTGAATAGGGTGCCGAGATGGTTCAGACTCAGAAGAGACCAAAGAGCAGGTTAGGTTAAGGGTTACTTCTGCAAGTAGGTTGGGGGGTAGGAAACTGTAAATGTTTTTATAAGATTCCATCCTGTTTGATTTTTCTACATGAGCTTGTACATATTTTATTTAAATGTATTTTAAATCTTCCCCCCACCCCCTCCCCTGCCCCGCCCCCTTTTAAAGCTGGTTAATGGTTGGCAGATACTTCTGTAGCTAACTGGAGAGCTAGGTGCGACTCACAGGCAGCCAGGTCTATGGAAGAAGCAGGGTGAGCCTGTCTCTACCTGACAATCTCCTTCTCCCTGTCCCCTCTAGGCCAGGCTGCTTAGAGGAGAAAGAAGGTCCACTTCACACGCCTGACCCATGTACAGAAGAAGTCAGGGAGGCCAAAAGAGAGGGGCATTTGCATTTTTTTATTTAGCTCTTATTTGGTGCCTGATACATTAGGCTCATTTAATCCTCAAAATAACCGTGAGAAGTGGTTATCATCCTCCTCATTTTACAGTTAAGGAAACAGACTCAGAGAGGTTGAGTAAGTAAAGTAAGCTAGTGAGGCGGCTGAGCTGGGGCGCAAACCCAGTTTTGTATAATGCCAAAGGCCTTGGTCATCCTTTGTCTCCAGGCTGTTTTCTAATTCCCTAGTTTTTCAGGTTGTACTAGAGATAAAAGGGTGAGCTTCTTATGCTTTTATTATTCAAAGTGAACCATCTAGAACCAAAGGAGATAATTTCATTTTCATTTTCTGGATATGACGGGGGAACATTTATTGAACTTTCTTATAAATTTAACCCTCTGTCCATATTATCTTCTAGTCCTGGGCCTTCTCTTTTGTCCCCACCTCTCTGTGTGTAGGTCCTTTACCACTGTGGTTAGATGATTGGTTTATTTCATACCATGCTGACTAAATTATATGGACTTAGTTCATCTCCAAGGTCTTAAAAATAGGATGCAGGAATGACTCTTCTCGATTTTATAGATGGAAAAGCAGAGTAGAAGAACATCGAGCACTTATTGTGTGCTCTGGGTATTGTCCCAAAATGCTTTATGTGCCTTCATTCGACCCTCACAGCAACCTTAAGTAGGTATTGGTTAACAGCTGATATTTTACGAAGCAGCAGACGCCTGCAGGGCTACCCAGCAAGTAAGTGGTGGGATAGGTAGAAGCAGAATTCCAACCTGGGTAGCCCACCTCCACAAGCCCTCCCTTACCTCTGTGCTCCAAAGCTTGAGCATCAGAGAGATCTGCATTCTAGTCCTAGCTGCATAGCCATGGGGGAGTTAACCTTTCTGTTCCTCAGTTTCCTTATCTGCGCTATGAGGAGGCTAATGTGCTTACATTTCAATGATGTGTATAGAAAGCTTTTTTTTTTTTTTTTTTTTTTTTTTACCGGGAGGTCCCGGGGATCGAACCCAGGTCCCTCCATATGGGAGACGGACGCCCAACCAGTTGAGCCACATCCGACCCCCTGTATAGAAAGCTTTTACCGCAGTGCCTGATACGTTAAGTTCTCCACAAATTTGAGCTGCTGCTGCTGGCATTAGGTATCCTGATCTCTGCATGACTTTATAGTCAGACAGACCTTGGTTCTATTCCTAGTTCTGTACTTCCACATAGTCTTGTGTCCAGAGGCAAGTCATTTAACCTCTCGAGTCACACTTCACCTATTAAATGGAATAAACAATAATGAAACAACTCACAGGTTGCTGTGAGTCTTGAATGAGATAATACATGTGTTTAACACATAATAAGCACTTAATAAAGTTTGGTTATCCCTATTATTTCCCCAAGGGACCCTGGGAAATTAAAGTGATTTTAAGTCAAAAGACTTACTCTATGGGAAGCGGCTGTGGCTCAATCAGTAGGGCTCCTGTTTACCATATGGGAGGCCCCGGGTTCGGTTCCCGAGGCCTCCTGGTGAAGGCAAGCCCGCCCGCATGGCGTGGTTAGCTGACCCAGTGAGCACAAGCAGCAAGGGGGGGATAAATAAAAATCTTAAAAAAAAAAAAAAAGGCTTACTCTACTTTGGGTTCTGGAGAATGGTAACACCAGAAGCCCTAGCATTAGCCAGGACCCCCAAGTTTGGGGAGGGCCTCCTGAGTTGCTGATGCCTCCACGCTTTTCTTCCTCAGAGCACCCAGGATGGGCACCCCAGCCTCGGTGGTGAGTGAGCCCCCCTCTTGGCAGGCCCCAACTGTGGCCCGGGGCCGCAAACAGGCCTCAGCCAACATCTTCCAGGATGCAGAGCTTCTGCAGATCCAGGGCCTGTTTCAACGCAGTGGAGACCAGCTGGCTGAGGAACGGGCACAGATCATCTGGGAGTGTGCAGGGGACCACCGTGTGGCAGAAGCCTTGAGAAGGCTGCGCAGGAAGAGGCCCCCAAGGCAGAAACCCCCAGGCCATGCGCTACACCACTGCAGCAAGCTCAAGTAGGTTCCTGGGTCTGGAGGACTGAGGGAAGGAGAGCACTAATGATGCTGCTCAACTGTTTTCTGGCTGAGCTAGGTCTTGGCCTCAGTGTGACGTGCCTAACATTGGGGTTTAAGGTCTACACAGTGCCAACCACTTAGTTGGCACCCAAAAGATTGCTGTTACTATTGGAGTCATATTTGGCACTATGAGCTCCCATGCATGTTGTCCCACAGGGAGGGGTGTCTGGGTCCTAGCAATGCCATCTCACCTTGCAGTGATTCTCAGCCAGGTAGAAAAGGGTATTGTTTGAAACCAAAAAAATTCCATTTTACCTGTTGTAGAATGCCAACATCCAAAAACAAGCCTGGTTAGACAATCTTGGCTGGGAGGGTTGCACAGATTATAGCAATGTACTATAGAGACAAAGTTTCCAAATTTTTGAGAAATTTGGCCTTAAGGAGATAACATTTTTCCCTAATCCCCTACTTCTCTACTTAAGTCATTACCAGCCCCAAGAACAGTGAGCCCCAAGAGACCGAGCTGAACCACATGGCCTAAACTGATCACTATGGGTTATATTCTGGGCTCCATTTTTTCTGTTGCCTTCTCTGGGACCCACAATCAGAACATTCCATTTGAATGGGCCTCCTGAGATCATCTGGTCCTGGGATGGCAAATCAGTTGCACTGCCTGTATCAACTCCAACTGATTAATAATTACTGCTTAAAAGACCTTGCTAAGAAGGATACTTAGTTCCTCTGGTCTCTTGGGTAGATGGGAGGAAGAGTATCACGATTGACTAATGATTCTGATATAAGCACAGGATAAGGAAGTTGGAGAAATGTTGGTCTCATTTTGCCTAGGACAGTGTGCCTATCCTGTCTAAACTTGCTTTAGTCCTCATTCTACCCTTTCTATTGAAACTGGCTTGTCATATACTTGTTCCCTGCAGAATTCCAGAGCCCCGCTCTCAACTGGCCAACCCACAGAGCAGTACCACGGAGACAGCCACCAGTGAGCAGTATCTGAACTCTAGGAGGACAAGTGCCAGGATCCGCCAGAACTGGAGGAAGCCAGGTCCCACAAGCTATCTCCACCAGATCAGACACTGATCCAGGGAAGGGGCCAGGAATGGCAGTATCTTCCCCAGAAACCATAGGGACTTCTGCCAAAAGGTCTGGGGAGGTGGAGAAGGAAGAGACATAAGGTGAGCAGCCTCACACAGGTATTTGAAAGGAGGAGACCATTGCCACTGGCCTACTCAAGTCATAACAGCACTGGAGGTTTCCACTGGGCTGTACGTTATGTGGGACCATCCTCACCAGAATGAGGAGAAACACCAACAGTTCCTGCCTCAGCCCTTCCCAGTCTAACACTATGCCTGGGCTGCATGCTATTCCCCTGGGAGTCAAGTGACAAGAACTCGGATTCAGCATATCACCATCCCAGCTACTAATCCTCCAACTACTACTGTAACCCATGGTCCAGCAGCCCATCCCATGCACAGGCCAGCACAAGGAAACCATGCTTTCAGTAGGAAATAAAAACATTTGCAGGGAAGCGGCTGTGGCTCAATCAGTAGGGCTCCCGTTTACCATATGGGAGGCCCCGGGTTCGGTTCCCGGGGCCTCCTGGTGAAGGCAAGCCTGCCCGCACGGCGTGGTTAGCTGACCCAGCGAGCACAAGCAGCAAGGGGGGGATAAATGAATAAATAAATAAAATCTTTAAAAAAAAAAAAAAAACATTTGCATCAAGAATTGTGTGAGTTTGTCACAGAAAGGGTGGGTTCTGAAACAGAAACCCTGGAGTCAGGGTGTGAGGGATAGGGCTCATTGCAAGGAAGGGGTGCTCCTAGAAGAGCTGGCCTCCTTTGCTTTCTCATCTATCCCCCATCTCCCTGAATCCCTGTGCTGAAGCCTTCTATTCCAGAGGCTGTCAGACTGGGAGGAGATAGGGAAGTATCTCTGCAGGCAGCCCTGATCCATAGGAGAGGGGAGAGGGTTCTTGGTGCCTGGCCAGCTCTGGAAAGGGGAAGGCTATTAAGGTGGACAGTGGATCCTTAGGATGAGTATGCAGTCAAAGTAGGGGATGCCAGCTCCTAGGCTGGCTTCCTCAACCCTATAGGCTGACCCACTATCCTGAGGTGGGGCAACAACTGGACCATTATTCTTGAGTCTCCTACACTATTCTAGGTTTCCCAAGGTGAGGAATTTTGATGACTATCCTGGCTTCACTTCAAAAGAAATAGATTATGTGTTCATTAGCATTCATTTCCCCTCCCTTATCCTATGTGCTTGATTATTCATCACTCAAAAGAGCCAGGGTTCAGAGTGCTCCCAGTGGTATAATGATGCACACACAGACCAAGGCTGCTCCCTAGGGACCAAGAAGAGTAGCCACTGTTGCTTAATCTCAGATTCACGTTCCCTTATCCTTGAACCCTTAGGGCTAGATGATTTGGGAATTCAGAGTGGTTTTTTTTTTTTTTTACTTTTAGAAAGTAGTCAATGCATATACTGTACAATCCCTAGTAGCAAAATAGATTAATATTTCCGCAACAAATATTTACACTAAGAGGAATACAGAATGATTATAAATAGCTTCACATCATGTAGGTTCCAGGTTTTACCAACAAGAGTTCAGATCAGGTTTTGGTGTTAAATGAGTAATGAAAAATAGTTTCGGTTTTCAGAGCTTTCTGGACTTTGAAATTGAGGACCTGTATTTCCCTCTATGAGGGAATTAGCCTCAGAAGCCACATCTCAGAACTCCATAGAAACATAGGCACTTCTTTTGTCCTTAAAAATTATCCTCCAAAAAAAAAAAAAAAAAAATTATCCTCCTTTTGTCCTCAAAACTGCATTCTACCTTTTCTGTCTTCCTTCCCCCAAAGAAAACTAGACACAAAGGTCAGAATTGAGTTTGTTATTCATACATTTGCATTGATTTAAATACATTACATACAATTTCTACAGTACATTAGAAGGACAATACAGGGGGCAGCAGCACTCTCAGCCCAGCCTCCATTCCCTGACATTGAGCAACAGGGCCTATGGCTGGCAGAGGGACGGGCCATTCCATGAGTGCCACCCGGAAGCCTGTCTTGGCACTCTGGACCTCTGGCTCTCCCAAAGTCCACAGTCAAGGCAACCTGAGTACAGGCTCCAAGAGAGAACAGAGGCCAGGAAAAGATGCCCTGCGCTCTTGAGCCTGCCAGGGACCGGAACCAGCTCCCTCTCACATTGGACCCAGTTTCCTTCTGATCACAGAGCTGGTCTGGATCAGAACAATGTGCAGATTTGGCTTGGCTGGAAGAAGCAACCAGGCTCTGCTTTATACTCCTCAAGCTCTCCCAAGCTCCCAGGTGAGGAGCTTCACCTACATTTTGTGATCGGCTGCTCCTGCAGTCTGTGGGCAGGCATTCTCTCAAACACGGCTCTCAAAGCTAGAGTCCAGCCTGGCTGGATGGGATTGTCAGAGCTGGGGCAGGCAAGGGAACTGTGCCTTCCTCCACAGGGCATGTATATCCACCTCTTAGAGGATCTTCCTGTCAGCTGGGTGGAAGCTCAGAGCAAGCTGACTCCTGGGGGCTGGAATGGAAGGGGACCAACCTGGCCCAGCTGATGAGAGGACTGCACATCTCTGCTCTGCCTCCTGGATCGTGGGAGCTGGACAAGCAGAGGGCACACAGCCATGGTCCTCACTCCCATTCTTTGGTTGTTTCTCAAACCTCCATGACAGTTTCTTTCCAAGGCTCACTGACCAATCACAGGGTGCCAGAACCACCAAGTGTCCAGTAGCATAGGGCATGAACACAGCTGCCCCTTAGCCACAAATGGCACCTTTTTATTCCCTCCTGAGGCTATTCTTTGCTTTGGTGTAGACAGGGCTCAGACACCTGGCAAGGGAGACAGCTAAGGGGAAAAGACATGGAAGCAAGAAGATGCACACTGAGCTGGGCAGGAACTGGGGGACAAATAGTTTGAAGGCCTCTCTTCTTTGGCCCTACCCTTCTCAAGAACCCATGGACAAACTGGCCCATGGGAAGAAGTCAGGGAGCAAAGAGAAACTGCCAATTAGGAGTCAAAATAAAAGTTGCAGCACCTCTACCAGGCAGCAGTGGCACCATAAAGAAAAGCCCCAAAACATAATACTCTGTCCTTTTTTGAGCAGAAACACACCCTAGAACTCTCACTAATACGGGGTGCTGACAAGCCCTATGTTAAAAGAGTTGGGGGAAAAATATTTAATAGGAAGAAATTAGAGGACTGGGTGAGTTTATCTCCTTTGTGTAGGGCCAAAGACTGAGGGAGCAAAGCTGGGGTAAATTCAACTATAAACCAATTACAGCTCCTGGCATACATTTAGGCCATGTGGACCCCTTCTGTATGCTAGGGAGTTGACTTCCTCTTAAAATACAAATGACAATACTAGCTCTTCCTGCCTTTGCTTGAGCTGCAGGCCTGGGGAAGAGATGTTGGGTTCTTAGCAAGGGCAAAGAGCAGGGAGGTTCACATGACCATATGCAGAACTACTGAGAAGTCTACAGCAAAAGTATCCCTGCCATGAGAACTGTGTCTGGAGGCTTTCAGCCAACCTACATATAGCACTGGTGGGAGGAGAAAAGATGTGACAAAAACCTTAAGGAAAGGTGTGGCTTCTTTGTCTGTCCCAGCACAGTATGTCACTCAGTTGCCCTATGACACAGCCTTGGTTCATAGGAGTAAGGAACTACAAGGCACCCAAAAGTCTGGGTCCATACAAATTTAACCCTGAACAGGTTTTGACATGAAAAGATCTAGGGTTCTTCCTGGCTTTTACTACTAGCATTTAAATTTGTTGTGTTTTTCTGATGCAGAATATAACCAATAATGAGGAACTGCAAAAGAGCAGGATGTCAGGGAGGGAAGGGGATTTCCCGGCCTGCCACCAAGAGACACTGGAAGAAAGATGCTCCTTCCCACTCATCTGGTCTACTTATATGGAGCCCCAGCACTCAGAGGGCCCAGAAGCACCCACTGTCCCTGTGATTGTGTTTCTCCCTGTGCTTAGGAAAGCCCTGAGAGGGGTAAGGCTCTTAAGCAGAGAGGGAGGGCTCTTAAGGGTGCTGCTCTCTACTGACTTCTCTGGCTCTTCCTGCAACCTCTCCCGACTTCCTCTCCCAGCCTAAGACTCAGATAATATTTCCTTTGCCTGCCTCTCAGGCTACCACCATGAAAAGAAGGGCTTCCGACTCTGAAAGCTCTGTGTGTAGGACTCGCTAGCAGACCGCTGGTGGGAACGGGCTGTTTCGACAATCACAGGTGGCATCTGGACGAGGTGCAGGGGGCTCTTGTTGTCTTTCAGGGCCTGGGTCAGATTTAGAATCTGCAATGGGAAAAATGAGATGAGTCAGGGAAAGGCTGAGGCACTCCAGGTTTGCATCAGAAAAAAGCCAAAAAAGAAAAAAGGAAAGGAAACACCAATGGAAAGTCAGGTAAATCATACAAATGGCTATTTAAAAATAGGAATATGGATAGGCAAGAAACAGAAAATGGAAATCTCTTTAGTCATTTTAAAAATAAAATTAAAACAAAGACCTACTATTTTTTGCTCTTTCAGTTAGTAAAGACATAGAAAAAGAATACCCCATGTTGGAGATAGTTAAAGAAACAGGCGCTCTCCTACATGGGCTGTGGGACTGTAACTTGGGACAGTCTTTCAAAAAGTCAAGTTGACAATAAGCATCAAAACCTTAAAAATGAAAAGACCCTCTTTCTCAGCAATCATGGATATGCACAAAATATTTAGTTGTGAAAGTTACAATGCAGTATTGTTTATAACAGTGAAAATGACATAAATGTCCAAGAGTAGGGGATTAGTTAATAATTTAAGAAATAAGGAACAAGCAATTAAAATGTGTACAAATAAATGTATTGGCATAGAAAGCTGACCACAATACAGTTACAGAGAAAAAAAATGAGATAAGAAACCAGTATAATCAAGTGATCCCACCTTTAATTTCTAAAATTCTATCTGTCTACATAGAAAACAAAGTCTAGAAATTGGCAGTGATTATCTCTGGGTTATGGAATTACGGATGACTTTCATTTGTTTATTGTTGCTTAACTGTATTTTCTGATACTCCTACAAAAACTATGTATTAGTCATAATATAAAAAACTACTTGGGGAATGGATGTAGCTCAAGTGATTGAGCACCCACTTTCCACGTACAAGGTCCCGGGTTCAATCCCCAGTACCTCCTAAAAACAAACAAAACAAACAAACAAAAAAAAAACAACTCTTGTTGGAGAGCTGATGTAGCTCAGTGATTAAGCACCTGCTTCCCATGTATGAGGTGTCCTGGGTTCAATTCCCAGTACCTCCTAAAAAAAACAATTTTTTAAAAAGTTAACATTTCAGTTAGACTATCACTTTTTCTTCCTCTTTCTTTTTTCTATTTTGGAATAACTTTGGATTTACAGAGAAGTTGCATTCACCCATTTCCCCTAATGGTAACATCTTATATAACTATAGTACATTTATCAAAACTAAGAAATTACCATTGGTACATTACTATTAGCTAAACTCCAGACTTTATTCAGATTTCACCAGCTTTTCCAGTAATGTCCTCCTCTTTGTGTTCTAAAATTCCATCCAGAGAACCACAGTGCATTTAGCTTCTCACTATCTTTAGCCAATATTTTGCAGATATTTCCTAAATGTATCCATGGGGACACATTTTTCCCCCTTGTCAAAATTAGAATCACCACCATTTATCTTCTCTGGTAGAACAGTTCAAAAACTAAAGTTGTCCTCTGACAGCTTTCTTTAAATCACATTACTGAAGATTTTCATGGCCAGCCCCTAAGCTAGGCTGCACCCCAAATCACACACAGGCACAGTGCACATGTGCACACAGACACACAGCCCACAAGCAACAAATACTTTCTGGCTCATAAAGAGGCAAAGATTCAACTGGAATGGAGGTCAGAAGTTAGAATAAGATCCTGTCAGTAATCCCACACACACACCTTTTTTTTTTTTTTTTTTAACTTTTATTTTGAAATACTTTCAAACTTATATGACAGTTACAAAAATAATACAAACCCCATACAGAGAACTTCAACATACTTCTATCCCCTCAGACACCCATATCCACCAATTTTAACATTTTGCCACATTTTGCTGCTTCATTCTCTATGGATCAATCCATCAATCCATCTATTTATCCATGTCTGTCTATTTACCAATACATTTTCCGAATATTTTACCATTCTATACATCATGTAATTGAACACTTAATAATGCCATGTATATTTCCTAAAAACAAGTATATTCACTTATGAAACACCTTAAGTGAAATTATCAAGATCAAGAAATTTAACATTGATATAAAGCTTACAATCCACATTTCAATTTTTTCACGTCTCAAAAATGTCCGGTGGCCCTTTTCCTCCCCCATTATTAGATCCTGTCCAGGATCATGTATTAAATTTAATTGTCATTTCTCTAGTTCAGGGGTTCTTAACCTTTTTTGTTCCATGAACCCCTTTGCAGTCAGGTGAAATGAATACTACAGTAATTTATTTATTGCATACATTCATAAGTTAAGGAAATGCTAGATTTCAGTTAGAGGTCAGAGAAAATAAAGATAAGTTGAGTTTTTTCAATTCAAGCTCAAAGACCCCCTGAAAGAACCCCTGCTCTAGCTGCCCTTTCTTTTTTTTCTTTCAATTGTGGGAAGATATATACAACATAAATTTTCCCATCTCGACCACTTCCGAGCATATCATTCAGTGGGTTACTCATACTTACACTGTTGCAGTAACCTCACCACCTTTCATTACTAAAAACTTTCCCATCTCCCCAAACAGAAACCCTACATCCATTTTTTATAACTACCCCCGACCCTGGACACCTGTACACTAATTTCTGTCTTTGCACTTACCATGGTGCTTAAATTTAACATTCTAAATCTGTAACAATGTTATCCGCTTTGATATCAACTTAATTTCAATGTTCTTTTTATTAGTGGTCACTCTAATAGGTGTGAAATGATATCACTGTAGTTTTGATTTGCATTTCCCTAATCACTAGTGAAGCTGAACATTTCTTCATGTGATTTTTTGCCACTTGTATTTTCTCTGGACAAATGTCTATTCAAGTCTTTTGCCCATTTTTTTAATCAGGTTGTTTGTGTTTTTATTGTTGAGTTAGCATCTCTTTACACATCACAGATATTAAACCCTTATTGGACATATGATTTCCAAATATTTTCTCCCATTGAGTTGGCTGCCTTTTCACCCTTTTGACAAAGTCCTGTGAGATGCAAAAGTGTTTTATTTTGATATCTATTTTTTCTTTTGTTGCTTGTGCTTTGGGTGTAAGATACAAGAAACTACTACCTACCACAAGCTCTTTAAGATGTTTCCTTACATTTTCTTCTAGGAGTTTTACGGTTCTGGTTTTTATATTTAGGTCTTTGATCCATTTGGAGTTGATTCTTGTATAGTGAGTAAGATAGGGGTCCTCTTTCATTCTTTTGGTTACGGATATCCAGTTCTCCCAGAACCATTTGTTGAAGAGACTGTTTTGTCCCGGTAATGTGGACTTGTTAGGTTTGTCAAAAACCAGTTTGACAGAGAGGTGAGGGTTTATATCTGGACTCTCAATTCTATTCCACTAGTCGATGTGCCTACCTTTATGCCAATACCATGCTGTTTTGACTACTGTAGCTTTGTAATATGTTTCAAGATCAGGCAGTGAAAGTCTTCCCACATCACTTTTCTTTTTTAGAATGCTTTTGGTTATTTGGGTGCACTTTCCCTCCAAATAAACTTGGTAATTGCCTTTTCTATTCCTGTAAAGTAGGCTGTTGGAATTTTAATTGGTAGTGCATTAAATCTATAAATCAGTTTGGGTAGGACTGACACCTTCACGATATTTAGTCTTCCAATAACACAGATTGTCTTTCCATTAGTTTAGGTACTTCTTTGATTTCTTTTAGCTTTGTTTTGTAGTTTTCTGAATATAGGTCCTGTACATCTTTGGTTAAATCGATTCCTAGGTATTTGAGTCTGTTTGTTGGTATTGTAAATGGAATTTTTTCCCCCTGATATCCTCCTCAGATTGTTCAATACTTGTGTACAGAAATATTACTGATTTTTGTGTGTTGATCTTGTATCCGGCCACTTTGCTGAACTCGTTTATTAGCTCAAGTAGCTTTCTTATACACATTTCAGACTTCTAAATATAGGATCATGTCATCTGCAAATAGTGAGAGTTTTACTTCCTCTTTTCCTATTTGGATGCCTTTTAATATTTTCTTTCTTGTCTCATTGCTCTAGCTAGAACTTCTAGCACAATGTTGAATAACAATGGTAGCAGTGGACATCCTTGTCTTGTTCCCAATCTTGGAGGGAAAGCTTTCAACCTTTCCCCATTGTGTACAATATTAGCTGTGGGTTTTTCATATATGCCCCCTTCATCATATTGAGGAATTTTCTTTCTATTCCTATCTTTTGAAGTGGTTTTTTTTTTTTTTTTTTTTTAATTTTTTTTTTTAAAGATTTTATTTATTTATTCATTTATCCCCCCCTTGCTGCTCGTGCTCGCTGGGTCAGCCAACCATGCCGCGCGGGCGGGCCTGCCCCCACCAGGAGGCCCCGGGAACCGAACCCGGGCCTCCCATATGGTAAACGGGAGCCCTACTGATTGAGCCACAGCCGCTTCCCTTTTTTTTTTTTTAAATCAACAGAGGATGCTGGATTTTGTCAAATGACTTTTCTGCATCAATGGAGATGATCATGTGGTTTTTTTCCCCCTTCAATTTGTTAATATATTATGTTGATTGATTTTCTTATGCTGAACCAATCTTGCATACCAGGAATAAATTCCACTTGGTCATGGTGTATAATTATTATTATTATTATTATTATTATTTTTTAAAGATTTTATTTATTTATTCATTTAGCCCCCCCTTGCTGGTTGTGCTCGCTGGGTCAGCTTACCACGCTGTGCGGGTGGGCTTGCCTTCACCAGGAGGCCCCGGGAACCGAACCCGGGGCCTCCCATATGGTAAACGGGAGCCCAACTGATTGAGCCACAGCCGCTTCCCTAATTATTTTGATAAGCTGTTGGATTCTATTTGCAAGTATTTTGTTCAGAATATTTGCATCTATGTTCATCAGAGGGACTGATCTGTAATTTTCTTTTCTTGTAGCATCTTAATCTGGCTTTGGTATTAGGGTGATGTTTGCTTCATAAAATGTATAATTTTCCCTCCTCTTATATATTTTTTGGAAGAGTTTAAACAGGATTGGTGTTAATTCTTCTCAAAATGCTTGGTAGAATTCACCTTTGAAGTCATCTGATCCTGGACTTTTCTTTGTTGGGAGTTTTATATATATACATATATACATATACACACACACATAAATACATATAACACAAATTAGGATGATTTATTCATTCATCAAATATTTACTGAGCACTGCAGTAGTTGCTGGGCCATAATAATACACATTCTAGTTTTCCTATATAACATTATATTACAAGCTGTTTTCTATATGCTTATTCTTCAATTATGTGCTTTTAATGTTTACATAAAATTCTATTACATACTTATATCCTTATTTTTTTTTTAATTAATTAATTTATTTTTTTATTATGGGTAAAAATCAAAATTCTCACAATACATACAAACATTTGCAAAATGATATGTAAAAATATATATGCATATATGTGTATTTGCTTACAAAAATGTTTATATATATATATATACATATATTTTAAGAGGTGCTTAGATTACCTAAAATATTACACGGAACCCACTGGGATTCCCATGTTGCCCACCTCCCACACCTCCCACCACATCCAACACAAACATCTCCCACAGTGTGGCCCACCAACCTCAATGAACTTACACATCCTGGAGCCTTGCCACCAACCATAGACCACAGTTCACACTGTAGACCACACTCTCTCCCACTCAGTTATGAGTGGTGTGTGCTGATTTAAAATGGCCTGCATCCATTGCCACAACAGTACTCAGGACAACCTCCAACTCCCAAAGAAGCCCCTGTATTTCAACTGCTCATCCCCTCCCTACCCAAAAAACTGTCAAGTGGCCACTGGCTCCACCTCATTGTTATAATTTCTTGCATTGCAAGAATCACCATATGTGAGCAAGAGAATACCATCAAGTCCACTTTAGTCCATAGTTCTTCCCCCAATCCAGAGGCGACTGGGATGGTGATGTCCACTCCAACTCCAAGTGAGAGAGGGCTTATATCCCATGGATATGGTGGGTGGGATGATCCTGCCTGCAGATGCAGGCCCTCTCCATTCCCTGGGATGGCCATTTCCCATCGTTGTCTCCTCACCAGGTGACTTGGATGAGTCCATTGAGCTGTAGGGTAGGAGTTGCAGCTCCACCTAGATTTCATGCACACCTGGCACATAGGTAGGCGGGAGGCTCCAGTCTCTGGAAGTATACTTAAGAAACTCCAGCATCACATGTAGGTTTGAATAGAAGGGACTGGTGAACCATGTGCAGAGAGGACTTATTTGAGTCTAATTCTGTCACCATTCCCCTATTAGGAGACATTAACATTTCTTTCTTTGACTATTTTCAATAATTCTGTAATGACCATCTTTAACCACATACTTTTCTATATCACTGGTTTATTTCCTCATGTTGGGATACTTTTGAAGACTTTCAAACTCTTTAAATGTGACTGCTTTGTTGAGTTCTTGTATTTCTTGCAGAGTCAATGCAGGTTGTGCATGTCTAGGAATTTGTCCATTTCATCTAGGTTGTCTAGTTTGTTGGCATACAGTTACTCCCCCCCCCTTCATTTCTGATTTTATTTCTTTGCATCCTCTCTCTCTTTTGATTTGTTAGTCTAGCTAAGGATTTGTCAATTTTATTGATCTTCACAAAGAACCAGCTTTTCGTTTTGATTTTCTCTATTGTTTTTTGTTGTTGTTCTGTATTTCATTTATCATTTCCTTCTTTCTGCTTGCTTCGGGATTGGTTTGATTTTCTTTTCCTAGTTCCTCCAGGTGTTCAGTTGGGTTTGTCTTCTTTTTTAATATAAGCATTCAGGGCTATAAATTTCCCTTTCAGCACTGCCGCTGTATCCCTTCAGTTTTTTTTTTATTTTTTATTTTTTTTATGATGCTTGGTGTAGGTTTTCTTTATTTTTATTTTTTTAAAGAAATTTAGATTACATAAATGTTACATAAAAAATATAGGGGGTTCTCATATGCCCCGCTCTCCACACTGCCTACATTTACCCACATTAACAACATCCTTTATTAGTGTGGTCATTCATTGCAATTGATGAACACATTTTGGAACACTGCCACTAAGCATGGATTATAGTTTACATTGTAGTTTACACTCTCTCCCACACAATTCTGTAGGTTATGGCAAGATATATAATGGCCTGTATCTGTTGTTGCAATGTCATTCAGGACAATTCCCAAGTCCTGAAAATGCCCCTATATTACATCTGCTTTCTCCTCTCCCTGACCTCAAAACCTCCAGTGGCCACTGCCTCCACATCAATGATACAAGTTCTTCCATTGCTAGAATCACAATAAGTCTATAGTAGAATACCAGTAAGTCCACTCTAGTCCATAATTCATTCCTCATTCCTGAGTATTCTGGGATGGTAATACCCACTCCACCTCTACTTGAGAGGGGGCTTTAGTCCTATACGGCCAATGGATGGGACTGTCTTGCTTGCTGTTGTAGACTCTCTCAGTTCCTTGGTGTGGTGGTTGTCCAACCTCGCCTCCTTGTTAGTTGTCCTGGGTGAGTCCAATGAACTGGAGAGTAGGTGTTGTAACTCCGTTGTGGCTCAGGGCCCAGCTGGCACATGGACAGCCTAAAGATTCAAGTCTCTTGAATCATACACCTACCAACTCCAGCACCAACTATAGGTTCAAATAGAAGGGACAGAAGAGCCACGTGTAGGGAAACCACAACTGAGTCCACTTCTGTCAAACTGGGGTACACAAACCCCAAAGTAAGGCCCACTGGCAAGGTACCAAACTCATGAGCTATCTGCCCTGACCATAGTGCCTGGGTGTCTCCAAAGCCCTCAGGAGCTCTTTGGGGTACTGCCTTAAGTTTTGGTAAATTGTGTTTTCATTTTCATTTGTCTCAATATATTTACTAATTTCTCTTACAATTTCTTCTTGACCCACTGATTGTTTCAGTATGTTCTTTAGCCTCCATACATTTGCAAAATTTCCCCTTTCTCATCTATTATTGATTTCCAGTTTCATTCCATTAGGATCTGAGAAGGTGCTTTGTATAATTTCAATCTTTTTATATTTATTGAGACCTGCCTCATTACCTAATATGTGATCAATCTTGGAGAAAGATCCATGAGCGCTTGAGAAGAATGTATAACCCACTGAGTTTGGATGCAGTGTTCTGTATATGTCTGTTAGGTCTAGCTTGTTTATCACATTGTTCAATTTCTCTGTTTCCTTGTTGATCTTCTATCTAGTTGTTCTATCTAATGATGTGAGTGATGTGTTGAAGTCTCCAACTATTATTGTAGAGATGCCTACTTCTCCCTTCAGTTTTGCCAGAGTTGGCCTCATGTATTTTGGTGTACCCTGGTTAGGTGCATAGATATTTGACTGTTATTTCTTCCTAGTGGATTGTCCCTTTTACTAATATATAATGGCCTTCTGTATCTCTTTTAACTTTTCTGCATTTAAAGTCTGTTTTGTCCAATATTAGTAGAGCTATCTCTGTTTTTTTTTTTTTTTTTTTTTTTTTTTAGTCGGTACCAGGGTACTGGGGATGGAATTCAGGACCTCGTACATGCGAAGCAAGCGTTCAACCACTGAGCTATACCCACTAGGGCCCCTGCTCTTTTTTGGTTTCTGTTTGTATGGAGTATCTTTTTCCAGTCTTCCACTTTCAGCCAATTTGTATCCCTGGGTCTAAGGTGAGTCTTTTGTAGGCTGCATATGGATGGCTCATATTTCTTATCCGTTCTGTCAGCTTATGTCTTTTGACTGGGGAGTTTAATCCATTTACATTCAATGATATTACTATAAATGCATTATTTACTTCCACCATTTTATTCTTTGGTTTTCATATATCATATCTTATTTTCATCTTTTTACTCTTTCTGCTATTCTTGCCTTCTAAGCTGTCCTCCAAGCCTCTCTCTCCTGTCTTTTTCTTTTGGGCTGTAAGGGTCCTTTTAATACTTCCTGTAAAGCAGAGGTTCTGAACAAGGGGTCTGTGAGCTTGAGTTGAAATTCAAAACAACATTATTCTTATTGGGACATGTTGGTGCAGATGTGATATATTTATTAAATAAGACATAGTACAGCGTGGACTTAGTAAGGGGTCCATGGTTTTCACCTGACTGGCAAAGGGGTCCGCGGAACAAAAAAGGTTAAGAACCCCTGCTGTAACGGCTGGTTCTTTTTTATGAACTCTCTTAGTTTCCATTTATTTGTGACTATTTTAAACTCACCATTATATCTGAAGGACAATTTTGCCGGGTAAAGAATTCTCACCTGGCAATTTATCTCTTTTGGTATCCTAATTATATTATACCACTGCCTTCTCGCCTCCATAGTTTGTGATAAGAAATCTGCACTAGGTCTTACTGGACAGGTGTATCTTGTATGTGATGGTTTGTTTCTCCCTTGCTGTTCTGACGATTTTCTCCTTTACTCAGATGTCTGACATCTGAGTAGTATGTGTCTTGGAGTAGGACTATTCAGTTTTATTCTGATTGGGGTACACTTGCTGCACTTCTTGGACATGTAAATTCATTTCTTTCATGAGAGTTGGGAAATTTTCAACTATTATTTCCTCAAATACTCTTCCTGCCCCTTTTCCTTTTTCTCCTCTTCTGGAACTCCCATGCATGTATGTTGTTGTGCTGTGTGTTATCATTCAACACCCTGAGCCCCTGCTAAATTTTTTTCCACTCTTTTCTTTCTCTGTTCTTCTCGCTCTTCAATTTCAGCTGTTCTGTCTTCTGTTATTTCAAGTTGGCTGTTTTATGCCTCTAATGTGTTTTTGATCTCATCTATTCTTTCATTCCCATAAACTGTTATTTTTTTATTCAGATTTTCAAATTCTTCTTTGTTCTTGCCCAGTGTCTTCTTGATGTCCTTTATCTCTTTAGCCATCTTGTCTTTCAACTGTTAATTTGATTTGGGAGATTTGTATGAATCTGTTGATTAGCTGTCTCAAATCCTGTCTCATATGGGGCTTTGATATATTCCTTTGCTTGGGACATTTCTTCCATTTTCTTAGTATGGTTTGTAATTTTTTTCTGATGTCTAGACATCTGATTAGGACGGTTGAGTTTACTCTGATGCTCAATTTCTCTCTCTTGAGTTGAGATTTAGTGGCATGAGGCTGTGTGTTACTGCCATTCTCTGATTCTTGGTTCAACGTATTCTAGGTCTTTAGGATTGTCCCTGTTAGTTGCTCAAATCTAGTCCGTGAACTCAGTAATGGGTTCTAGACCTGTTTCCAAAGACGTTGGGGAAGGAGGCTATAAAGGTCAGAAAATGCCTCTTATTTACTTTTTTTTTTTTAATTTTTTATTCTTTTTGTGTTTTTAGCTTTTTCTCCTACTTTTTTTTTTTTTTTTTTTAAAGATTTTATTTATTTATTCATTTATCCCCCCCTTGCTGCTTGTGCTCGCTGGGTCAGCCAACCACGCCGTGCGGGCGGGCCTGCCTTCACCAGAAGGCCCAGGGAACTGAACCTGGGGCCTCCCACATGGTAAATGGGAGCCCTACTGATTGAGCCACAGCCGCTTCCCTCCTATTTACTTTTGAATTTCCTCACATGCACTTCCTTGGTTCGCCAGCCAGTGGCGCTCCTCAACAGTCCTCAGTTCAAACCTTGGTTGGAGTGTGTTCACTGCAATACCTAATGCAACATTGTGACAGAGGATCTTGCCTCAAGGCTATTCAGAGCCTCACAAATCAAACTTTCTCAGAGGTTGTTCTTCAACCTTTGCCGGCAGCCCTCTCCCTTTTCCTGGGTAGGAGATAAGTCCATTCCCCTCTTCATCCACAACAACCAATCTTGGTCAGTAGGAAAGGTGATTGAGAGGACTGGATCTCTTTAGTCCTGTGCTAGCTCCCAGGGCAAACGATGGCATAGTCCTACCTGACCTGCAAGGGCTCACGGAACACAGCGAATTTGGTGGCCAAAAACTGAATCAGCCTTAGGCAGCATCCCTCTCTCTCCCATTTCCTGGGGAGATGGATCCCTGTGGCTCCAGCTGGAGAATTCAAAGCTATCTCCTCCAAGGGTGGGGGAAGGGCAACAGCAGCTGCAGCTGCAGCTTCTACTCAGTCTTTCCATCAAGATTCTTTTCCTGTGCCCCTCTCTCAGCTGGGTAGTGTCCACCCTTCCCCTGATGTCCTAAACCCTAGAACATTTCTTTCCAGGTCATTGCTGCCTGTCATTTAGGTATTTTTCTGGGAGAGAAGTGAGTCCTGTGTCTCTCTAATCTGCCATCTTCCCGGAAGTCCCCAGTAATCCCTTTTTTATTTAATTGTTTTAGTACTTGTCAGCATCCCACACTGTTTTAACTAGCCTTGAAAACAAGATCAGGGTAGAGAAGAAGTGAAAGGAGATTCAAATGGAACTGATGGCTTCTCCATCATGGCTTCCACTCTCATGCTCTCTGTTCCTTCCTCTGTCCTTCCCATTTTGTCCATTTCACTGTTTTCACTCCCTCCTCTTCCCTTTGTCTATTTCTCATTGTCTACCTTTTCTCTCTCTCCCTCTGTCCCTTTGCTCCCTCTGTCTCTCACTCATCTCCCTCTCTGCCTTTCCCATTCCCTCTCTCCTTTTATGCTGTCTCTTTTCGACTCCACTTTTCTCTGCCTTTCACTCTCTTCCTGCCTCCACCTTCCTGTTTTCTTACTCATGGTCTCCATTTCTCTCTATGTCTTGCCCACTCTCTCTCTCTCTCTCTCTCCATGTTTTATGTCTCTTTTTTGAAACCTTCCCCCCTCCACCTCTGCCCTACCTCCCTGCCCTTCTCTCTCCACTTTCTCCCCTTTTCCCCTCTCCCAGCAATTACCAGGTCTGGCTGGGCAGACACAACCTGTTTGAAGACAAGACCACGGCCCAGTTCTTCTTGGTCAGCAAGAGCTTCCCTCACCCGCTCTTCAACTTGAGCCTCCTGAATAGCCACAGCTGCCTCCCAGGGGAGGACTACAGCCACGACCTCATGCTGCTCCACCTGGAGGAGCCGGCCATAATCACCGACACCGTGAAGGTCATAGACCTGCCCACCCAGGAACCCGAGTTGGGAAGCTCCTGCCTGGCCTCGGGCTGGGGCAGCATCACACCGGAGCAGTTCTCATACCCAGACGAACTGCACTGTGTGGACATGGAACTCCTGCCCAACGACGTGTGTGCCAGGGCCCACGACCAGAAGGTGACGGATTTCATGCTGTGTGCGGGCCACCTGGATGGCGGCAAGGACACCTGCGTGGGTGACTCGGGGGGCCCACTGGTGTGCGATGGCATGCTTCAAGGCATCACATCATGGGGCCACGTCCCCTGCGGCAGCCCCCAAAAGCCGGCCGTCTGCACCAAGCTGACCCCGCACCTGGAGTGGATCTACGAAACCATGGAGGCTAACCCCTGAGGGCCGGCTCCCCACCCCAGTAAAACTGAATGCGCATCCAAAAAAATAAATAAAACAAAACAAACAAACAAACAAACAAAAAAATGGAACTGATGTTGGATTGTGCAGAATACCACTCAATTTAAAGGACAGAGGATTTTAAACTCACTCTGGTTGGTCTTCCTGTGCTTCCTTTGGTTCTTTGGGTTAGGAGTCTTCACTAATGTATATTAAAGTATTTGGGATAAAATGTCAAACTACCTACAACTTCCTTTCAAAAGATTTGGCAAAAACTAATCTGTCTACCACCCTATCTACCTACCTATCTACATAGATACAGATTTCTATATGCATATACAGATACATATGTAGAGAGAGCAAGATAAAGAGAAATTATATGTATTTATGGATAGATATGTTTATCTAGAAATAGATATACATAGAGAAATTATATAGCTGTTATTTAGGTAATTAGCTATTCAAATAGTTAGGTAATATATAGAGATACAAGGTAAAGCAGATGTGGCTAAATGCAACTACTGGTGAATATAGGAAAAGATACCACTCTTTCAAATTTTCTGAGGTATGAAAATTTTCAAATTAAAAAGGTGTAAAATCTTTGTTTTTAAGAGGCTTTTCAGACCCTACTCTCTATCTAACCCCTGGTTAGAAGTCTTTATGGTGAGTAACAACTTCTATCACCCACTTCTGTCCCTCTGGGGGTTAACTCAGGGCCCTGGTACAGTCCACTCTGCACTATGGCTTAGGTAGGCAGATAGTTTTATGACCTCTTTTCCTTGTGGTATGTCATATTTCTGTAAGACAGAGGCTCATTTTGTTTTGGTGTGTGAACTGTAGGCAAGTAAGGTGATATACTGGCCACCTACATGTTGCGAGGAGTTGAACACTCATGGAACCTCATGGTCTTAGTAGATAGGTGAGGTCTAGGTCATCAGATGCCAAAATCCTCTCAAAAAACATTAAGGGGAAGCGGCTGTGGCTCAATCAGTGGGGCTCCCGTTTACCATATGGGAGGCCCTGGGTTCGGTTCCCGGGGCCTCCTGGTGAAGGCAGGCCTGCCCGCACGGCGTGGTTAGCTGACCCAGCGAGCACAAGCAGCAAGGGGGGGATAAATTAATAAATAAAATAAAATCTTTAAAAAAAAAAAAAAAAAAAAAAAAACATTAAGAGCATGAGATGGGACCCCTGGAGAGAAAGATAAAATTGGACTTTCCCAATCCTCCTACCTACCCCCCACCCCCAAAAACTTTTTGCCATTCTGGGTAAGGGCCCTAACTGAGTAATGTGAGAGGAGGGCTGCTGTGGTATTGGGAAGAGACTGAGTTAAGAAGGGATTAGAAAAGATAGAGCAATAGACACAGCCTACATAAGCTTGAGAATCAAGTTTATTCCTTTGTGCTAATTCCATAATAACATAGTACATTATCAGAATTTCCAAAAATTTTTCCAGCCTAACTTGTCCCTCAAATTACTTAGAAAATGTTGAAAGGGCATATTATTGGTATTTAAGGAGTTGTAATAATCTGCAGCTCTTAAAACCTCTGTCCATCTCAAAGGGTGGGTTCCAACAAGCCCATGAGTTTCTCTCACCAGAAACCATCAGCTAAATGGTGGCAAGAAGTAAATGTATGTATAATTATGACTGGGAAGACCTTTTTGCCCTTTAAAGGTATGAGAAGCTGACTTTTCTGTTTACAAAATCATAATCATAATAGCTAACATATATTGAATACTTTCACAGGCTAGGAGCTATTGTTTTAAATTATTTATCTCATAATAACCCTATGAGATAGTTACTATTATTAATACCATGTTACAAAATGGGGGAAATAAGAGAGGAAGAGATTAAGTAACTTGAGTAAGACCTCATTGCTAATAAGGAGAGAGCCAGGATTCAGATTCAAACCCAGACACTCTGAACATAATTGTGTCTATAACCAAGAGGTTTCCTGGCTCTCTCTGAGAAAAATTTCAAAGTGACAAGCATGACAGCAATGACCTACAGGGTTTTTTAACCATTTTTCAAGCATATCCTTTACTCTCCTTTGGAAGACTGACAATGCCCCATTTTTCCTTAGCTCCTTTTGGAAGGTGAAGTGGAAAGGAAAAGAATGACACAACTGTTACTACAAAAATTTAACCGGAGCCAATATGAGTGTTTACTATGTGCCAGATATTGCTTGTACTAAACACTTGATATGCATTATGTCATGTCAGCTTCTGGCCAACTCCGCAAATTATACTATCCCATTTTATAAACAAGGAAGCAGAGGCTCTTGTTCAAAGCCACAGAGTTTGTAAGTGGTGAAGCAATCTCTGACTTCAGAACCAAGCTCTTTAACACCAAGTTATACTGCCTACCTTGAACAACTTGAGGACAGAATCTATTTACCAGGGAATTATCCAGCAACTGGCACAGAGGTAAATACAGAGTAAGTGCTTCTCAAAGCACTGGAGACTGTAGAAGACGTGGGAGATTTGGGAGGGCTACCTTTCCTCTCCCATGTGTCATGGCAGAGTCACAAATATGCATGCCATAGACTAAAAAGTGACATAAAACACAAGCTTTGTAGTTGATCAACATGAAATATAACTCTCCCAGAGAAATCTCAGGGCAGACACATGGAATGTATCCCAGGCTTACCTGTCCCCGCATGACAGCAATCTGCTTATGGAACTGTCCCCTGTCAAAACCAGGATCTTTCTGCAAAAGAAGGGCAGATGAAGATAAAACCTGTACAGATCCTTCAGAAGAACCCATTTTCTCCCCCAATTATAAAATTTCCAATAAAGAAAATCTACATGGAGTTTATGAGGGTTGGTGACATCAACTACCACCACAGCTCTCCATTTTACAGATGCGGAAACAAAACACAAAGAACTATCTTGTCCTGAGTCTATTTTCAGCTCTACAGTACTCCAGGCTGCTAGTGCTCCATTTGAAAATAAAAGCACTGCAAATACACTGCAGCCACATGATAGGTAGGATACACACCAGTGTGATTCATCAGAGCTGCCAATTTCTTTCAAACCAATACAAACTAAAGTCTGCTGTCCACATGCGGGACTATTGCCATTGGCTAACTCAAGTCAAGAGGGTTTTAGCCATTCCCTCTTGGCTTATATCAGGACCAATTAGAAATACCATTAGGAATTCCTTCTTCTATATGGCAGTTAAGACTGGGTTCCCAGTGCTAACCTTGAAAAGTTCATACAGGTCCTCTTCCAAGTCCTTGACGAAGTTAGGGTCCGATATCTTTGGAAGAATCAGATCTTTGATCTCCTGAGAGAATGGGACTTTTGCTTGGGGCAACCAGGCCCAGTAAAAAGGATCTGAAAAGAGGAAAGGCCAAGCAAAGCTGGTGTTGAAAAAGTCCCTGCCCATCTGTTTCCTCTGCTTATCAGAGCACTGCAAGACAGAACCCCTCTTCTCTGATGTACACAGAATAGAAAACTTATAAGGGTTGGTAACCCTAAAAGTTATAAAAGTTACTCAGGTAGTAAGTAGAGGAACCAGGACTCAAACCCAGGTGTGCCTAATCCCAGAGCCTGTGCTCTTTCCCAGACAGTACATGACCTTCTAAGATGCAAACCTATCTAGAAGCAATTATCTGCCAATGAGACATTGAGTTGGTTCTTCTTTAAAGATAGACAAGTGCTGCAAAAGGGGTCAGTGACCCCCCTCTTGTATTTCTACCCAAAAGTTTCTCAGTTATAATGAGGCAGGGGCTGGCTTCCAAGATGTCAGCAAAGAAGAACAGTGACTGCAGCTTTTATTTAGAGAAACAAATAGGACAAATTAAAAGCTAGTCCTCTGAAAGAATAAGAAGAATGGAAAGTGGAGATGAGATAGCACAACTTTATGCTTCTGATGGGAACAATAGAAGGTAAAAATTATAATAGCTTACATTATGGAGTAGTTGCCATATGTCAGCCATTGTGTTAATCTGCATTGTTTCATTAATTCTTAGAACAATCCTACGACAGAGGTACTATTATCTCCATTGCACAGATGAAGAAACTGGGACGAAGCAAGAGAAAAGCCAGACCACAGAGGTCTTGAGACTTACATGCCCTCCAGGAGTCAGGATGCTTCAGTGGGAAAGCCAGCCCATTGTCTATGGCAGCCACTTTGATAACAGGCTCCTTTACTACTACCCAGTCTGTGTCCTAAAAAGTAAGGAAATACTAATTATTTAGGGATCCTTCATGCCTCAGGCCCTTTAAAGAAAAAAAGCATCCCATTTCATCCCCCTCAGACATCATCCTTATTCAACTTATTTTGAGCTAGCGTCTGAACTGCTTTCTATATTGTTACCTAAACTTAGTACATTTATAGCACCTCTGACCTGGCTTGTTCAAGGTTCTGAGTCTTTTTCTCATCTTAGAAAAGATATACTTCCCCAGGAGTTGCCACAGCCCTTGGTAAGAAGAGAAATGGCAATAAGAGATAACTACAAGACATTACTTCTAGGGAAAAGCAATGAGAATCCTGAAAGCATGAAAAGAAGAAAAGCCAATGTCAGCTGACCAAGGTCCTTTTGTGTGGAACTGTCTCAGATGCCATTTCACTGATGATGACCATATTTTCCAGTAAGATAACAATCAGGGAAGATAAGAGTTGGCTGCTCTCACAAGGGATTCTGTTCCCCTACTTCAGTAATACATGAAAAGGGAAGGCACAGGAGCTGAATGCAAACAAGTGGAGCATATCACCTGTGACAGCCCATATCAGGAACTCTCATGACTTTACCTGGATCTATGCTTTGGGTTCACTGGTGCCATCACAGGAACACAAACTGTGGTTCCAGGACACCTTCAATAAAATCCCCCAGGATACCATATTAAAAATGTGGAATCCTGAGTTTCACTCCAGATCTGATAGATCAATCTCTGGGGAAAAGGCCTGGGGAGACTGCACTATTTTTAATAAGCTATTCAGGCAATTTTGATGCACGAAATTTGAGAGCCACTACTAGAGAAGGAAGTAAAAATAAAAATACTATGAAAAATAAAAATCAAACTCACTGTCCTTCTCCTGGAAGCCTTCCCACTAATTTAAAAATAAAACGTGAAGACCAAGCAGGGATGCAGAAATGAATAATGGACGAATGAGAGTGTAAAATAAGTTACAGGAGCAGCTTTTTCTAAACTGATATTCTGCAGAATTGTGTTTTGTCATGAGAAAAATGTTCCAACTTTCTAAAAAAGTTTAGAAATCACTGGGCCAAAGTTAAAAAGGTTCATTTAATGTTGTGCTTCTCAAACCTTTATTTTTTTTTTTTATTTTTTTTTTTTAAAGATTATTTATTTATTTATTCATTTATCCCCCCCTTGCTGCTCGTGCTCGCTGGGTCAGCTAACCACGCCATGCGGGCGGGCTTGCCTTCACCAGGAGGCCCCGGGAACCGAACCTGGGGCCTCCCATATGGTAAACGGGAGCCCCACTGATTGAGCCACAGCCGCTTCCCCTTCTCAAACCTTTATTACGCTACTGTACAATATGTAACTCTAAGAAAGGGATATAGAATATAATATGTCCCAAACTTAAATGACCTTTTCTTTATGCTATATCTATTAATATCATTCAGAAAGATATTCCTTAAACCACAGAGACAAACATTATACCAAATATTAACCTTTCTATCAAATTTTTTTTTTTAAATATGTATAGCTGATGTTTATTTGAAACTACTTTTGAAGACTGACTTATTTTCTTTCCACAGAAAATCTTATTCTAGTCGTTTTGAAGGCCATTCTTTGCAGTAACTGGTGTCAAAGTTAATGAAGGTGGAAATTCAGGTGGTCTGTGTCATCTTCCCGTTTGTCAGTCTGTGATCACTTCTAGATCCTATAATCTTTTTTTTTCTTTAACTTTATTTTGTACATTTAATAATTGAAAACATAAACAATTAAAAACTAAAAAGTAAACACAGATGAATAAATATATACATTTCTCAATTAAATGTAATGGATACATGTAAATTTTTCTTTTTTTTTATCAAACAATATATTACATAATATATTTGGTTCATAGTAATGCA
The DNA here is from genome assembly GCA_026826555.1 of Tolypeutes matacus. Taxonomy (NCBI): domain Eukaryota; kingdom Metazoa; phylum Chordata; class Mammalia; order Cingulata; family Chlamyphoridae; genus Tolypeutes; species Tolypeutes matacus. Next base: position 2,868,269 of record JAKSZT010000380.1, on the reverse strand, counting down.
TTCATACAGTATTTGTCCTTTTGTGTCTGGCTTGCTTCACTCAACATAATGTCCTCCAGGTTCATCCATGTTGCCATATGCTTTATGATTTCATTTCTTCTTACAGCTGTATAATATTCCATTGTGTGAATAGACCACAGTTTGTTTATCCATTCATCTGTTGATGGACACCTGGGTTGTTTCCAACTTTTGGCAATGGTGAATAATGTGGCTATGAACGTCGGTGTGCAGATGTCTGTTCGTGTCACTGCTCTCAGTTCTTCTGGGTATATACCCAGTAGTGGTATTGCTGGGTCACATGACAAGTCTATGTACAACTTCTTTAGGAACTGCCAAACAGTCCTCCACAGTGGTTGTACCATCCTGCATTCCCACCAACAGTGAAGAAGCGTTCTTATCTCTCCACATCCTCTCCAACACTTGTAGTTCTCTGTCTTTTTAATAGTAGCCATTCTTTTTTTTTTTTTTAAGATTTTATTTATTTATTCATTTACCCCCCCCTTGCTGCTTGTGATCGCTGGGTCAGCTCACCACGCCGTGCGGGCGGGCTTGCCTTCACCAGGAGGCCCCGGGAACCGAACCCTGGGCCTCCCATATGGTAAACGGGAGCCCTACTGATTGAGCCACAGCCGCTTCCCATAATAGTAGCCATTCTGATAGGTGTGAAATGATATCTCATTGTAGTTTTGATTTGCATTTCCCTTATCATGAGTGATGTTGAGCATTTCTTCATGTGTATTTTTGCCATTTGTATTTCTTCTTTGGAGAAATGTCTATTCAAGTCTTTGGCCCATTTTTTAATTGGGTCATTTGTCTTTTTATTGTTGAGTTGTAACATCTCTTTATATATCCTGGATATTAAACCCTTATCAGATATGTGATTTCCAAATATTTTTTCCCATAGAGTTGGCTGCCTTTTCACCCTTCTGACAAAGTCCTGTGAGGTGCAAAAGTGTTTAATTTTGAGGAGGTCCCATTTATCTACTTTTTCTTTTGTTGCACATGCTATGTGTGCGAGGTCCAAGAAACCACCACCTACTACAAGGTCTTGAAGATATTTCCCTACATTTTCTTCTAGTAGTTTTATGGTCCTGCCTTTTATATTTAGATCTTTGATCCATTTTGAGTTGATTCTTGTATAGGGGGTGAGATAGGGGTCCTCTTTCATTCTTTTGGTTATAGATATCCAGTTCTCCCAACACCATTTGTTGAAGAGACTGTTTTTTCCCATCAGCGTGGGCTTGGTAGGTTTGTCAAAAACCAGTTGACTGTATAGGTGAGGGTTTATTTCTGGATTCTCAATTCTATTCCACTGATTGATATGTCTGTCTTTATGCCAGTACCATGCTGTTTTGACCACTGTAGCTTTGTAATATGTTTCAAGGTCAGGCAGTGAAATTCCGCCCACCTTGCTCTTCTTTTTTAGAATACTTTTGGCTATTTGGGTGCACTTACCCTTCCAGATGAATTTGGTAATTGCCTTCTCTAATTCTGTAAATTAAGCTGTTGGGACTTTGATTGGTATTGCATTGAATCTATAAATCAGTTTGGGCAAGATTGACATCTTCACGATATTTATTCTTCCAATCCATGAACACGGAATGTCTTTCCATTTGTTTACGTCTTTTTAAATTTCTTTTAGCATTGTTTTGTAGTTTTCTGCATATAGGTCTGGTAATTCCTTGGTTAAATTAACTCCTAGGTATTTGAGTCTTTTTGTTGCTATTGAAAATGGAATTTTCCTCCTGATTTCCTCCTTAGATTGTTCAGTACTAGTGTACAAAAACATTACTGATTTTTTGCGTGTTGATCTTATATCCTGCCACTTTGCTGAACTCATTTATTAGTTCAAGTAGCTTTTTTGTGGATACTTCAGGATTTTCTAAATACAGGATCATGTCATCCGCAAACAGTCAGAGTTTTACTTCCTCTTTTCCTATTTGGACGCCTTTAATTTTTTTGTCTTGTCTAATTGCCCTCGCTAGAACTTCTAGTACAATGTTAAATAACAATGGTGACAGTGGGCATCCTTGTCTTGTTCCTGATCTTAGGGGGAAAACTTTCAACCTTTCCCATTGAGTATGATGTTGGCTGTGGGTTTTTCATATATGCCTTTTATCATATTGAGGAATTTTCCTTTTATTCCTATCTTTTGAAGTATTTTTATCAAAAAAGGATGTTGGATTTTGTTGAATGCCTTTTCTGCATCTATTGAGATGATCATGTGTTTTTTTTCCTTCAATTTGTTAATGTGGTGTATTACATTGGTTGATTTTCTTATGCTGAACCAGCCTTGCATGCCAGGAATAAATCCCACTTGGTCGTGATGTATAAGTCTTTTGATATGCTGTTGGATTCGATTTGCAAGTATTTTGTTGAGAATTTTTGCATCTATGTTCATGAGAGAGATTGGTCTGTAATTTTCTTTTCTTGTGGAATCTTTATCTGGCTTTGGTATTAGGGTGATGTTGGCTTCATAAAATGTGTTGGGTAATTTTCCCTCCTCTTTAATTTTTTGGAAGAGTTTAAACAGGATTGGTGTTAATTCTTTTAGAAATGCTTGGTAGAACTCACCTGTGAAGCCATCTGGTCCTGGACTTTTCCTTGCTGGGAGATTTTTGATGACGGATTCAATCTCCTTAATTGTGATTGGTTTGTTAAGTTCTTGTATTTCTTGTTGTGTCAGTGTAGGTTGGTTATGAGTTTCTAGAAATTTGTCCATTTCATCCAGGTTGTCTAGTTTGTTGGCATATAGCTTCTCATAATATCCTCTTATGATTCTTTTTATTTCTGTGAGGTCATTTGTAATTTCCCCCCCTTTCTTTCATTTCTGATTGTATTTATTTGCATCTTCTCTCTTTTTTTCTTTGTTAGTCTAGCAAGGGGTTTGTCAATTTTATTGATCTTCTCAAAGAACCAGCTTTTGGTTTTGATTTTCTCTATTGCTTTTCTGTTCTCATTTTCATTTATTTCTGCTCGAATCTTTATTATTTCTTTCCTTCTTTTTGCTTTGGGATTGGTTTGCTGTTCTTTTTCTAGTTTCTCAAGTTGTTCAATTAAATCTTTGAGTTTAGCTCTTTCTTGTTTTTTAATATAGGCATTTAGGGCTATAAATTTCCCTCTCAAGACTGCCTTCCCTGTATCCCATAAGTTTTGATACGTTGTGTTCTCATTTTCATTTGTCTCAATATATTTACTGATTTCACTTGCAATTTCTTCTTTGACCCACCGAATATTTAGGAGTGTGTTGTTCAGTCTCCACACATTTGCACATTTCCTTTTTTCCTGTCTGTTATTGATTTCTAGTTTCATTCCATTATGATCTGAGAAGGTGCTTTGTATAATTTCAATCTTTTTATATTTATTGAGAGCTGTATTGTGACCTAACATGTGGTCTATCCTGGAGAGAGATCCATGGGCACTTGAGAAGAATGTATAACCCGCTGAGTTTGGATGCAGTGTTCTGCATATGTCTGTTAGGTCTAACTTGTTTATCATATTGTTCAAGTTCTCTGTTTCCTTGTTGATCTTCTGTCTAGTTGTTCTATCTAATGATGTGAGAGGGGTGTTGAAGTCTCCGACGATTATTGTAGAAATGTCTATTTCTCCCTTCAGTTTTGCCAGAGTTTGTCTCATATATTTTAGGGCACCCTGGTTAGGTGCGTAGATATTTATGACTGTTATATCTTCCTGGAGGATCGTCCCTTTTATTAATATATAATGGCCTTCCGCATCTCTTATCACTTTTTTGCATTTGAAGTCTGTTTTGTCTGATATTAGTATAGCTACCCCTGCTCTTTTCTGTTTACTATTCGCGTGGAGTATCTTTTTCCAACCTTTTACTTTCCGCTGGCTTGTATACTTGGGTCTGAGGTGAGTTTCCTGTAAGCAGCATATGGATGGCTCATGTTTTTTTATCCATTCTGTCAGCCTGTATCTTTTGATTGGGGAATTTAATCCATTCACATTCAATGATATTACTGAAAATGCACTATTTATTCTTCGGTTTTATTCTTCGGTTTTCATATGTCATCTTATTTTTGCCTCTTTTTACTCTTTTGGTTATCCTTTCTGCTTTTCTCTTTTCTATACTCTCCTCCAAGCCTCTCTCTCCAGTCTTTTTCTTTCAGGTTCTAAGGCTTCCTTTAATATTTCCTGCAAAGGTGGATTCTTTTTTGCAAACTCTCTTAGTTTCTGTTTGTTTGTGAATACTTTATATTCACCTGCATATTTGAAGGACAGTTTTGCTGGATAAAGAATTCTCGGGCGGGAAGCGGCTGTGGCTCAATCAGTAGGGCTCCCGTTTACCATATGGGAGGCCCCGGGTTCGGTTCCCGGGGCCTCCTGGTGAAGGCAAGCCTGCCCGCACGGCGTGGTTGGCTGACCCGGCGAGCACAAGCAGCAAGGGGGGGATAATTGAATAAATACATAAAATCTTTTAAAAAAAAAAAAGAATTCTCGGCTGGCAGTTTTTCTCTTTCAGTTTCCTAATTGTATCATACCACTGTCTTCTCGCCTCCATGGTTTCTGAAGAGAAATCTGCACTAAGTCTTACTGGACGTCCTTTGTACATGATCGTTTGCTTCTCTCTTGCTGCTCTGAGAATTTTCTCTTTATCTTTTACATTTGACATTCTGAATAATATGTGTCTTGGCGTAGGTCTATTTGGATTTATTCTTATTGGGGTACGGTGTGCTTCTTGGACATGTAAGTTCATTTCTTTTGTGAGAGTTGGGAAATTTTCAGCTATTATTTCCTCAAATACTCTTTCTGCCCCTTTTCCTTTCTCTTCTCCTTCTGGAACTCCCATGACACGTATGTTCTTGCGTTTTGTGTTGTCATTCAACTCTCTGAGCCCCTGCTCAATTTTTTTCCATTCTTTTTTCTCTGTGTTCTTTTCTCTCTTCAATTTTAACTGCTCTGTCTTCAGTATCACTTATTCTTTCTTCTATCATTTCGAGTCTGCTGTTGTGTGCTTCAGATGTATTTTTTAGGGGGTCGGATGTGGCTCAACTGGTTGGGCGTCCGTCTCCCATATGGAGGGACCTGGGTTCGATCCCCAGGACCTCCCGGTAAAAAAAAAAAAAAAAAAAAAAAAAATCAGATGTATTTTTTACTTCACCTATTGTGTCTTTCATTCCCATGAACTCCATTACTTTTCTGTTGAGGGTTTCAAATTCTTCTTTGCGTTCGTTCAATGACTTCTTGATGTCATTGATCTCTTCAACTATATTCTCTTTCATCTCCTTAATTTGATTTTGGAAATTTGTGCTCATCTCACTGATTAGTTCTCTCAAATTCTGCATCTCTTCTGGGACTTTGCTGTATTCCTTTTCTTGGGCCATGTCTTCTATTTTCTTAGTATGGCTCATAATCTTTTGCTGGTGCTTAGGCATCTGGTTAGTTTGTATTTTACTTACATGCTCTATCTCTTTCTCTTTTATGGGGTTTTAGTGGCAGGAGGCTGTGAGTTACCACAGCTCTTTGATTTTTGGCTCAACCTTGATTGTTAGGATTGTTCTGCTGGTTGCTCAAAACTGGGCACTGGACCCAGTAATTGGTTGTAGAGTCGTTTCCTAGGGCCTTGGGCAGGGAGGCTACAGAAGCCAGGAAAAGCCTCTCTTACTTATTAATTTTCTTATGTGCACTTCCTTGGTCTGCCAGGAGATGGCGCTTGTTGGCAGCTCTCAATTCAATGCCTGCCTTTCTATCAATTTTAAACACATATATTATCCTTGTTCTTTTGAACTTATGTGACATAAGTGGCCATTTTGTGCTTCCATTTTTTGCAGATACCCTCCTCGCCCCCTTCTTCAAGATATAGATCAACTTCTTACCCGCGAGCTAGAACTATCCATTGGACAGTCATATTTAATCAGCCAGTTGTCATTTCCTCGATCTGTGAACAGAAATATAAAGTTAGTACAGAAAATTGGGATGACTTCTACTTCCAGTAATAGTGGACTAAGTATTTTGGATGCTCGGGCCAACCCTTCTACTCAGAACTACAAAAGCTTGATAAAAATATTTTAAAATCTCTTGAAGATGGAGATTTTAACAAGATCTTGAAGAATTAAGTGTCAAGATCTGGAGAAGGAAATCCAGAGAGGAAAACCTGACATTTGTGGCTTCTTTCCCTCCTACATCACCTGCTGATTTGGGAAGAGGTAGGTAGTTAAGAGGCTGAGAGGTGGAAAGAGAGAAAAAAAAAAAAAGTAATCCAGTGCCTGATAAGCAGGAGGAGACCCTGGAAAACCATCCGTGCTTTGGGTTGAGACCTGAAGGGCTATACCCTAGAAGACAAACCAGCTTCCCTTCAATAACATGAAATTAGATTAGAGCAGGGGTTCTAAACCATTTTTGTTCCACGTACCCCTATGCCAGTCAGGTGAAAACCACGGACCCCTTACTAAGTCTACACTATACTGTGTATTATTTAATAAATATATCACACCCACACCAACACGTCCCCACAAGAATAATGTTTTCTTTGAATTTCAATTCAAGCTCAAGGACCCCTAGTTTAAAAACCCCTGGATTAGAGTGATCCTGAATTGCTAAATTCCACAGCTGTTTCTTGCCAAAAGCAAACATCTTCCTCCACACGGGATTTATATCAGCATCCTAGGTGTCCAAATATTTCTACAATTTCTGATATATAGTATGTGATACTCAAAAATAACAAGACACACAAAGAGACAAGATGACATGAATTTTCAAAAAAACTATTTCATATACATTTGAAGTTTTCCACAATAAAAATAAGTTTTAATTTTTTTTTCAAAAGAGAGAGAGAAATAAACAATAGAAAATTAAAGCAAACCTACAAGTCGCCAAAAATGGAAATATCTGATACAGACTTTAAGGCATTCAAGAAGATAAAATTTTTAATATATTCAAGATGATAAAAGGCAATATTTTAAGAATCAGCAGAAAACAGGAATATATATAAAAAAATCAAACAGAAATTCTAGAACTGAAAAAGACAACAACCAAAATTAAGACCTTAACAATTATGTTTAACAGTAGATCATGCTGAAGAGAGTAGTGGTGGTTTGGAAGACAGGTGAGAAGAAAATAGTCAATGAAGCACACAGGGGAAAGGAAAAAAAAAAAAAAAGGATGTATGCATTGATAACATATCTAACATACATGTAATTGGAATCCTAGATGGAGAGGAGAGGAAAATGAGACAGAAGTAATATCTGAAGAGATAATAGCTGAGAATATCCCCACACTGACAAAAGGTATCAAACTACAGATTCAAGGAGCCCTGTGAATTCCTAATAAGATAAATACAAATAAAACTATACATAGGCATATCATAATAAAACTGTTGAAAACCAAAGACAGGGAAAATATTTAAAAGGAGCCAGAGAAAAAGTGAGATTACCTTTAAAGAAGCAACAATAATACTGACAACTGATTTCTCAACAGAAACCACAGAAGCAAGAAGTCAATGAAATGCTTTCTTTTCAAACTTCTGAATAAAATAATTGCCAACCCCAAATTCAATACCCAGCAAAAATATCCTTCAAAAATAAAGACATTTTCAGAAAAACAAAAACAGAATTCATCACCAGCAAACCAGTACTAAAATATTCTCCAAGTCAAAGGAAAAGGATCTTAAATAGAATGGTGGAGGGGACGGATGTGGCTCAAATGGTTGGGTGTCTGTCTCCCACATGGAGGGATCTGGGTTCAATCCCTGGGACCTCCCGGTAAAAAAAAAAAAAAGAATGGTGGAGATGTAAAACGCATAACAAACAAAAAAATGGGTAAATATATTAGTAAATCCAAATAAATATTATTAATTTTGCTTAGATGTGATGGTGGCATAACATTTTCTTAAGAGTTTTTATTTTGTTAGGGATTTATACTAAAATAATTATGAATGAACTTATATCATATCTTGGATTTGCTTTAAAATAAAAGAACAAGGTAAGTAAAAGGAGGTATGAATGGAACAGGACTGGCTGTGGATTGATGGTTGTTGGGGATGGGATGACAAGTACATGCAGGTTCATTATTCTGCTTGTTTGTATATGTTCAAAATTCTCCATAATAAAAATTTTATTAATAACAGTAATAATAACAATAGTGACAATATTGTCTTGTGGAATTATATATATGTATATATACACACATAATATATGCATATGTACAGATATATCTATAAAATTTAAACATATGAAATCAATAGTATAAAAGTCTACATGGGAAGCGGCTGTGGCTCAATCAGTGGGGCTCCCGTTTGCCATGTGGGAGGCCCCGGGTTCGATTCCCGGGGCCTCCTGGTGGGGGCGGGCCCGCCCACACGGCGTGGTTAGCTGACCCAGCGAGCACAGGCAGCAAGGGGGGGATAAATGAATAAATAAATAAAATCTTTAAAAAAAAAAAAAAAGTCTACAGAGGGGGAAGTGGCTGTGGCTCAAGCAATTGAGCTCCCAATCACGATATGGAGGACATGGGTTCAATCCCCAGGACCTCCTGGTTAAAAAAAAAAAAAAAGGCATCTCAGACTGGTGCAGACCCCTGTGCGGCGCAGAGAGGCTCACCAAAAAGACCATGACTCAACCAGGTAGGGAAAAAAAAAAAAAAAAGTTTACAGAGGAGTAAATGGAGATAAGTGTTTTTAAGGTTTTGCACTGTCTGAGAAAATAGTAAAAGTACCAAGTAGTATTAGATTTCAGGAAATCAAAGATTCATCATCTTTAGTGTAAGACAAAAGACAAAAAGTATACAACTTCTAAACTAGTAGAGGAGGGAATGAAATAAGTTTTTTAAATAATTCAAAAGAAGGCAAGAAAGGAGAAATGAAAAGACCATAGAGAGAAGTGGGAAAAAGAATATAAAAAAAGGCAGAAAACAAAACAAAGAAAGCAAATAGTAATGTGGGAGATGAAAATCCAAATATATAATTCCATTAAAGATAAATGAATTCATGCTCTAATTAAAATATAACAAATGTAAAAGAAAACAAACAAACAAAACAACAACAACAACAAAAATACAATAATTGTCCTACTAGATAAGTAAAAGAAAACTCAATTATTTCCTGCTTCAGGTAATGTATCTAAAAGTGTAACAATGCAGAAAGGTTAAAAGCATTAATAAAAGAATAGAAAAAAGACATACAACACAAAAACTAAAAGGAAGCCGATACACCTAGATTAATATCAGACAAAGTAGACTTTGAAACAAAATGCTGGGAGGCAGCTGTGGCTCAATTGGTTGGGCTCCTGTTTACCATATGGGAAGCCCCAGGTTCGATTCCTGGGTCCTCCTGGTGAAGGCAAGCCGGCCCACGTGGCACAGTGAGCTGGCGCAGCAAAATGATGCAACAGAAGGAGACAGGGCAGACACAGAAAAAAAAAAAAGCAGAGCAAGTGAACACAGCGAGCACAAGCAGTTGGGGGGGGCGGGAATAAAAAAAAAAAAAAAAAGATAAAAGAAAATGTATTACAAGAGATAAAGACCACTTCATAATGTTAAAAGGTATAACTTACCAGGAAGATATAACAATTCCAAATTTGTATGTGACTAATATAGCCACAAAATATGAAAAGAGAAATATCACAAAGCCACATTCATGATGGGAAGTGGTAATATACTTCCTTCAGAATGACAATCAGAAAAAAAAAAAAATAGAGAAGATTTGAACAATACAATTAACAAACAATCTATCGACAAGTGAATGCTGAACCCAATAACTGGAAAATATACATTCCTTTCAAGCAACTACAAAACATTCATAAAAATTGATTATAGGATAAGCCATAAAACAAGTCTCAATAAACTTCAAAGGAGTGTAATAATACAGAGTATGTTCTTTAACCACAGTGATTTAGCTAGAAATTAAAAGAAAAAAAACAGAAAATTCCTATCTGCATACAAATATTCTCCTACTCTCTATGCATTGCTATGGAGTGTACACCAGGACACACTGTTATATGAAAAAAGCAAAGTGCAGAGCAGTGTGTACACAATGCTGCTGTCAATGGAGGGGAGGAATTGCAAAATATAATGTATTTGCTTATAATAATTTTTAATGGAAGGATAGCACAAATGCTAATAAAAATGGTTACCTATGGGCAAGAAGTATAAAACAGTTTGAAGGAAACAGGGATGGAAGCTAAATTTCTCAAAGTGTAGCCTGTTTTATAGTTTTGACTACGGAATTTAAATGTTTTACATAATTATGAACCAAATTATATTTAAATGTGAAAAATCAATTCCTAAAAATCCAAAACAAAAAGAAACTAATGAAACAAACTATATACCAAATTAGTGACAACTACAAATAAATATTTTAAATGATTTGAAAATACTGTGATTTTTGAATATACATCCCTAATAGAACATATCATAACGACAAAAATAATTACAGAGAAATCTTCAACTGTATTCAGTAATCATATTGTTAGCAGTAATATTGGTATTTTGAAACTATTATAAATATTTTGTTGAATAAAGAAAAGCATTACCTTAATGTTGTTAGGAAAGAACACAACAGAAGAGATTCAAATATCAAATCAAAAAAGTTAAGTCAAAATCTGAATTGGAACTTTTAGTATAAATTTATAATGTATTTTTCTCTTTTTTTTTAAAAAAGTACTTCCTAGCTCTCTCCACTGAAAAGGCCTAGAAGCAATAATCAACTCAGTAGCAATGAGAACCCCTAACACCCAGATTCTAGTATCTAAGTGTAATTTCTCACTAAAAGGAACCAGAGCTCCATGGAGAAATGGCTAATATCAAGTTTGAGGCAGAAAATGTATTGTAGAAAATATAATAAACAAGTCTGGAACAAATTGATGTACTAGAAATACAACCATTTAAATACTTAAGTACACAAAAAAGACTTCATTGGTCACCTCTGGATAATTGTTAGGGCACTAACTCATTAATCTGAAAACTGGTAAATAAAGGGAAAGAATCAAGTATTTATCCTGTCTCATCATAGTTGATGAGAGAAAACTCTTCTTTTTAGAAGTCCAACTAGTAATGCAAAAATATTGATAGAATTAAAAATCACCATTTTGCAGCTCCTTATAAAATAGCAGGTATAAATCATCAATGACTACACAAACCATTATGTAAAAAGCTGGAGGGAATATATATGTTGGATCAGGCTGGAAAAAACTGAACCCACTGAACAATACTATTATTATAAAAAGAGACAGGGGGACGGATGTGGCTCAAATGGTTGGGCGTCGGTCTCCCATATGGAGGGACCTGGGTTCGATCCTCGGGACCTCCTGATAAAAAAAAAAAAAGACATAACTAGATATTATGTGCCTCATGATATGCTGGAATAAAAAAGACAAAAGAATACATATGAAGTATAAATGCAGGAAAAAATTGGCTATTTTGGGTATAATTCTGACATTTGGAACCCTGTTAATGTTTTACAAATTTTAATTCCAATGCATATTTTTATTCCCCCTATAGAGGTTAAGTTAAGCAATTCTGAAACTACTTTCTGTGTATTCTGGGATTAAGCAAATAAGAAAATACATTGTGAATAATGGGAGCCACGTTTCTGCTTGTCAGAGAAAGAAATTATGAATATGGAAAGAGAGAAGGCTGGAAGTAACCCTGTGGTGTTGAGATGGAAATGGAGTATGAGTATGAATTCATGGTTTTTAATACACAGAGAGATACAAAAATGAATAGTGATATGTATATACAAACATATAATCTTAGCTCGGTCCACCAAGAGGTCCAAAAGCAATGATATCCCAGTTACAAAGAGAACAGCTAGCACCTAGATCTTGGCTTCTAAATAACCATTCTCCAATAAGAGGAACCAGGGTTCCATGAAGAAATGGCCAGGCTATCTTGTGCTAGTGCTAGAAAGGAAGTATCTAAAGAATGATGGGATGCAAATATTCTTGCTGCCCTGATTTTGTGATAATCAGGATAGGCTAAACATTCACTATATTAGAAACCATGCATGTGTCCCCAGACCTAGTTTTTCTCCCTAGGTCTGGTTTTTAGAATGCTGGTGATAAACTAAGCCTGATTTATTATATGACCATCCTGTATGGGAAAAGACTGTAACTCTAAGTATCTTTGGCCAACCTTAAGAGATATAGCAGGGGAACAGATGTGGCTCAAATGGTTGGGTGTCCATCTCCCACATGGAGGGACCTGGGTTTGATCCCTGGGACCTCCCAGTAAAAATTTAAAAAAGAAAAATACACAGGGCACGTGGGCCACGCAGCAAGACGATGACGTAACAAGAGAGTGACACAAGGGAGAGCCAACACTAGACACACCGAAAAAACAGGAAATAAGGTGGCGCAGGCCGTAGGACACCTCTCTCCCACTTCGGAGGTTCCGAGGATCGAATCCCAGTGAAGATAGGAGGAGAAGGATGAGAAGAGAAGGCAGGAAATGGACACAGAGTTGCCCAGCGAATGGACACAAAAACAGCAAAGGTGGGGAGGGGGGGATAAATTGGATAAAAGCAAATAAATAAATAAATAAATCTTTTAAAAAAATGTATAGGGGAGTAAGATATGGACTATAGTTAGTAGTAATACTTTGACGATGCTCTTTCGTAATTTGTTAACAAATGTTTCACAACAATGCAAAGTATTTGTGGTGGGGTGATGTGTGGGAGGCCCTGTATGACGTTATGCATGTTTGTTTTGTAAGTTCACAATGTTTACTGAACACTTATAGTTTATGTATGTTTATGTATGAATGATATATTTCAATAAATCATTTAAAAAAAAAAAAGAATGATGGGAACATGTCAAAACTAAAAAGGAACAAGGCTGAAAGAGTTTTAATTGGCTAAATAAGGGACAATTTGATCATCAAGATAAATAAAGACAGTAAGTGATTATAACCCATTAAATAAAATAATCTATGAACAACTGGAGGAACCAGAAAAAGAAAAGATAAAAAAAGAATCTATGAGTCCATACTGATGTAAATAAATAAATGAAAGTGGAGAAAAGAAAGCACTTCCTTACAGTAGAATACCAACCAATAAATGTAGAAGGAATGACAGAATTAGAAAAATCACCATTTGGCATACATCATAGTAATAATTAATTCTGAAAAGAATCATCAACAGATGCCAAAACTGGTGGATGAAATTTTGAGGAGTACAGGACATTTGCATAGTCTTAAAGTATGTCCCTGACAAAGGGACAAATAGTAAAGAAAATCTAATAGATACCACATTAACCAAAGTTAACACCACCATTAATGTGACATTATGTGTCTTTTGATACAATGCAACAAGAAAACAGCATTACTTCTGTGGCATTCCTGCCAAAAAATGCATGACCCAAATCTAATCATGAGGAAAGAGCAGACAAATCCAAATACAGGGACATTCATAAACTGACTGACCTGTACTCTCCAAAAATATCTGTCATGCTTGCATGCAAGACCAAGAAAGACTGAAAGGAATTATTCCATATTTTAAAAAATGACTAAAAAGATAATGAGAACTGAATATAACATATGATCCAAAATTTAATTTTGCTATAAAAGACAACATGGGGGGAAGCAGATGTGGCTCAAGCCCTTGGGCACCTGTCTACCACATGGGAGGTCCCAGGTTTGGTTCCCAGGGCCTCCTAAAGAAGACGAGCAAGACAGCGAGCTGATGCAATGAGGTGGTGTGGCGAGCTAACGCGAGATGATACAACAAGATGGCGCAACTGAGGAAAACACAATGAGGAGACAGAAGGAGTGACACAACAAGCACGGAGTGAATGTGGCTCAAGTGATTGGGAGCCTCCCTCCCATATGGGAGGTCCCGGGTTCAGTTCCTAGTGCCTCCTAAAAATAAAGACAAGGAGACACAGAGAGCAGACAGTGAGTGCAAACAACAGGGGGTGGGGGGTGGGGAATAAATAAATAATCTTTAAAAAAAAAAGACAACATGAGGAAAACTGGAAAATCTGAATAAGGCCTAGAGATTAAATAATAGCATTGGATCAATGTTAAATTCCTGTTTTTTATAACTGTACTACTGTTATGTAAAAGAATTTCCTTGTTTTGAGGAAATGCATACACTGAAGTATTTAGGGATAAAGAGACAGTATGTCTCATATCTCAAGTGGGCTCAGGAAAAAAAAATACACACACATGCATATATTTATGTGTGGAGAGAGAGAGAATGATAAGGGAAAAGTGGTAAAACAGAGAATCTGAGTGAAGGATATATGGGAACTCCTTATACTATCCTTGCAATGTTTCTGTTAGTTTGAAATTATATTAAAATAAAAAGTATTTTAAAATATCAAACTTTTAGATCTAGCTATCAGTTTACAGGAAACACTGGAGATAGAGGGCATATTAAATGACACCAAAGGGATGCAATAAGCCAAGTCCAGAAGGTGGAAATTATACAGGGTAAATAACCTAGTTTCTTCAATAAATGAAAGGCAAGGGGAAAAAAAAAGACAACTAGGGAAATTTGAACACTGACAGGATAAGATGGTGGTTATACCAAAAGAAAAAAGTCTCTCTTAAACAACATATGGAAGCATTTATGGATGTAATGATATGATGTCTTGGATTTGCTTTAAAATAATCCAGCAGGGGATGGGGGAGGCAGTAAATGATGCCTCATGTAATAACTGTGGAAGCTGGGAGTAGGCACATGAGGGTTTATTATATCACTCTCTCCACTTTTGTGCATCTTTGAAATTTTCCATAATGAGCATTAAAAAAAAAAAAAATTTAAGATGAAATTTAAGCCTTATTAGAAAAGGACAAAGGCTAAAAGTCAATGATCTAAGAATCTACCTCAAGAAGTTAGAAAAGGACAAAACTGTCCTGTGAAGGTCCTTGAAGCCAGAAAGTGACTAGAGATCAAGGATAAGAGTACTCTTCGCAGTGCTTTGCAAGGACCAAATGTCTTCTGTCTGACACCAGGAAAGAAGCCAAGATAAAATGTAAATACTGACTCCACCTCACCACCTCTGATAATATGATGTGTCTGGACAAAGCCTGACCTGGGAAAGTATTCTCCAACACCTTCCGCAAATATGCATGACCTCTGACTTAGGAAAAACTCATCCAGACAAGACTGATTCCCAAGCCTTGTAAGCCTCCAAGTCTCCCTCCCCCAGAGTCTCACCACAGTCTGACTAGGGCTCGGGACCACCCACAGCTGCTCACCAGTGTTGCGGATGATATAATCCAGGACCACCAACCGCTCAAACTGCAGCAGTAGTTGCCGGTTAGTGTTCTCAGGGAGTGATTCTGCTTCAAAACGCCGTAGCCAGTAGTCTGCATCTTTGTAGCCTTCAACAAAGAGTTGGAAGGAACCAACCTGCAACCAAGAGGGAGGAATACCAGTATTTCCCTACAGTCTGAGTCCAAAGACCCCAGGAGTAAGCTAGGTACCCTCTAAGACATTGTGGAATTTATACAGAGAAGGGGAAGTTTTTCAAGCTCTTTACTTCTTCAATTCTTTTCAAGTAGAGCAAAAAAGGGATGTGACAATAATTGCCTATACAGGGAAGCGGCTGTGGCTCAATCAGTGGGGCTCCCGTTTACCATATGGGAGGTCCTGGGTTCGGTTCCCGGGGCCTCCTGGTGAGGGCAGGCCTGCCCGCGCGGCGTGGTTGGCTGGCCCAGCGAGCACAGGCAGC